>CM068836.1:12272500-12872500 GCA_028554795.2 Sinohyriopsis cumingii
GCTGCGTTAGTTCAGTGGTTAGCGTGACAAACTCATGACTGAAAGAGTGCAGCTTCAAATCCTAGCATCGGATCAGCCTGGGTCAGCTACCATGGGGTGTTCTTGTGCATGGCACTTCACTCCAGTTGCTGAAGACCAAATAACAAACTTGTGTAAACTGTGCCCACCCAATGAAGCCAAAGCCTGCAGAACAAGTGGCCAATTCAGAATTTGTGTTGCCCTGGATTTTATGATCCTAATCATCAAAATATTTGGTTCACCAAGCTTAGTCATCATAAACAGATGTTCAATTATATAGCTATAAAAATTAATTAGGCTATACACTTTGTATTATGAATTTTATGAGGGCAACCAACACAAATCATAAAATATCCTCTAAATAGGTTACTGGTCCTGAAGCTGAAATTCTATCCCTGTTGCTTTCCTTTAGGATCTTCATATATATGGACATAAATGTGTCCAAAGACAGCAGTCCTAGATGGTGTTTATGTACCAAGCTTGAAGATTAAAATCAGTTATCATTCATCTATTAATAACACTGTAGGGTAACAACATAGAACCTGATCTGTTGGATTGTTTTTCTGCAGTATACATCAGTATATATATCTAGGTTCCAGTAGATGATGTGTGTGTGGTAAATAATTATTCTACTACTGTATGTACACACATATAAGTTGAGTCTGACTGCAAACTCCACTGACCCAGATTGAATAATAAGCTGGTATATTATGGTATATAAAATTCATGAGGAGTAATCAGTTGAACAAACAAAACAGACTAAGATCTGCCAGTGCATAATGTGACAGGAGATTGAGGTCTATGTTGTCTGCAGTTGGAGTTGACTTAAATATGCGAGTATATATGGTAGCATGGTAATAATGCATTTGCTTCATGCAGTAGTATATAATTAGATCACATTACATTTGGGCATCAGCTTCTTTGATGGCCAGAATGTGAAACAAGGGGGCCCTATCGGGGAAATAAATTCAAAATGGATTAAAAGTATCAATGTACTGTATATCCTTGCTTATAAGTTGAGACCAACTGCAAAACTGCACAGACCCTGATCTGCCATCGCATAATGTGCTGGCAGTTCTGGGTCAGTGAAGTTTGTTAGTACTAATCAACAGGACAATAAACATAGACCTTGATCAGCAGGTACATTATGCCACATCAGATCAGGATCTTTGCTGTTGAATGGAGTTATAAGCAAGTAATGCTGGTTCATGAGATTCATTTCATGCCGTTGTTGAATGGACTTATAAGCAAGTACTGTTGGTTCATGAGATTCATTTCATGCCGTTGTTGAATGGACTTATAAGCAAGTACTGTTTGTTCATGAGATTCATTTCATGCCATTGTTGAATGGACTTATAAGCAAGTACTGTTGGTTCATGAGATTCATTTCATGCCGTTGTTGAATGGACTTATAAGTACTGTTGGTTCATGAGATTCATTTCATGCCGTTGTTGAATGGACTTATAAGCAAGTACTGTTGGTTCATGAGATCATTTCATGCTGTTGTTGAATGGACTTATAAGCAAGTACTGTTGGTTCATGAGATTCATTTCATGCCATTAGAATGTTAAATGGACTTATAAGCAAGTACTCTTGGTTCATGAGATTCATTTCATGCCATTACAAAATGATATGGATCTGGAGAAAGACTGAACTCCTACTCTGTGATAAGAGAGAGACCTATAATTGGATGTATTATACCTTGTCACGTTTGCTCAACCCCATGAGTAAGTTGTGTATAAACTAAAGTATTATTACAAGCTATGGTTTGATGTCTAAACATTGACACAGGCTAGAGTTAATCTCTCATGCAAGGTAACTGTGACCAGAGAGAAGATCTGGCATCTTGAATCGGCACAGGCATTAGATCGCACAACTTCCCACCTATGTGTTACAGCTTAGTCCTAAGATCAGAGGAACCCATGAAGGGGAAACAGGGCATGTTCTAACTCCATCCCCACATGGACAGACAGCAAGAAGGACATTGTCTGCTAAGTTTGATTGGATGGGGTTAAAGCAACACCCAATCAGAACTGACATAGTGTGATAACAATTCTGATCCAAATTATAACTTCTAACTAGCAAGCGAAAATTAAGTCTCACCTATGAAGATTGTTGAGCAATATAGAGTTACTCCAAGGAAGCCACTCGTAATTTGGTGGTAAAACAGAGAGGAGATTCTAAGGAAAGGCAAAGCTTTGTAAAGGAAGCTTTTTGGGGGACAGAACTTCCAGTTCAGTTAAGTCCTGAGTCTCTAAGAGGGGAGACAGAAGTGAGACTAGCAGAGCAGTCAGAATCGACAAGTCTAGTCAGTGGAGAGAGTAGAGGAAGAGGAGGAAAGGAGTCAAGGAGGATAAAGTGGAGAAGGAGGAGGAGTATAGAGAACTTGAGGAGGAAAAGGAATTTGGAGAAAGTTGGGGGAAAAAAGGAGAAGGAATTTACGGAATAGGAGAGAAGAATTATCACAGATGAGTAGAATACAATGACAGATGGAAAGCTATCTCACACTACTAATCAAATGATGCAATAGGCTATCACAGGGTCAAGTGGAAGGAGAGTACTGGGGAAATTTGAAGCACTTGACTATTGAATTGTTATTAAATTGTTATATGTTGAATTTCACTTTTTTGTATATTCAATCATTTAACCGTCAGCATTGCTGACTGGGCGGCTCGGAGCTTTAAATCTATTTTTCACTAATTTAACTTCCAACCAAAATTGAGCCTGGGTGGGACTTCTATAATAATTTAAATAAAATACTGGGAGCACCCCACCCCAACTGTAACACACCTACCACAACCAGGCAGCATAACAACCCATCACACCACATACCTGGAGCAGTAGTAGTAGTAGAAGCAGTAGTACAGTAAAGTGAGTTATCCAGTTGCTGGTTACTGTATGAGGTCTCATTCAATCAGACGCTTGCTTGGCTGTGTGAAATCTGGACTATAGAGGGTCTGACAAAAAGCCAAGTTTTTCTTGTAAATTGTACTACAATTGGACTTTCCCAACAAAATGGAAACATGATTTCATTACACAATAATATTCATAAATACCATCTGAATGGTTTGCTTACAAATTTCACTTACTGCTCTGGTGGCCTAAGCGCTTAGAGTGTCTGCCTCAGATATGGCCTCAGAGGTTATGGGTTCGAACCCCAGCCAAGTCATATCAAAGACTTATAAAAATGGTACTTGCAGCAGCCTAACTTGGTGCTCAACATTAAGAGGTTAGTGTTAGGACTGGTTGGCCTGGTGTCTGGATAATGTGACAGGTTGGGACATCATGTAGCATGTTTGTGGCATGATGCCCCATTGCAAGACATCACTATGAACTGCCACACTGCAGAAATCGAAGCAATATGACTGAATTTTTTTTTAAAGCTATGTTAAAGATCTAAACACACACACACACACACACACACACAGATTCACTGATACTTAAAGGATACCTATCTATAATGCTGAGGCATCCAACCTCTTTTGGCTGAGGCATCCAACCTCTTGGCTGCGGGCTAAAGCAGATAAAATGTTTCAGATTGCAGGCAGCATGAGCAAGCACAGTTTCTTATCACTAGCTATGCATATTGTGACCACTCTGGTCGTCTAGTGGTTAGAGCATCTGCCTTGGATGCAGGAGGTTGTGGGTTCGATTGCCAGCTGAGTCATATCAAAGACTTACAAAAATGGTCCAAACAGCTGCCTCGCTTGGCGCTCAGCATTAAGAAGTTAGTGTTAGGACTGGTCGGCCAGGTATCAGGATAATGTAACTGGGTGGGACATCAAGCTACATGTCTGTGGCATGATACCCCAGTGCTAGGCATCACTATTAACTACCACACTACAGACATCATAGTGATATGACTGAAAAATTGTTAAAGCTACATTATAAATCCAAATCACACACACACAAATATGCATATTAATTACAATGCATATTAATTAAAATGCATATTTTCAAAAGTACTGCCTACATGGCAGAGGGCAGGAAAATAATTTGAAGACTGGGACACATGCAGCCTGCAGGATTAAGGTTGGACATGCCTGCTATAAAGGACACCATTGGAGTGTCTTTTATAGACAGGTTTCTCTGTTGAAAGATAAGTTGGTCTGTATTATACAGAGGTAATGCTCTCATTCTGAATGTCACTGGATCCAGGTTTGATCCTTGGTTTTGACATGCATGGATACAATTTTACTACAATTAATATGAACACTATTTAGACACTTCTTACAGCTTTTCCAGTCTAAAGACTGCTCCCTATTGACAGTGTCAATAACATAAGTAAATTGCACACCAATATTGAGATATTACAGAGGAATTGGAATGGGCACTTTACAGACACATTCTAGAAAGCAAGCTGGTCATGCCAAATGTTATCTGTGTATTAATGCTACATTGGAGATGACAAGAAATCCCCAGAAAGACATTACTCCAATCCCTGTTGTTTTAAGCTAATGTTTATTTCATTCCCACTGCATAAAATTTGCACCTGGTGTAACACAAACTTGTTGAAAAATGAAAATATAAAACTTCTCAAGTCAATTTTAATCAACTCAGTTTTAGTCAGCTTATACCAATCAGAAAAGTAATTTATTTGGAGTCTTAAAGTATTCCCTTTCTCTTCATAAAATTTATTCTCAAAATATCCACACACTTCAATAAAACATTTTTTTTCCTTCATTTTATTACATGAGTATGATGATGATTTTCTGTTCAAGAATAGTTTGCACCTTTAGAGACTTCTTTGTTTTCAAGTTTATTCTCCAAATACAGTTCCTATAAATTGCATTTTTCATGGAGACAGTTCATGTCTTGGTATGAAAACTGAAAAACAGACCCATTTCAAACATATTTATTTTAAGGTTCTTTAAATGTGCCATCTTTTTGTCAGTCTATGCCAAAAAATATTTTATTCTTAGAAGACGCCTTTTTATCAAAACTAGCTAATTAACTGAAACAAAGAATATAATGAATTGCATATTACATGTCAGTCCCATATTAAACAGTCCACTGTGAAGAAAACTCACATTTGTATGCAGAAATCAACTTTTTTATTTCTATCAGTGACCTTGACCATTTGAAACCCAAATCAAAAGGTTTCTTCCTTACTCCAAGCCATCTATAAAGTTTGGTTTGGATCTGTGATGCAAAACTAATGTTATTGTGCAGAGCCATTGTTTTCTTTCAGTCACAGTGACCTTGGGTTTTGACCTTTTGAATTCAGTGTCATTAGACTTCTTCCTTACTACAAGTGTAAGCCATCCACAAAGTTTGGTAACTGTAGGTTGTGGACAACTCAGAAACTATTTTTCTTCATCATGTCACAGTGACCATGACCTGTGAGCTTGCAATTCAACAGAGTTCTTCCTTACCCCCACTGCAAGCAGTTCACAAAGTTTAGTAACTGCAGATGAATGACAATTCAAGATATTGTGCACAAACCATTTTTCGTCTACAAGTCACAGTGATCTTGACCTTTGACCGTTTGGGCCCTAAACTGATATGGTTAATTCTATGTTTAAGCCATCTGCACAGTTTTGTAAGTGTAGATGTGGACAGCTGGAAACAAAATTCAGAACTTAACAAGTTCCACTTTATGGCAGTCAATCATCTACTAAAACAATCAGTACAATTTCAATAGCTGTACGTTTGCTCCTTCTGAACTTCATGGATATTGTAAATTTCTAAATATTTTAGCCTCTGGAATGAATTCACTTACCCAATTACCAAAATATATCAATTTCTTTAAGTTATTATTAGTTTCACAAGCACAGCATCATTCTTTAAATGATATAACTGGATACATACTAAAACAATTTAAGTAATTGTAAGAAGTCTTTAATGAAATCATTCTAAACAAATCTGAACTATTTTAGCAAAAAGCTTAGTTTGAAACAGATGTCTTTGTAATGGACAAGACTATATATGTCAACTCCAGAATGACTTAACCCAGAATTTCAAGATGAGACATTCTCCAGTTCAATTAGTTCAGTACAAATTGTCTCCAAGTGAAACATATCCAGTTTTGTTGGCATTTTTCAATCAATTTGACTTTCAGGAGAGAAAAAACCTGAGCCACAAAACCTATGAGTTTGTTTGATCTGTGATAAAAACAGGACATATTGTAATAATTTCTATAATTACTTGGAAGAACAAAGAAAACTGGATGAATTTTATTTGATTTTATCAGCAGTTTGTGTGAGCCATTTATACAACATAAATTTAATATAATGACTAGTTATTCATCACAAATTAAGGGGATGACATGAAGTGTATGTTAACAAGCTAAACAGAATGCAATCCATTGGGACTTCAATAGAATTAGCATCAAATTAACACTACAAATAGCAAATGTCATGTCTCATGACCTGTCCCTTTTCATGGCCTTGGTCTTTAAGCTCAAGACTGGACTTTTTGTATATGGACCTGGATAAAATTTCATCCACATACTTGAAGGGGTAATCAAACAACAGCCTAGATGAGGAAATGCGCCAATGACTTCAATAAATCTTGTTGTGACCTTGACCTTGAAGCAAGAAGTATGACTGATTATGTGAGAGTCTAAAATTTCCTTAAATTGTCTTCATTGTTTCAGAAGTTTTACTCATACATGGATAGAAGTCACAAATTTATATTTTCCCATTCTCTAACTTTGACCTTGAGGATGGGTGTGTGATGCTCTTTGACCTTGAGACAGGGTGTGTGATGCTCTAACTTTGACCTTGAGGTAGCGTCTGTGGCTAAATGTGACACACCATATATACTTGATATATAATTTGCTAAAGTTTCATTACAATATAATTTAATGAATCAAACTGAAGAAAGATACAAGTCAGTGAATTACATTTCTAATTACATTACTGATATACTCACTTATAGATCATTTTCAGATACTATTTTTAGCTGACCAAACCTATCCCATAGCCGCATCTGGTACGGTCATGCATATTTGACGCAGGGCAACTCCAATGACCTACACTTCTTACATGAATAGAACATTTGTCATTATAGATCGCTGCAGATAGTAGTATACAAAATATGCCAGCCCACAAGTATAAGAGTTGAACTGTATGTTTTCATCAACTATTTTTAACAATAAATGAGTATCTATTGCTTTATGTTACTGCATCGTGACTCTCAGCTTAACTCCCCACCCCCCATGACTGCATGGTAATGAATAATCTTAAAATAAACAAGTTAACTTGTCTAATTAGCAGCAAACAATGAACACCAAAGGTGGCACATCACATATTATGCAGATTCCTCAAAGACTTGCCATTTAGTTAATAAATTAAATGGGAATGAATGTGAATCCCAAAACTGCTTATGATACATTGGATTGCCTAAGGAATTTACCCTCCCTCCCTCTCTCTCTCTCTCTCTCTCTCTCTCTCCTTACTTTGCTAACTCCCTGAACAAATATGGATAATAATCATGAGTTAACTCATCCTGCAATACATATGCAATGGCCAGTTGCTACAGTACTATCAGCTATGTCCAACTCCTGTGGCTTCTTGGATTGGGCTTGGGATCTGATTACGCTGGCATTGATAATGCTGTGTTCACCTGTATACTTTTATCCACTGTGAAATTAATTATATGCATCAAAGAGATTTGTAAGTCCTCATGTTTTCGCAAGTATATAGTCATGATGAGTCATCTAAATACACGTAGATTTGTACAAGTTGTAATTCTAGTCACATAGGAAAATCGTCCACTCACCCCTTTCATTTGAGAAATGGATCATCCAACTTTGTAAGTCCTATCAAGCAATGTGGACAGAGTAGGACAAATTAACGGGGGACCACAACGGTCAGCGGGTCCACCATTGTTTCAATTTGTGATTCACTGGGGACTACTGGATAATTGTTCCAAGGGCCCACAAATCGTGTCTGCTGTTTTGGTCCTCTCTGATGCTTTTTGTGCTCATATCTACTTTTCTCTTTTAGGCAGATTACTGAACTATTCACTCATGATTTTTAAACATACTATTTCTGTGAAGTGTGTACAGATGTCAAACCTTTACAAATTTGTTTGAAACTTACTTCATGAACATACGCTAAGTTAATGCGTTAAATGTTGGAGTGGAAAAAATCCAAATTCGACTTTCTGAAAAAGGTCTATACATTGAGTCAAATTTCACACAGCAAAGATCTGATCTGCTGTAGCATAATGTGCCTGCAGATCAGGGTCTATGTTGTTTGTTCTACTGACTAATCCTAACAAACTGCACAGACCCAGATCTGCCAGTGCATTAGGAGACAGCAGATTTGGGTCTGTGCAGTTTGCAGTTGGACTCACCTTTTAAGTGAGTACATATGGTACCCTGACATTGAGGCCAGAGGCGTAGTTATGGTACACCACATACCCACCATTCATACATCATTATATAATTGGCCAAAATTTCATCAAAATATCCCCAATGGTTCTAAATTTATTCTCCTGACAAGGAAGCAATTACATTTTATTTTCTGTGACCTTGACCTTGTGGCAGGGGTCATGGCTATTGGTTTGACCTTGTGACATGGAGCATGGCTATTGGTTTGAGTTTGTGGCAGGAAGCATGATTATTGGTTTGACCTTGTGGCAGGGAGCATAACTTTTGGTTTGACCTTGTTGCAGGGGACATGGCTATTAGTTTTACTTTGTGGCAGCTAGCATGGATATTGCTCTGACCTTATGGCAGGGTGCATGGCTATTGGTTTGACATTATAGCTTTGAGCATAGCTGTAGGTACATGTTGCATAGTTTAGTTATTACAGTTTCATTAAAATCTCTCAAACTCTAACCAAGTTATTGGCTGGACATGTTAGGAAATGGATAAAAAGAGAAACAGACAATGACATAATACAATATGCCAGATTTAAGACAGGAGTATAAAATCCCTTTGCTGTAACAACACATTTTAACTGGTAACTGCAGTCAATGCAGTCAAGGTAAAATATGAACACTGTCACCCAAAGTTAAATTTAAAAAGAAAATTTGATCCTCCAGTTCCTGTAAAATATCAAGGGTACATCAATATGGGCATTTAACATGGAGTTAATGGTTTACTGGGATGTCTGGACAAAAAATACCAATTCAATTAGAACACAAATTCACATGGGAATGTTTGTAGTCTATTTGATCTGTTATTAAATCTATTTTTGCATTTGCAACAGAGGGAATCATCAAGCCAATGGGAGTATTGGGGAACAGCAAGTCATTCTGCAAGTAAGTTGAATAACACCGATGATAAAACAATATCAGATGCCAGTATGTGTTTGTTTAAAACATGGTTGTCTATTTGTCTCGTTATTATTTCAGGTCCAACTCTTTATTCAAAAACAAAATTCAAAGAAATGTGAATTCATTTAAAAATCAGCAAACTTCTGAAAAATACTAATATTAAAATTAATTTTGCATAACTGATACATTAATGAAGATTTTTAGTTATGCGACCCCAGATATGTCCTGTTTTACTTATTTTGTCATGTGACCCTAGATATGTCCTGTATTAGTTATTTTGTCATGTGACCCTAGATATGTCCTGTATTACTTATTTTGTCATGTGACCCTAGATATGTCCTGTATTACTTATTTTGTCATGTACATTGTGTAAACCACATTGATCAATTTATCATTGATGACAATAAAATATTACAGACCCTGATATCATAGCAAAGGATGCTATGGGAGAGTTTTTTAATAATATATATATATATATATATATATTAAACATGGATATATATAAATTACTCATGGGTGTATATAAAATACATTATTATATCAATGATAATCCAGATTAATAATTTTCTGGATTAAAGACAAACCTCCCATTAAGTCAAAAGAACAAGTCTCAATGAATTAATTGAAGCAAATCCAAAACTGTAATTTAATTTAGATGATTGATTCTTCCCTAAAGTTTTGAATAAAATCACAGGTAGTAGAAGACAAAATATACTCTGTATAATCACATAAATCCAATTTTTCTTTCTTATCCAGTTATCATCATCTCTTTGCAAATTTGGGTGGCAGTGGAGTAAAAACACATTATGGGGCCTCCTCCAAATAAAAAAGTTGCTTGAAGGGAAGTCTGGTCCCCACTGACAGGGCCTGATTAAGGTCACAGCAGGCATTATGCACTTCTTTGATAAAACGACTGACATTGACTTGACTGCCTCATTGCATATACTTTTCAATAAAATGGTGTTTTCCTTCGTAGGCCCTAGGCACAGTGCCTACTGGATACAATGACTCTTGCCTACTGGGCATGGGCTCCCCTCAGTTGCCTGGGCAGCTGCTGGATGGGAACAGTTATTTCAGGGCATTCATAGCATGGAATACTATTTTTTTCCCACTAAACCTAGAACAGTAGGTTTTCAATTTATCCAGGAATTTTTATGAAAACTGTTTGCAACCGATAAACTAGAATAAATTATATTTATTTACTATTTAGACAACCATGTTTGCTATCATTAATAAATTAAGTCCAGCTTTTCAAGGCATCAGAGTGGTACTATTATTATGAATGGCCCACATCTGACAGTGTATGTAGTATCTTGTAAAAAGCATGTGCTGAGTTTACAATGGTCCACATCTGACAGTGTATGTAGTATCTTGTAAAAAGCATGTGCTGAGTTTACAATGGTCCACATCTGACAGTGTATGTAATATCTTGTAAAAAGCATGTGCTGAGTTTACAATGTCCCGCATCTGACAGTGTATGTAGTATCTTGTAAAAAGCATGTGCTGAGTTTACAATGGTCCACATCTGTAATATCTTGTAAAAAGCATGTGCTGAGTTTACAATGTCCCGCATCTGACAGTGTATGTAGTATCTTGTAAAAAGCATGTGCTGAGTTTACAATGGTCCACATCTGACAGTGTATGTAATATCTTGTAAAAAGCATGTGCTGAGTTTACAATGTCCCGCATCTGACAGTGTATGTAGTATCTTGTAAAAAGCATGTGCTGAGTTTACAATGGTCCACATCTGACAGTGTATGTAATATCTTGTAAAAAGCATGTGCTGAGTTTACAATGGTCCACATCTGACAGTGTATGTAATATCTTGTAAAAAGCATGTGCTGAGTTTACAATGGTCCACATCTGACAGTGTATGTAGTATCTTGTAAAAAGCATGTGCTGAGTTTACAATGTCCCGCATCTGTCAGTGTATGTAGTATCTTGTAAAAAGCATGTGCTGAGTTTACAATGGTCCACATCTGACAGTGTATGTAGTATCTTGTAAAAAGCATGTGCTGAGTTTACAATGTCCCGCATCTGACAGTGTATGTAGTATCTTGTAAAAAGCATGTGCTGAGTTTACAATGGTCCACATCTGTAATATCTTGTAAAAAGCATGTGCTGAGTTTACAATGTCCCGCATCTGACAGTGTATGTAGTATCTTGTAAAAAGCATGTGCTGAGTTTACAATGGTCCACATCTGACAGTGTATGTAATATCTTGTAAAAAGCATGTGCTGAGTTTACAATGGTCCACATCTGACAGTATATGTAATATCTTGTAAAAAGCATGTGCTGAGTTTACAATGGTCCACATCTGACAGTGTATGTAATATCTTGTAAAAAGCATGTGCTGAGTTTACAATGGTCCACATCTGACAGTGTATGTAATATCTTGTAAAAAGCATGTGCTGAGTTTACAATGGTCCACATCTGACAGTGTATGTAATATCTTGTAAAAAGCATGTGCTGAGTTTACAATGGTCCACAGCTGACAGTGTATGTAATATCTTGTAAAAAACGTGCTGAGTTTACAATGTCCCACATCTGACAGTGTATGTAATATCTTGTAAAAAATGTGCTGAGTTTACAATGGTCCACATCTGACAGTGTATGTAATATCTTGTAAAAAGCATGTGCTGAGTTTACAATGGTCCACATCTGACAGTGTATGTAATATCTTGTAAAAAGCATGTACTGAGTTTACAATGGTCCAAGTCTGACAGTGTTGTATGTAATAGCTTCTAAAAAGCATGTGCCGAGTTTACAGTGGTCCAAGTCTGACAGTGTTGTATGTAATATCTTATAAACAGCATGTGCTGAGTTTACAATGGTCCAAGTCTGAAACAGTGTATGCAATATTTTGTAAACAATATGCTGAGTTTCCAATGGTCCAAGTCTGACAGTATTAGTAATATCTTGTAAAAAAGCATGATGATGTTTCCAATGGTCCAAGTCTAACAATGTATGTAATAATTTGTAAACAGCATGTGCTGCATTTACCATGGTCCAAGTCTAACAATGTATGTAATATCTGGCAAACAGCATGTGCTGGGTTTACAATGGTCCCAGTCTGACAGTGTTAGTAATATCTTGTAAAAAGCATGCTGAGTTTCCAATGGCCCATGTAATACAGGCATTGGCAACCTATTTTACATTGCGTGCCACTTTTTTTCCCGATTAATTACAAAATGAATGAGTGCATGCCATCAGTAAGACAATGTCACTGTTAAAATCTAGATTTTTGGCTGCCCTTTGCGTGCCATACAAAACCTCTTGACAAACCACCTTGTGGCACGCGTGCTGAAGGTTGTGGACTCCTGATGTAATATCTAATAAACAGCATGTTGAGTTTCCAATACCCCAAGTCTGACACAGTGAATGTAAGATTTACTGGAGTAAACAGTTTCAAATGGATCACGAATAAAAGAATAAAATATCCACTGAAAGAAACTTATTTGTTAATAGTTTTTTTATTATTATCATTTCGGAACAATTAGGATGCATGTGTTAAAAATATGTTACTAAAGTGCAACTGTGCTAGATATGGTTGACAAAACAATTAAGAATATGCAGTTGAGGATACAAATTTAGAGTTCACCACTTGATAGTTTTTCTTGAAAGAAACTATTCCTTTTTTAGAACTGAGGAATGCAAACAAAATATCACTATTTACATGAACAGGATATTAATACAGGTTAAAAATACATTTTAAAAAATCTAATAGATCACATTTAAATACAAAGAATCTCAATTTTGCTTCAAATAATATTAATGTTTCCAATAAAATATATATTTTGTCATAAAGCTAAATTTGTGTAGATAGTTCTGATTTTTGGCTATGTTTTTTACATATCAGAAATAAGTTATTTGAATCTAAAATGAGTCAACCATTTTATCTTTCCATTAATCTAGTTTTTACCTCGGGCACTTTTTACCAGCTGCATAACTGTTTCAATAAATTAAATCTTCAGTTTTATAAATTTTTAATTCAAGTATAAAGTATTTTTGAATGAGACATGGGTCCCTGCCTAGCTGACAATTATTTATCTGCAAACGTATGCTCTTTATTTTGTTGTTGTTGTTGTTGTTGTTGTAGGGTTTAATGCCACTTTTTCAGCACAAGATAGGTTATACATATATTGTAGATTTGACACAAATTTATGTAAACGTTTGCCCATTATACTGTAAATTTTATGCGAATTTATGTCAATGAATGCCCATTAAACTGTTAATTTTATGTGAATACATGTAAATATGTGCCCATTAAACTGTAAATTTTATGCAAATTTATGTCAAAGAATGCCCATTAAACTGTAAATTTTACATGAATTTATGTCAAAGAATGCCCATTAAACTGTAAATTTTACACAAATTTATGTCAAAAAATGCCCATTAAACTGTAAATTTTATTCGAATTTATGTAAATGTATGCCCATTAAACTGTAAATTTCACATGAATTTATGTCAATGAATGCCCATTAAACTGTAAATTTTACATGAATTTATGTCAATGAATGCCCGTTAAACTAAATTTTACATGAAATTATGCAAATGTGTGCCCTTTATTTTGTAGATTTTATGCGAATTTATGTAAACATATGCCCATTAAATTGTAAATTTTACAAAAAGTTATTCAAATGTATACCCATTATTTTGTTATTTTTTCATGAATTTATGCAAATTTGTCATTTTACATGAATTAATGCAAATTTATGTCATTAAATTGTAGATTTACATGTATTTTTGCAACTGTGTGTCATTTATTTTGTGGATTTTGCTGATTTTACTAATCAATAACATACAAATAATATTCCACAGGTATAGTTTTATTTCTATTTCATAAAATAACATATTTTGTACTTTCTGCTACCCCTAGGTTTGTGGTTGGCAAACACGGACTTATTTATTTTACAGATGGGGAGATCAAGCATTATCTAGAAGCAGGTAAAGTTTCCTACAGTTTGGACATACACATGAAAAATTCTGACTTTAAACAATGTTTAAACAATGTTTACTAATTAATTAATTACATATTAATTAATTAATTAATTAATTGGGGGCCCCGAGTGGCCGAGTGGTCTAAAGCACTCTCCGTAACGGATCACTGCCATCTCACCTCTGTCTGCGCCAGTTTGAGTCTCGGATTCAGCCAACGTGGGCATGTGAGAAAGCTTGCCAGTAGCTTCTCGTGGGTCGATGGTTCTTTCCGGGGTTTTCCCGGGTTCTTCCTCTACCATTAATACTGGCCGCCATGTATAGCCTATCATGTGCTGAAGAATGGCATTAAACCCCACAACAACAATAATTAATTAATTACCTATTAATGGAAAAAATAATTTACTGTTTGTTATGCAACATTGTTGAACTGAATGAAAGAAGATTTTATATCATTACACATACACATAATTCTACTTTGCTTCTTTTCATCCAAGTGTCATTATATATATATTGTAAATGGTATTGAATAGCCTTCTTAAACACAGCAGAATGCTGTGAGAAAAACAACTTCAGCAGTGTCAAACATTTGTGTATATTTCCATAAGACTACATCACCTCACAAATAGAGCTTTGTACTCTCATTAACAGATACATTAAGGAACTCAACTGGAAAAATAAGTAGATATTTAATCCAGCTTAAATAGGAAACTTTATCTTCCTACCCCATGAGGGGAAGGTTTGGGGAATTTCCTCATTTCAGTACAAAACTGCCCTCCTTGACTATCTGGAAGTACAGAGCCTGGTGGGTCTATTTGATAGCACAGGCTGCACATACTTCCTGTCTGTCATCTATAATAGCCTTAATATGAAAATTGATCTGGTGCTACTAAGCAAACACTGACTGAAGCCAACTGTGGATGATGAGTTCATCAGATAATGCACTCAACATAATATTCCACATGAATAAACTCGTCTGGTTTTTCCTTCTAAGTTTACAAAATGAGTTTTCCACATTTCCAAAGTCAGCCAGTGAAGATTTTTGTCATGAATACTTCTTGGAATTAGTAAATTGTTCAAGGCATCTTGGAGATGCAATGCACTAACATTATGTTGCCACAGTATATCTCAACCTACGCATCTTGGAAATGCAATACACTAACAATATGTTGCCAAAATATATCTCAGCCTAGGCATCATGGAGATGCAATACACTAACATTATGTTGCCAAAATGTATATATATACATATATATATATATATATATATATATATATATATATATATATATATATATATATATATATATATATATATATATATATATATACACATATATATATATATATGTATACACATATCTTGGAGATGCAATACAATAACAATATGTTGCTCAAATATATCTCCACCTAGGCATCCTGTAGATGCAATACACTAATACGTTGCCAAAATTACCAAAATATATCTCCACCATAGCATCATGGAGATGCAATACACTAATATGTTGCCAAAATCACCAAAATCTATCTCCACCTAGGCATACTGGATATGCAATAAAAGAGCTTGCAACACTATTATTCAGTACTCCACAAATTATACAATATTCTTCCCCATCAGTGAGGTAGTTTTTACAGTAGTCTCTATCCTCTTGCAACCAAAAGGGCGTGGGTTAGAATCCTAATATCAGAATTCTTCAAGTTCGTCTTTTCATAACTCTTTCATTGATGGATTTTGTCTTCTTTAAAAATAATATTTTGCTGTGTTTTTTGGCTACATGACATTTCATCTTGTTTACCAAACTAATTTTCATAATTCACAGCTAATGAGAATCATCCCATGAACCTGCAACCTTCCAAAGCACCATGTATTACTGCATAAGTCTTATTTCATTCATACAATGAATGACGTGTAATAATGTTCAATAAGACATTGAAATAATATTTTGTTTCAGTTGTGTTTATTCCTATGACAGAATGATTAATATGCTTGATTTTAGGTACATAATAAAAAGGTTATTGAAGGAGTAGGAAAAAATGCTGTACCCTTGTTCACTGGCGTAGAATACCCTCACAAGTTCAGGCATTCTGCACCACATGACTTCAGGCCCAATATTTTTCAATACTAAGTTAAACTGTTCCCATGAAAATTCTCTGCAAATACTCGTATATCTTAACATTTTTAAATGTTTCATTTCAAATTGAGTGAAAGCAACAACAAAAATTACTTATTAAGCAATATACACAAAACCTAACTTTTCTCCAGTACTCTGAATGACCTAGAGTGGACTTGCAACTGTATTAATAACAAAGCAACCTAGGACACTCAAGGTATCACAACAGTGAATCCTTTATGTCCAGGTGATGATGTAAGTAAATATAATGGTTATAATTCCACCCTCCCCCCATAAGCAGATGTTAATTACATGCAGTGTACATTAACACAGATTTCAATGTATATACCAATGTAAAAGTGAAACTTGTATCTATGCTTGAATTCTTGATGTAATTGTAAAATGTTCTGCTGTTTTTCATCTTGACTCTTTTTCACTGCAGGTTCACTGTTCCAGAAACTGAACATCTGATATCAATTCAAGATGGCATCTTGAGTGGTATCTTTTTGCATAATTAAAAACACAGCATCAGCCGTAACTGTTGCATGCACTAATCATTCAAGTTCTAATATCTGGCTTCATTTCACTAAATGTAAATGAAGCTTTCAGCTTTCTAATAAAATCAGACTAAAATAACTTTGAGGGAGTTTTTCTCTGTCAATGGCTGATTGAAAATTTGAAGCTAAAACTTAATATGCCATAAAAAACATATTTTAAGAAATTTTTTATGTCATTCAAAATCAAGTAAAGAGAAAAAGAAACTTTGAGGACAATGTCATTAATGGAGACTCACACTAACTTAAAGCAAGACATCATTAATAATGAGCATTTACTGGTAAGCCATCTTCTGAATACCTAACCTGTATAATCAACACGTGAATTTCCACTCCCAACTGCACTGGTTTAAAGCAGTTTTCTGATTATTCCTGGATGTATACAGTGGTGAAAATCTATGTAATCATAAGATAAGTACAAGTTTTAACCTATGTTAGCAAAGTGTAAAATGTAGGTCACAGTGACCTCAACTGTCTCTTAGGGTGTAGTACCAATTGAAATGTATCCAATTATCAAGTTTTATGATTCAAACATAAATAGCACAAATTAATTAAATGAACTTTAAACATAAAATTTCAACAGTCACTTAAGTATGAAATATAGGTCACTGAGACCTCTTTGCATCAGGTTGTAGCACTTATCAAGATGCATTCACTCACAAAGTGTCAGGATTCTAGGTATGATTGTATGCAGACAGCATTCCAAAAGCTCATATGGTCAGGAACTAAATGCAAAAACTTAACCAAAGCT
Organism: Sinohyriopsis cumingii; assembly: GCA_028554795.2. NCBI lineage: Eukaryota > Metazoa > Mollusca > Bivalvia > Unionida > Unionidae > Sinohyriopsis > Sinohyriopsis cumingii. Next base: position 12,290,103 of record CM068836.1, read on the forward strand.
AATGTGGTGATAGAATTCAAAACTGGACCATTTCAACTGCATAGTAACCACTGTGGTACTGTGGTTCTAATAGATATGTTTAAAATCATCTTGTTTGGTTATTCAAGCATGAGCAGTTAAAGCACAAAATGCAACCAAAGTCAATGAAGCATGAGAAATGGATCACAATGACCTACTTTTGTGTTGAGAGTGTAGCACTCATCAAGATCCATCCCCTCATCAATATTCATTATTCTAGGTATAATAACATGCATATAGGAGGCAAACATTTATGTGGTCATGAGCAAAACACAAAAACCTAACCAGTGCCAGTAAAATGTGAAATGTAGGTTAACAGCAACCTTCTTCTGATGCAAGGCTTTGTGGGACTAACATAACTGTATACAATTCTAGTTTGATGATTGTTGCATGAACGGTGCTCAAGAAATAAACAAAAACAAAACTGAACCCACATCAATGAAGCATGAAATATGGATCAGAGTGCTCTACTTCTGTGCCAAGGATGTATTATACTCATCAAAATGGATCCCCTCACCGAGGTTCATCATTCTAGGTCTAACAGTATGTATACAGGATACAAAATGCAGTTATGAGTTAGATGCAAAAATTGAAACCTGAGCATGTCAGATATAAAATGTGGTTCTCAGTGACCTTCATTTGGTTTTGAGGGTGCTGTACCAAGAGAGATGCATGCAATCATCTAGTTTTATGATTTTAGTACAGACAGAGTTTGAGAAAACATAAAACAGCAAATTTGGCCAAAGTCATTTAAATGTGAAATACATATCACAGTGACCTACTTTAGTGATAAGGGTGTAGTACTCATCAAGATGTATCTCTTCACTAAGTTCATGATTCCAGGAATAACCAGAGTCAAACTGATGTTAGCAAACTAGCATTTGTAAATTACAAATCTGATTTGCCAGTAAATTGCTAGCTGAAAAAAATTAACGTGACATTTTTGTAAGTAATGCTTTGTACTAAAATTACTAAATATACTAGTAAACACTGAAAACAGACCTTGCTTATTGAATGAAAATATTGAAAATAGCCAATGTTTATTGGCTGAAAATAGCCGATGTTTATTGGCTGGAAATACTGACAATAGCCTTTTTTTATTGGCTGAAAATATTACACCTATGAAAATGCTGCTTGTACTGAAAAAGTTAATTTCAAGCCCTGAAAGCCACATGTATAAAGTGTACAAAAAACCTAAATGAAAACATAACTAAGAATGCACAAATAAGGTACATGTATGTACAAAATTAGCCCCCTTAGCTCACTTCCCAGAGGGTACTAGGCGGTGGGTTGGGGTATGGTAAGGGGTTCTACTGTAAAACCATCTCCGAACTGTTGCCAAGGATCTAAGAAGAAAAAAATAGTTGCAACACATGGAGTCTGTTACTATGCATGCATATACTTATACATGTGGATATCAATGCTGGTAACAGGACAGTACTATATTCACAAAGGTGAGTCAAAACAGGGATACAGACAATGAATACAAGAGTCCCCTGATGAAACTGTTGCCTTACTATCTGGAATGAATTTCCAGGAATTCAACATAAGACCAATTCTTTTTTTTAAACTGCTTAGTGTTTAAAGCATCTTTGATATTCCTAAGCAATATGATTTTCAACAGTGGAGGTCATTTCTGGCACCATTTTCATTTAAAACAAACTAGACATCATTTAAGACTTTTGCAAAGAATCTCATATGACCAACCATTCAACAAACTTGATTCCTGCCAATGGATGAGTCCGACTGGCTACCTTTTGCGTGTATTGTCCAGCAAGGCTCTTTATTCTAGTTGCCTCAAAATAAAATAACCTTTAAAGTGCTAATGTGCCAAAAGTACCAAAAATCACCAAATAGAATGATACTTTAACAGTCAGAAAGAATTTTCAGGAATTCAGTGGGTAAGAACATTTCTGCTTTTCAACTGCTTAGTATTGAAATCATTGCTGATATTGCAGCAATACTGGATTGATGTCATTGTACCAATTATAAAAAGTCTTCTAGTGAAAACCCCATGTTAATTTAACCATCCATTCAAGAGTAGTGGAAATAATATGATTTATAAGATGGTGGTGATGGTGACCATAATGAATATCTTCACGCGAAATACCATTTTCATTCAATACCAATGAGACCTTGCAAAGAATGTTAATTTAAAGTTTGTTGGCAATCCACCATGAAGTTTAGGCACAGTAGCAATAACAAATTTGTGCTAAAAGACAGACAGACAGACAAACAGATGATGGACATTGGATGATGAACAACAGGCCATCCCATAAGCCAGTGGTTCTTAACCTTTTTGGGTGGTGACCAAGATTAGGTTTGTATTGTTAGCCTCACAACCCATCGAATGCTTAAAAACCACATGGGTGGGAAATTTGACATTATTAAGGATGATCTCAATGACCCAGTCAAAACAGCATAGCCACACAGTTTTGGGTGTTGTTATGGCAACCCTGTTTTGGGTGGTGTTAAGAACCCCTGCCATAAGCTCTTCTGGTCTATGACCAGTGGAGTTAAAAGCAACCAAAGGCATCTGGCAAGTCTGTCAGTACAATAATAGCCTTAATCATCAGTCCATCCCAAGGGGGTGGGTAAACAGTGCTTAAACCAGGGAAACATAATAATATTATGATCTGGAGCCATTTCCTTACTGGCAGCCACTTAGACTTTGCCAGATCTGTGATGACTCCAAAGGAGGAGGTGTAAACATAGGTAGAGGACATCAATCAAGTATCAAGTCTGATAATAATTTATTACTCCATCTTGGCAGGGTGCTACAGCTCTCTAAGTCTGACTTAAAGAACTGTATTTCTTTTTCTTCCATTCTTTCTGACTATCATATCATACCAAAATGTTGTTTTTTTATCTTCCTGAAAATGCTGTAATTAGCACACATTTCAATGTACATGTATTACAATGTGAATGAGATGCAAGCAGAATTTTAGGACAAAATTACTGCATTTTGGATGATTCAGCAACTGATGCATTGCATTAAGATGAAATGTTTAAAAACACTATGCATATTTTTCAATAATTTGTTCCTCTTCAGCTAACAAATTTACCATTGTTTGTAAGGTGCTACTGATCTAAACTGGCATTTTATATCTCTCCTGTCTTTGAATGCTAGCTGCCTAAGCCATAGTGAACAATAGATAGGCACCATTTAGGATCAACCAGAGTCAAAATCAGTCTCGAAGACCCCAATTTGATATGAATATCCATTCAGTTAGAGTGGCAAGAACACAGTCTGCAAGATGGCAGCAAATGGCTATTTTCATTTAGAACCAAGAAGACATCGTAAGAACTCTTGTAGTGAAAAGCCAATGTTGATATGACCATCCTTGCAGAAGGTGTAACAAAAACAAGATGGACATTGTGGTGGCTATAGTTCCATTTAAGTTCTTTTTCAGGGACAATTAGACTGTGTGATGAATGCATGTGTAAAGTTTCAATACAATCCTCCAAGCAGTTTAGGAGAAGTAGCGATAACAAAATGGCTAAAAGATGGATGCATGATGGACAACAGCCATTTGCAAAAGCTCTTCTGGGCTATGACCAGCACAGCAAAAAAGTCTAAAACCTTCTTTCTTCATCTGTTTTTTTTACTGGCGGTCACTCTGTACAGACATACTTCATAGAGTTTTACATCGTCTGCAGAATGAATCTGAATTTACTAAATTAGAAATAAAGATTCGCGATGTAACAAAATATATTAAATTAAATACGTGATAATAATTATACAAGTAATATAATAATCACACAAAGTGAATATTTCAGGCAGTTTTTTAAGTGAAATGTGGAGAACCAATACTGACTACCATATATAACTGCTTAAAAGTTGAGTACAAATGCAAACTGCACAGACTCATATCTCTGATCACATAATGCACCAACATCTGGGTCTAATCAGTTATTTAGGAGTAATCTGCAGAAGAAACAACACAGACTCTGACCTACTGGCACATTACATGATGACAGATCATGGTCTATGTTATTTTTCCTTCAATTCAATTGATCAACAAGTACATATGGTAGAAATCTGAACAGAAAATCAATCATAAAATTAATTCAGCTAAAATTCAACCACAATTGCCCACTTCAAATCCACATTAGCTCTATGACAATATGTATGCTTGAAAACCACAAATTCAACCCTAATCTCACGCTTTAAATCCACACACATATATACAAAAAAAATCTGATGCTTTAAATCCACACACATATATACAACAAAAATCTGATTCTTTGAATCCACACACATATATACAACAAAAATCTGATTCTTTGAATCCACATACATATATATACAACCAAAATTTTGTGTTTTAAATCCACATAAATTCAAGCACAATATTGTGCTTTGAATCCACACATACTAATTCAATCACAATCTCGTGCTTTAAATCCACACACATAAATTCAAAACACAATCTCATGCTTTGATTCCACATAAATTCAACCACACAATCTCATGCTTCAAATTAACACACATAAATTCAACCAGTCTCGTACTGTAAATCCACATATATACAACCAGAATCTCATGCTTCAAATCCAGTAAATTCAAATATGATCTAATCCTTTAATCCACACACAATAATTCAACCACAATCCCCTGCTTTAAATCCACACACATAAATTCCATCGCAATCCCCTGCTTTAAATCCACACACATAAATTCAATCACAATCTCATGCTTTCAATCCACACACATAAATTCAATCACAATCCCCTGCTTTAAATCCACACATAAATTAAGTCATAATTTCATGCTTTAAATCACACACATCGATGCAACAATCTCATGCTTTTAATCCACACACATAAATTCAACCATAATATCATACTGTCAATCCAAATAAATTCAACCACAATCTCGTGCTTTAAATCCACAAAAATTCAACCACAATCTCATGCTTTGAATCCAAACAAAATTTCAACCAGTCTCATGCTTTAAATCCACATAAATTCAACCAGTCTCATGCTTTGAATCCACACAAAAATTCAACCAGTCTCATGCTTTGAATCCACACAAAAATTCAACCAGTCTCGTGCTTTGAATCCAAACAAAATTTCAACCATTCTAATGCTTTAAATCCAAATAAATTCAACCAGTCTCATGCTTTGAATCCACACAAAAATTCAACCAGTCTCATGTTTTAAATCCACATAAATTCAACCAGTATCAAGCTTTAAATCCACACAAATTCAACCAGTCTCATGCTTTGAATCCACATAAATTCAATCACAATTTCATACTTCAAATTCACATAAATTCAACCACAATTTCATATTTCAAATCCACATAAATTCAACCAGTCTCATGCTTTGAATCCACACACAAAAATTCAGCCAGTCTCATGCTTTGAATCCACATAAATTCAACTACAATTTCATACTTCAAATCCACATAAATTCAACCAGTTTCGTACTTCAAATCTGCATAAATTCAACCACATTTTTGTACTTTAATCCATATAAATTCAACCACAGTCTCATGCTTTAAATCTGCATGAATTAATCCACAATTTCATACTTCAAATCCACATAAATTCATCCACAATTTCATGCTGAGCTCTTTTACTGCTTTTCCCAACAGTACTGATCCACTCTTATGCATTGTCACCCCATTCATTATGTTGACTGTTTTTATCTTAATTATTTTGTTTGTTTTTTTTAAAAAGTCATGAATCTAATATTACTTAAATACCACGGTGTATACTTAGGAATATCTTTTTTAATGTCATTATCTGATAGCACTCTAATACCACAGTGTGTACCTAGGAATATCTTTTTTAAAGTCATTATCTGATTGTACTCTAATACCACAGTGTATACCTAGGAATATCTTTTTTAAAGTCATTATCTAACAGTACTCTAATACCACAGTGTTTACCTAGGAATATCTTTTTTAAAGTCATTATCTGATTGTACTCTAATACCACAGTGTATACCTAGGAATATCTTTTTTAAAGTCATTATCTGATAGCACTCTAATACCACAGTGTATACCTAGGAATATCTTTTTTAAAGTCATTATCTGATTGTACTCTAATACCACAGTGTATACTTAGGAATATATTTTTAAAGTCATTAATCTAATATTACTCTAATACCACAGTGTATACCTTGGAATATCTTTTTTAATGTCATTATGTGATTGTACTCTAATACCACAGTGTGTACCTAGGAATATCTTTTTTAAAGTCATTATCTGATAGTACTCTAATACCACAGTGTATACTTAGGAATATCTTTTTAATGTCATTATCTGATTGTACTCTAATACCACAGTGCATACCTAGGAATATCTTTTTTAAAGTCATTATCTAACAGTACTCTAATACCACAGTGTTTACCTAGGAATATATTTTTAAAGTCATTAATCTAATATTACTTGAATACCATAGTGTATACCTAGGAATATCTTTTTTAATGTCATTATCTGATAGTACTCTAATACCACAGTGTATACCTAGGAATATCTTTTTTAAAGTCATTATCTAACAGTACTCTAATACCACAGTGTATACCTAGGAATATCTTTTTTAATGTCATTATCTGATAGTACTCTAATACCACAGTGTATACCTAGGAATATCTTTTTTTAAGTCATTATCTAACAGTACTCTAATACCATAGTGTATACCTAGGAATATCTTTTTTTAAGTCATTATCTAACAGTACTCTAGTACCACAGTGTTTACCGAGGAATATCTTTTTTAAAGCCATTATCTAACAGTACTCTAATACCACAGTGTATACCTAGGAATATCTTTTTTAAGTCATTATCTAACAGTACTCTAATACCACAGTGTATACCTTGGAATATCTTTTTTAATGTCATTATGTGATAGTACTCTAATACCACAGTGTGTACCTAGGAATATCTTTTTTAATGTCATTATCTGATTGTACTCTAATACCACATTGTATACCTAGGAATATCTTTTTTAATGTCATTATCTGATTGTACTCTAATACCACAGTGTATACCTAGGAATATCTTTTTTAATGTCATTATCTGATAGTACTCTAATACCACAGTGTTTACCTAGGAATATCTTTTTTAAAGCCATTATCTAACAGTACTCTAATACCGCAGTGTATACCCAGGAATATCTTTTTTAATGTCATTATGTGATAGTACTATAATACCACAGTGTATACCTAGGAATAACTTTTTTAAAGTCATTATCTAACAGTACTCTAATACCATGGTGTATACCTAGGAATATCGTTTTTTTAAAGGCTCTCATCATGGTCTTCAACTTTCTTACAGTGTATGTCTAGGAATATATTTTTAAAAGCATGCAACTTCCTTTTCAGCTCTCTCTAATGTCTACAGGTTTGTATGCAAAGTCCTACTTCTGCAGGGGTATTCTAGTTTATTTGCACTTTGAAAATATAATACTTGACCTTGTTATAGCAAATTGGGTCTTTTTTCATTTAAATTTAATGGAAAGAAATTTCCCACACATATAGGATACTGTTATTGAAGGAGCAATTAATTGCCTACCTCCCTGTAGCAAGACACTATGTTGGGTTAGTCAGAGTTTCCCTTTTGCAAATTATTCTTCAAACAAAAGGTCTTCAATTACAGAGCAAAGGAGGTCAGGAAGTAAGCAAGGGTCTGCATGGATCAAAGAAACACTGTTAGTAGGCCACACCTCAGATGCTGGTTCCAAACATCTGTTGTTTGATGGTTTGATGGAGTGACTTTGGCAATTTGAAATTAAATGCATCATACCTGAACTGGTTCTGGGCACATAAATGATCTTAACAAATTAAGTCAGGTTCTGAAATTGATATGGTCAACAGATTTTCAAAGTATATTCAATTTGTATAAATTGTTTACCTTTTGCAGTGAAATATTGGTTGAGCATCACTGACAATATAGGAAAAAGAAAACATATCACAACATTGTCATGATGTGATGAAACATATTCTTGCACCAGTCGGAATTGCAGGTTACAGGCATGGAGAACACACCAATCGGAATTGCAGGTTACAGGCATGGCATACAGTTATTTGATTTTCTTCATGTTCTCTTTCTCTAAAACTACATGCAGTATGTCTTGCTATATATTTTGGAACAAAAACTTCTTAGCTATATGAAATACAGAAATACAGAAAATATTGCAAGAATGCACATTCAAAATGAAATTTATTGAAGATGTCAAATAAATGGAAAGCAGAAAGCAAAACTTGAGGGGTCCCATCATTTTATCTTGACCAGGAACAAATGTAAAGATCCTATTTATCATATGATGAAACGATTTTTTTGTAAATCCTTTGATAAAATTATAATTGGTTTAAGTGAGAAAGTTCATGGGATGATTCAAATGTTTCTTGTTATATTTTCTGACAACATACTATAAGATGCATGACTGGAAATGATTATATCTTTCACAAGTGGACATTACATTAGGTATAAACAATGGGTTACACCAATAATGTGTCAGCTCAGTCATGTGATATCAACAATATGCAATCAGTTACTGTTGCGAAGTCATGTGGTATCAAGAATATGCCATGGGTTACAACAATAATGTGTCAGTTCAGTCATGTGATATCAACAATATGCAATCAGTCACTGTTGTGAGTCATGTGGTATCAAGAATATGCCATGGGTTACTACAATACTGTGTCAGCTCAGTCATGTGATATCAATAATATGCAATCAGTCACTGTTGTGAAGTCATGTGGTATCAAGAATATGCCATGGGTTACAGAATATGCAACACTGTGTCAGTGATGTTATGTGATATCAAGAATATGCCATTGGTTACAGCAGCATTGTGTCAGTGATGTCATGTGATGTCAACAATATGGAATGGGTTACAGCAACATTGTGTCAGTGATGTCATGTAATATCAAGAATATCCATTGGGTTACATTAACATTTTGTAAGTAATGTCATGTGATGTCAACAATATGGAATGGGTTACAGCAACATTGTGTCAGTGATGTCATGTGATATCAAGAATATGCAATGGGTTACAGTAACATCCTGTTAGTGATGTCATGTGATATCAAGAATATGCAACTAGGTACAGCAACATCATGTCAATGAATTCATGGAAAAAAACAAAAATTTCAATGTAACATATATCTTAGTGTAGAGCTGTGATGACAGTCATATCTTTATAACAGACCTATGATAACACAGCCATATCTTAAAATATTGACCTTTCATAACACAGTCACATCTTAATACTGACCTATGATGACACAACCATATCTTAGTACAGATCCACAATAAAAAAGCCATCTTAGCACAGACCTATGATAACTAAGTCAAATCTTGGTACAGATCCACAATAAAAAAGCCATCTTAGCACAGACCTATGATAACTAAGTCGTATCTTGGTACAGATTCACAATTACAGAATGCGTCGAATTTTGATTTGTATTGAACCTTAAAGTTGAATGCATTCAGCGTTAAAATGTTATCGCATTAAAGCAGAAATGTCTTTGTGAAGGGTCACTTCAACCTTTCTTCTTTTCTGCCCCTCCCCCCTCCATGTCAGTGTTAAAACTTGAAAGGCTAAAATTTATGACTCAGGGAGATTGACCTTGGCATTGCTACACGGTCCTGAGAATGTAAACATTTGAGCTACCAACCATAACCGCTTGATAGGAACCTATGTCAAATTATCATTTTCAAAGGGAAACTGATATACCCCATAGTGCTGTCTAAATCTGATGCAAGAAATAATTGGGGAAAATTTACCAACCGCTCGCTGCCTAAGATTGGGCAAAATAAATTAAGGCATACACTAAGTTAGAAGCAATATGATTTTAAAGTGATGACCTTAGTCAGAATTCTTTAGTCCAAAATTTCCTGAAAGGGGAGTAGTTTTGGCTCTAAGGGAAGCCTAAAGAGAATAGTGATTTCCTCGCTAAACAAGAAAGGGACCAGGTGGCTGTCTTGTGAGAAAAGACAGGGTTTAGTGCTAGGATGCACAAGTTCTGAAAGGGAACAGCATTAAGGAACAGCTTTTTGGGGAGAGAGACAGGACAGTCCTAAGATGTAAGTCCAAAGAAAAGAAGCATGAGGTCAGAATAAAGGACTAAGAAGTCCAGGAAGGGACTTAGTGTAGAGAATAGAAAGTTGAGGAAATAGGAAGACGTTGATACATGCATGGTCAAGGGAGGAAGGTGATGCAAATCAGTTGTGGACATTGCGCTCTTTTCACCACACATTATTATGATGGAATAAATCCAAATTAGACACTGATATTAAATTCCGTTAACATAATTTAGATTGAATTAGTACTGCTGCATTTAATTTGATTAAATTTGTTATTTTTCTTGTCTAAAGGGGCTTGTATTGCTTTATTTCTTCCCAATATTCTTGCTCAGTTCTCTGTTGAAATTTTATTCTTTTTTCACTCCCACCGGGCTATAACATCGAGGGAGGTCATCCTCTAGGTAACGCCAGCCAAATCCAATTAACCACCCCCCTTACTAAGAGGGTGACATTAAATAGTCGTATCTTAGTACAGATCCACAAGCACACAGCCATGTCTTTGTCAATAATGACAGGAATGAGAGAGAGAGAGACAGACAGACAGACATACAGAGAGAGAGACAGACAGACAGACAGACATACAGAAAGACAGAGACAGAGAGAGAGATTTATTAAATGTGGAATATTCATTTTCAAAAATGCTAAATGGACTTACCTGCAAGTTTTGAAATTCCCCATCAGATGAATATGAAAAAGAGAAGAAAAGAATCTGACTTACTACATGTTACTGTGTACATACGAGTCTTTAGCTGCCAACTGAAATATTTTAAGAGGATAACCATATCCATAGGTACGTATATTCCACATTGTTCATAGCATAGTTGCATTTATGCAGATGGATAATTCAAATCTTGGATTGTTGTACATAATCAAAATTATTATTATATACTCACTTATAGGTTGGGCTGTGTCACCTGGTGAAAACCCAGTGCTGATATCAAAGAGGAATAGAGATACGATTTTCAAGATGGCAATCATATTAGTTATCACAATATTTATTGAAGACCCTGAATTAAAGACTATACAAAGCCTTCTGGTGAAAATCTCATTGCTGTACAAGAGGATTTACACTTTGACTGCTGCCATCAGGTCACCGTCATTTTCGTTTAGGACCATCTTGACACGCAAAAAATCTTCAAGCAAAAACCCCAAGTTGATGTCACCATCTCTTTAGGTGGAATAGCAATTACAATATTTTCAAGATAGCAACTGCGCAGACCCTGATTTGCCAGCATATTATGCAGTGGCATATCTGGGTCTGTGCAGTTTGCAGTGGCATTGACTTGTAGGTAAACACAATACTGGCTAAAGTTTAAATAGCTTTTTAATGCAAACTCTACATAAATGGCTCCCAACCTGTGGGCTGCTGACCCCATCATGGCCATGGGGATATTTCAAGACAGCCTAAAAGTATAACTATTAGTATGTGGGGGTCTGATATTTTTTTTTTTTGTGAAGTTAAGAAAGGTCCTTATGTTCAAAAAGGTTGGGAACCACTGCTCTACATTACATAGATGAAATGCAGTTAAACCTGAATACGCATTCAGTCAGTAAGTACAAGTCAGAGTCTAAAGTCAGTATATGGTAATTTAATGACCATCTGAGACTGTGATTTTATTTTATAACAAGAGGTATTTCCTTACCAATTTCCAGATACCCTACATTGATAGCCCTGAAGCCTGCCAATGAATGTGTCATCAACAATGCCTGGTGTTTAACACAACACCATTTTTTTGGCTATACTTTACAATCATAAAACATTCTGATGGCAACAAAAATCAGCCACGAGATACATTTTATGTAGAAATGTGAGGTATTTATTTTCCCATCTATTCAAGGGAATTGAACATGAAGCCATGGGAAACTTCCCATATTGAAATTTTACAGTCATTCTATAGTTCTTAATATCACGCCAAACAATCAGCATATCTGCATCTGTACACGTCTGACATGATGTGGTTTAATCAATACTGTTAAAATGGTTGCAATTGCCCCTTCAACCAAAAGGTAGATATTTAACTGTAAAATGCTATATAAAAAAACTGCAAGACAGGAAAATTACAAAATCTTATATTTGTTTTCATATTTTTTATTTTTATTTAATGCAAACATTTTTGACACAGTCGTGTAATCTATGAATCCTAAATTGCAAACTTAAATAATGCCTACCAACTGACATAGTATTTTATCTAAAATCAAATTTAAACAAAATTTACCACATCTGACAGCACGTTTTTAATAGTGAAATTTTTTTAATAAATTAGGTGAAAGATCATAAAATTATAAGTTTGAAGTGTATAACATGAAACTGGTTAATGTGTAAAGTTTGGTGACTTAAAGTTTAATAGATGTGCTATTGTACTAAGTCAGTTGTAGATATATGTATTGATGATGTATGCATGATGTGCTATTGCACTAAGTCAATTGTAGATATATGTATTGATGATGTATGCATGATGTGCTATTGCACTAAGTCAGCTGTAGATGTATTGATGATGTATGCATGATGTGCTATTGCACTAAGTCAGTTGTAGATGTACTGATGATGTATGCATGATGTGCTATTGCACTAAGTCAGTTGTAGATGTACTGATGATGTATGCATGATGTGCTATTGCAGTAAGTCAACTGTTGATAGATGTATTGATGATGCATGCATGATGTGCTATTGCACTAAGTCAATTGTAGATGTACTGATGATGTATGCATGATGTGCTATTGCAGTAAGTCAACTGTTGATAGATGTATTGATGATGCATGCATGATGTGCTATTGCACTAAGTCAATTGTAGATGTATTGATGATGTATGCATGATGTGCTATTGCACTAAGTCAATTGTAGATATATGTATTGATGTATGCATGATGTGCTATTGCAGTAAGTCAGCTGTAGATGTATTGATGATGTATGCATGATGTGCTATTGCAGTAAGTCAGCTGTAGATGTATTGATGATGTATGCATGATGTGCTATTGCACTAAGTCAGCTGTAGATGTATTGATGATGTATGCATGATGTGCTATTGCAGTAAGTCAACTGTTGATAGATGTATTGATGATGCATGCATGATGTGCTATTGCACTAAGTCAATTGTAGATGTACTGATGATGTATGCATGATGTGCTATTGCAGTAAGTCAACTGTTGATAGATGTATTGATGATGTATGCATGATGTGCTATTGCACTAAGTCAGCTGTAGATGTATTGATGATGTATGCATGATGTGCTATTGCACTAAGTCAGTTGTAGATGTACTGATGATGTATGCATGATGTGCTATTGCACCAAGTCAATTGTAGATAGATGTATTGATGATGTATGCATGATGTGCTATTGCACTAAGACAATTGTAGATGTACTGATGATGTATGCATGATGTGCTATTGCAGTAAGTCAACTGTTGATAGATGTATTGATGATGCATGCATGATGTGCTATTGCACTAAGTCAATTGTAGATGTACTGATGATGTATGCATGATGTGCTATTGCAGTAAGTCAACTGTTGATAGATGTATTGATGATGCATGCATGATGTGCTATTGCACTATGTCAATTGTAGATGTATTGATGATGTATGCATGATGTGCTATTGCACTAAGTCAATTGTAGATAGGTGTATTGATGGTGTATGCATGATGTGCTATTGCACTAAATCAATTGTAAATAGATGCACTGATGATGTATGCATGATGTGCACTAAGTCAACTGTTGATAGATGTATTGATGATGTATGCATGATGTGCTATTGCACTAAGTCAGTTGTAGATAGATGCATTGATGATCTATGCATGGTGTGCTATTGCACTAAGTCAATTGTAGATAGATGTATTGATGATGTATGCATGGTGTGCTATTGCACTAAGTCAATTGTAGATAGATGTATTGATGATGTATGCATGATGTGCTATTGCACAAAGTCAATTGTAGATATATGTATTGATGTATGCATGATGTGCTATTGCACTAAGTCAGCTGTAGATGTATTGATGATGTATGCATGATGTGCTATTGCACTAAGTCAGTTGTAGATGTACTGATGATGTATGCATGATGTGCTATTGCAGTAAGTCAACTGTTGATAGATGTATTGATGATGCATGCATGATGTGCTATTGCACTAAGTCAATTGTAGATGTACTGATGATGTATGCATGATGTGCTATTGCAGTAAGTCAACTGTTGATAGATGTATTGATGATGCATGCATGATGTGCTATTGCACTATGTCAATTGTAGATGTATTGATGATGTATGCATGATGTGCTATTGCACTAAGTCAATTGTAGATGTATTGATGATGTATGCATGATGTGCTATTGCACTAAGTCAATTGTAGATAGGTGTATTGATGGTGTATGCATGATGTGCTATTGCACTAAATCAATTGTAAATAGATGCACTGATGATGTATGCATGATGTGCACTAAGTCAACTGTTGATAGATGTATTGATGATGTATGCATGATGTGCTATTGCACTATGTCAATTGTAGATAGGTGTATTGATGGTGTATGCATGATGTGCTATTGCACTATGTCAATTGTAGATGTATTGATGATGTATGCATGATGTGCTATTGCACTAAGTCAATTGTAGATAGGTGTATTGATGGTGTATGCATGATGTGCTATTGCACTAAATCAATTGTAAATAGATGCACTGATGATGTATGCATGATGTGCACTAAGTCAACTGTTGATAGATGTATTGATGATGTATGCATGATGTGCTATTGCACTAAGTCAGTTGTAGATAGATGCATTGATGATCTATGCATGGTGTGCTATTGCACTAAGTCAATTGTAGATAGATGTATTGATGATGTATGCATGGTGTGCTATTGCACTAAGTCAATTGTAGATAGATGTATTGATGATGTATGCATGATGTGCTATTGCACAAAGTCAATTGTAGATATATGTATTGATGTATGCATGATGTGCTATTGCACTAAGTCGATTGTAGATAGATGTATTGATGTATGCATGATGTGCTATTGCACTAAGTCAATTGTAGATATATGTATTGATGTATGCATGATGTGCTATTGCACTAAGTCGATTGTAGATATATGTATTGATGATGTATGCATGGTGTGCTAATGCACCAAGTCAATTGTAGATAGATGTACTGATGATGTATGCATGATGTGCTATTGCACCAAGTCAATTGTAGATAGATGTATTGATGATGTATGCATGATGTGCTATTGCACTAAGTCAATTGTAGATAGATGTATTGATGTATGCATGATGTGCTATTGCACTAAGTCAATTGTAGATAGATGTACTGATGATGTATGCATGATGTGCTATTGCACCAAGTCAATTGTAGATAGATGTATTGATGATGTATGCATGATGTGCTATTGCACTAAGTCAGTTGTAGATATATGTATTGATGATGTATGCATGATGTGCTATTGCACTAAGTCAACTGTTGATAGATGTATTGATGATGTATGCATGGTGTGCTATTGCACTAAGTCAATTGTAGATGTATTGATGATGTATGCATGATGTGCTATTGCACTAAGTCAATTGTAGATATATGTATTGATGATGTATGCATGATGTGCTATTGCACTAAGTCAATTGTAGATAGATGTATTGATGATGTATGCATGATGTGTTGCTGCTGCATAACAAACAATGATCAACTTATAGCTGGTATTGAAAGAATAGGGCATGGGAATTCATCCTTATTGTGTTCTGTTTGTATTTCATCAAGTGATATTTACTCTAATTTGCTGTCCAACACATATCCCTGTCCCCCTCCACCTGCTGGGCACCCCAGATGGTTGCCCATACTGCCTGCCCCTTAAGATGGCTGTGTTCAAATGGGGACTTCAAAAAGATATAATATGATGAAAAAGGTTAAAGTGTAGATACAGACAAAATTACATTTCATGAACTGCATAAACTGTGGGAAAAATATGTGTAATCAGACCTGTTAAAGCCATATTCCATATAAATATAATCATTCTTTGTATGAATCTTTTTAAGTCATATATAAAGTACCTGGTATATAAATAAAATATATTTTCTTTCATAAATGAACATGTGTGTGTGAGTTGGATTCAACAATTTTTCAGTCATATCAATATGATGTCTGCAGTGTGATAGTTAATAGTGATGTTAATCACTGGGGCATTGTGCTGCAGACACATAGCATCATGTCCCACCCAGGCACATTATCCTGACACCAGGCTGACCAGTACTGAGCACCAGCCTCTTAATGCTGAGTGCCAAGCAAGGCAGCTGCTAGTAACAAAGTTACAAGTCTTTGATATGATTTGGCGGGGTTTGAACCTGCAACCCCCTGTATCCGAGGCTGACGCTCTTACCACTTAGGCCACCAGAGTGGTCATAAAGGAATAAAGTTCATGTTCAATTCAAACAGTTTTGTAACTTTTCTAACTTTGGTTAAAATATCTGAGGCATCAAATTACAAGTTTAAGTACTAAATAAAAACATGCATGGAGTTCAAGGTGCATAAAATTCTTAGTTACGAGATAATGAAAATTTGTATCAAGCCTTTGTAACAAGTATTAATACAGTGTTACATTTGCTCAGCCCCAGTTAGTAAATCATGTATAAATAAAGGTATTATTACAAGCTATGGTTTGATGTCTGAACATAGCCGCAGGCTAGAGTTAATCTCTTACACAAGGTTACTGTGACCAGAGAGAAGATCTGGCATCTTAAATCGGAACAGGCGTTAGATCGAGTGACTTCCCACCTATGTGTTACAGATTTGTCCCAAGATCAGAAGGACCATGAGAAACGGAGCATGTTCTACACCCATCCCCAAGTGAACAGACAGCGAGAAGGACATTGTCAGCTAAGTTTGATTGGATTGGGTCAAAGCGACATCCAATCAATTGAGATGGAGGGTGTGATAACAATTTTGATCCAAATTATAACTTCTAACTAGCAAGCACAAATTTAGTTTCGCCTTGACAGATTGCTGAGCAATAAGAGTTACTCCGAGATAGCCACTTGTAATTTGGTGGTAACACTAAGAGAAGAAATTCTAAGGAAAGACAAAGCTTCGTAAAAGTCAGCAAGTTATCTGCTCGATTATTGCAGAATATTAGAGCATTGTAATTGTAATTATGTGTAGTGTGTATACTTAATTACTAGGATTGTTTAGTATGTAGAATTACCTTCGTAGTGTTCAATTTACATGCATATTTGAGAAATGAGTTTGAGTATTCTGTAGAGAATTATGTAGATTGTTAGCTTGTGGTCAGAAATAATTTGTAATTCGCTAACAGGTTACTTTGTAGTAAACTAGTGCACTTATTCATGTGATATGTTAGAATTTAAACATGCCGAATTATGACTTTGGAAATGGTTGAAGTGTGTAACATTAGTTATGGATGCATGGATATTTGAATATTTGTGTACTTTGTACAAGTTGTAATGTAAAGAAATGCATCTGATTGTGGTGATATTGTTTAGTATAATGGGATTAGGAATATGTACTGATGTGACGCAATTTATTGATGTATGTACGAGAGTTAATTGATACCATGCTTTTATTATGATGTTGTTTTACCATACAAAAACGTATGAATATTTCAATGTGAATGAATGCATGGCCAAAGAAATTTAATAGCCGTTATCTGATGATAAGCTGGGTGTAGTGTGAGATGAGAGGGCTAAGGAAAATATTGTACCGTCCTTGTGTTTTCACAGGAAGCTCTTTGGTGGACAGAACTTCTGGTTAAGCTCAGAGTTCTGAGTCTCTAAGAGGAGAGACAGAAGTGAGACTAGCAGAGCAGTCGGAGTCGACAAGTTTAGTCAGGGGAGAGAGTCGAGGAGGAGGAGGAGGAATTTGGAGAATGTTGAGAGGAAGAGGAGAAAGAATTTGAGGAATAAGAGAGAAGAATAGACAGATGAGTAGAATACAAGGACAGGTGGAAAGCTATCTCACACTACAAATCAAATGATGCAATAGGCTATCACAGGGTCGAGCGGAAAAAGTACTTGGCAAATTTGAAGCACTTGACTACTGAATTACCATTTTTTTTTTTTATTCATTGAATTTCACTTTTTTGTACATACAATCATTTAACCTTCGGCACTGCTGACTGGGGGCTCGGAGTTTTACATCTACTTTTCACTAATTTAACTTCCAACCAAAATGGAGCCTGGGTGGGACTTCTATAATAATTTAAATAAAATATTGGAAGCACCCCACCTTACACCTACCACAGTGATGGCATAACAACCCATCATAACACATACTGGTTAAACATGTGATTCAGAAAACTATATAGTTCAAGACACCAAAAATGGAACTACTTGTGTATTCATGTGCACGTTTCGTTTGTTTTGACACTATTTATAAACAATGGTTCAACTAGAGTTCTGTTATCTATTTCTGGCGATTTGTTTTTATTTTTATACCCATTTGTAATTACAAGAATTGAACTTTCATAACATGAGGCATGATTTTGTTATTTTGGGTTTAATGCCATTTCTCGGTGCAAGATAGGCTATACATGGCAGTCTGTATAACTGGTGGAGGAAGAACCCTGGACAACCCCGGTAAGAACCACTGACCCATGGGAAGCTACTGGCAAGCTTTCTTATAGAGCCACATTGGCTGAGCCCAAGACTCGAACCTGTGCAGATGAAGGTGAGAGCAGTGATTGGTAAAGGCAAGCGCTTTAGACCACTTGAGTAATGAGTAATAAAGCCTGAAAAAAATGTACACAGTACATTAATGGCCACAGTGAAGTTTCATGACTTCATGAATTTGAAAAATTCGGAGGCAATGGGTGTTCAGCCAATCAATTTTCAAGCAACTTCACGAATCGTATAAACATGAAATAAATACAAATAAACAAATAAAAATTTTAAACAATTTCACAACCTATGAAAGGGATATTTTTTATCAAGTTTTTCAGTTCAGTTCTTTTCAAAATATACTGCATTTTTAAAGCAGAACTGATAATAAAAACGACAAGTGTATAATGTGATGTATATTTGAGGCACAACAAAAAATAGATTAGATCCAACTGAACAATCCCTAGCATTGCTTAAAACACTTAATGTCTTTATGAATAAAACAGTTTTGTGCAATTAGGAGATCACAGTGTGGTTTTCCCCTATAATCCAAGCTGGGCTGATTTCAACGGATGTATTTATGACCTTGTAATTGCACTGATTAGAGTTCTGGTTTGCTTCCCATCCCAATATCCCCTGGTCCAGTACTCCTTGATGTTGTAGACTGTCAGTCTCACGCAAGGTTATCAGATACTGTGTTTGATGTCATCACCAACACAACAACAAGGATGCAACATGAAAATAAATCGGCTTTTACAGAGGCTCTGCTGCTGACACTCTACCATGCCTACCCTTTGGGATGTCATCAAAAACTATTGCACATTGGTAGAATTTTGGGGTTATTGTTCCAATACCATCCATATATGATTGATTGTTCTTTGTAGCCAACAACACATTAACGATTAGGCCCTATTTTTCGCTTCCGAAAGTGCCACCCTAATGATTTTCTAAATGGGGAGGAATTCACAACTTAATAGCTACGGACATTATTACATAATTGATGTTCGTTTCAGCGTGTTCTCAAGACAGGTTGGATGATTTGCGTATGGGAACAATCAGTCTTTCACAGTTAAGACATTACACACTGCAATACAAGCTGTCCTGGCCCATTTATATGCTGTTTAAGAGTGGCTTTAAAATCATGTAACCCTTTTTAGCATGCAAATAATTGTGTTCATGTCTTCACCTGTCAACAGATGCAAAATAGAAAATCCTTAAGATTAGACATGTATCTTCTCTGGGACTCTTACTCTTCTAATTATGTCAAATTGAAAAATGACACAACAGCTATTTTTTAACTTGCATCTGCACAACTCAGAGATTCAAAACACTGAACTGACTTTTCATTTCTGAAGTACCAATTTTGTGTGGGTTTTCTGGTAGCTACAAACCCCATATTTAAACAATCCAATAAAGACAATATCCAACCAGTCAGTTCTGAAAGCCTTCTTACATGATAATTACATCATAATATTTTATGAACTGGGTTTCTTGAAATCCAAGAAAAAATAATCTTACACTGCTGACGAGTCTTTTTTACATTTTGTCCCTGGATCATATTTTACCCATTAGTAATTTTTTTAATTATTTCTTTGGAAAAAGAAGATATCAAATAAACTGTTAAAAAGTTAATTCCAACTGCAACAACACAGACCCTAATCTGCTGGCATATATCATGCTAGCAAATCAATGTGAATGTTATCTGTGTCACAGATTAGTCCGAACAAACTGCAATGACAGATCTGGGTCTGAGCAGTTTGCAGTTGGACTCAGCTTATGCAAGTATATATGGTAATGAGAAAAGATGAAATAAATTATGTCTCATTGTTAAGCACAGTGCAGTACATTCCATCAATTAACACAATTTTCTATCAGGTCCATCACAACATGGGGATTATCGGTTCCATCTACACTCACTTATAAGTCAAGCCTGACTGCAAACTGAACAGACCCAGATCTACTGTTGCGTGTGCCAACCGATTTGGATGAACAGTTTGTTAGGAGTAATCAGTAGAACAAAACAACTTTATCTGACAGCAGACCATGGTCTATGTTGATTACAGTTGGATACAACTTATAAGCAAACAGATATGGTAGCTAAACTTGATTTACTTTTTTTAAGACGCGGAAATTTGTATCACTAAGGATAAAACTGTTCTGATCAC
Organism: Sinohyriopsis cumingii; assembly: GCA_028554795.2. NCBI lineage: Eukaryota > Metazoa > Mollusca > Bivalvia > Unionida > Unionidae > Sinohyriopsis > Sinohyriopsis cumingii. The sequence continues at coordinate 12,310,908 of CM068836.1, forward strand.
CAGGCAGTCTTGACACTTTAAGTCCAATCTTCTCCAAAGGTGGCACTGACTTGAAAATATCTCTCATGATGACCATCTCTTTACTTATGGTCATTATATATGTGTGTGTGTGTGTGTGTGTGTGTGTGTGTGTGTTACAATAATATGGCCAATGCATATGAACAAATTTTAGTATAAAACAATTACAACAGGATGTTATTTATAATGACCAATAATAAATAAACACGAATATATATTATTTTATTTAATTTTATTTACTGATGTATCAGAAACTAGTTTTCTGTTCTGGATGTGTAGCTGATTCAATTTTAGTATTTACATATTGATTATTAAATTTTTTTCTTTTTATTTAAAAAGAAAATATAGTTCCATTCATACAAATTTAAATGTCTCTAAAATTCATAGCAATTATTGTGTATACATATTTAGTTGAGTCTGATAATGCATTAGTTCAGAAAAAGGGGCTTTTTGTGCAAGTTCTGTTGTTTCTGTGAAGAACTGATCTTTGGACAAACCTTGTAAAGTAACAGCTTAGAGGTTATCACTTAATTCTAACTGGACTTCCCAGCAAAAACTGGCATTTTGGCCAACTGGATATAACAAGTATATCAAGTACTGGACATAACAAGTGTATCAAGTACTGGACATAACAAGTGTATCAAGTACTGGACATAACAAGTGTATCAAGTACTGGACATAGCAAGTGTATCAAGTACTGGACATAGCAAGTGTATCAAGTACTGGACATAACAAGTGTATCAAGTACTGGACATAGCAAGTGTATCAAGTACTGGACATAACAAGTGTATAAAGTGCTGGACATAACAAGTGTATCAAGTACTGGACATAACAAATGTATCAAGTACTGGACATAACAAGTGTATCAAGTATTGGACATAACAAGTGTATCAAGTACTGGACATAACAAATGTATCAAGCACTGGACATAGCAAGTGTATCAAGTACTGGACATAACAAGTGTATCAAGTACTGGACATAGCAAGTGTATCAAGTACTGGACATAACAAGTGTATCAAGTACTGGACATAACAAGTGTATCAAGTACTGGACATAACAAATGTATCAAGTACTGGACATAACAAGTGTATCAAGTATTGGACATAACAAGTGTATCAAGTACTGGACATAACAAATGTATCAAGTACTGGACATAACAAGTGTATCAAGTACTGGACATAGCAAGTGTATCAAGTACTGGACATAACAAGTGTATCAAGTACTGGACATAGCAAGTGTATCAAGTACTGGACATAACAAGTGTATCAAGTACTGGACATAACAAATGTATCAAGTACTGGACATAACAAGTGTATCAAGTATTGGACATAACAAGTGTATCAAGTACTGGACATAACAAATGTATCAAGCACTGGACATAGCAAGTGTATCAAGTACTGGACATAACAAGTGTATCAAGTACTGGACATAGCAAGTGTATCAAGTACTGGACATAACAAGTGTATCAAGTACTGGACATAACAAGTGTATCAAGTACTGGACATAACAAATGTATCAAGTACTGGACATAACAAGTGTATCAAGTATTGGACATAACAAGTGTATCAAGTACTGGACATAACAAATGTATCAAGTACTGGACATAACAAGTGTATCAAGTACTGGACATAGCAAGTGTATCAAGTACTGGACATAACAAGTGTATCAAGTACTGGACATAACAAGTGTATCAAGTACTGGACATAGCAAGTGTATCAAGTACTGGACATAACAAGTGTATCAAGTACTGGACATAACAAGTGTATCTAGTACTGGACATAACAAGTGTATCAAGTACTGGACATAACAAGTGAATCAAGTACTGGACATAACAAATGTATCAAGTACTGGACATAACAAGTGTATCAAGTACTGGACATAACAAGTGTATCAAGTACTGGACATAACAAGTGTATCAAGTACTGGACATAACAAGTGTATCAAGTACTGGACATAACAAGTGTATCAAGTACTGGACATAGCAAGTGCACCAAGTACTGGACATAACAAGTGTATCAAGTACAGGACATAACAAGTGTATCAAGTACTGGACATAACAAATGTATCAAGTACTGGACATAACAAGTGTATCAAGTACTGGACATAACAAGTGTATCAAGTACTGGACATAACAAATGTATCAAGTACTGGACATAACAAGTGTATCTAGTACTGGACATAACAAGTGTATCTAGTACTGGACATAACAAATGTATCAAGTACTGGACATAACAAGTTTATCAATAATGACGGCACCTCTCAACAATAATTGCGCCAATGTCGGCTGAAAGTTTTAATGCTTTTTTGACATGAGTGAAAAGTGTATTGAGAGAGGACAAAATCCAATGTCTGCTTTAGCATGCATCCAGACCATAGCACAATAAAACTCCATAACAATGTGTACACAATCTATACTGCATATTGTATTTCTGGGAATTTGTCATCAATGGCATTGAGGGGTCTTCTTATTTCATTTCCTTATATTCATGCATTATTCATGGACAGTGCTGTCTGATTATACAATATAATCATGCATATTTATAATGGAGAGAGCTGTCTGGTCTTACAACATTATCATGCATGTTTTATCTGATCATAATTCATTATTATGAATGTTTCTCACAGACACTGTCATCTAATCATACAACATTATCTTGCATGTTTCTCACGGACATTGTCATCTGATCATACAACATTATCTTGCATGTTTCTCATGGACATTGTCATCTTATCATACAATATTATCATACATGTTTCTCGTGTCAGTGTCATCTGATCATACAACATAATTATTGACTGGGTCATTTGATCTGACAGCATGATTATGGACAGGTCTATTTGATCATACAACATAATTATTGACTGGGTCATTTGATCTGACAAGATAATTATCAACAGTGTCATCTGATTGAACAACATAATCATGGACAAGGTCATATGATCATACAGCATGGTTATCATGGACAGGGTCATATGATCATACAGCATGGTTATCATGGACAGGGTCAAATGATCATACAGCATGGTTATCATGGACAGGGTCAAATGATCATACAGCATGGTTATCATGGACAGGGTCATATGATCATACAGCATGGTTATCATGGACAGGGTCATCTGATCATAACAAGGCCATCATTGATAGTGCCAAATGATCATAAAACATGGTTATCATGGACAGTGCCAAATGATCATAAAACATGGTTATCATGGACAGTGCCAAATGATCATAAAACATGGTTATCATGGACAGTGCCAAATGATCATACAGAATGGTTATCATGGACAGTGCCAAATGATCATACAGAATGGTTATCATGGACAGGGTCATATGATCATAACAAGGCCAGCATGGACAGTGTCAAATGATCATACAGCATGGTAATCATGGACAGTGCCAAATAATCATACAACATGGTTATCAAGGACAGTGCCAAAATGATCATACAGCATGGTTATCATGATCAGTACCAAATGATCTTACTGCATGGTTATCATAGACAGTGCAAAATGATCATACAACATGGTTATCATGGACACTGCCAAATGATCATTTAACATGTTTATCAAGGACAGTGCCAAAATGATCATACAGCATGGTTATCATGATCAGTGCCAAAATAGCATACAACATGGTTATCATGTACAGTGCCAAATGATCATGCAGAATGGTTATCATGGAATGCCAAATGATCATGCAGAATGGTTATCATGGAAGTGCCAAATGATCATACAACATGGTTATCATGGACAGTGCCAAATGATCATGCAGAATGGTTATCATGGACAGTGCCATGATCATACAACATAGTTATCATGGGCAGTTCCAAATGATCATGCAGAATGGTTATCATGGACAGTGCCAAATGATTATACTGAATGACTATCATGGACAGTGCCAAATGGTCATGCAGAATGGTTATCATGGACAGTGCCAAATGATCATACAACATAGTTATCATGGACAGTGCCAAATGATCATACAACATAGTTATCATGGACAGTGCCAAATGATTATACAGAATGGTTGTCATGGACAGTGCCAAATGATCATACAACATGGTTATCATGGACAGTGGCAAATGGTCATGCAGAATGGTTATCATGGACAGTGGCAAATGATCATGCAGAATGGTTATCATGGTCAGTGCCAAATGATCATGCAGAATGGTTATCATGGACAATGCCAAATGATCATACAACATGGTTATCATGGACAGTGCCAAATGATCATGCAGAATGGTTATCAAGGACAGTGCCAAATGATCATGCAGCATGGTTATCATGGACAATAGCAAATGATTATACAACATGATTATCAATTTGTAATTGGGGAAACTATATTGAAGTGTGAGACTTCATCCAATATTTATCCTACCAAGTTGTTTTTTCTTTATTTTACAAATATGAAAATCAAATATATATGTATGTTAGTCCTACATAATTATGCACCATGATCTGGCATCATCAATCACTTTCACAAGACTCAATTTCCTGTAGGAAGTTACTTTATGGTAAGTCTAGCATTAGTGTACTACTCAAATTGAGGTTTTTTTTCCTCCATTATTCGGATCAAACCATCTCATCCACTTTTATTTACTTCTTATGGTTATTCCTGTCAGTCTCTCTGAACCAAATTTACTTCATTCTTTTAATTCAGCAAGGCCAATAATTGCAACTTGTCTGTACTTGTTTATTCCTTACCGACCACGATATTGTTCATTCCTCACTGACCAAGATATTGTTCATTCCATACTGACCAAGATATTGTAAAGGAGTGATCTTGTGCAAAAACCTTCATGAAACATTTTTAGTCAGGGACCATCAAAATAGGATCCCTTTTATAAGTAAACACCATCTGAAGTGGATTCTTAAATCTAAGAACCCATTTATTGTGAAACTTGTCTCCTTTCTTTTACATTTCATATTGGACTGGTCCTCTTTTATATACAATCTAAGTCCTGCTATTTCATATTGGTACTCATCCTCTGTTATATAGAGTCAAACTTGCTATTTCAAGGCAAACTGTCACTTTTAAACATTTTCAGACAATTTGGTTGACTTTAAAATGTTGTAACTCATTCCTAATTCAACCACTCCGGTGGCATAGTGGTTAGTGTCCACCTAAGATGCAGAAGGTTGTGGATTCGATCCTCGGCCAAGTCATACCAAAGACTTACAAAAATGGTACTGACAGCTGCCTCGCTTGGTGCTCAGCATTAAGAGGTTAGTGTTAGGACTGGTTGGCCTGGTGTCAGGATAATGTAACTGGGTGGGACATGATGCTACATGTCTGCGTCATGATGTCCCAGTGCTAGACATCACCATAGACTGCCACACTGCAGACATCGTAGCGATATGGCTGAAACATTGTTAAAGCTATGTTAAAAATTCAAATCACTCACACACATTCCTAATTCATAGTATAATATCAAACAGTATATAGTGATAGTCTCAGAGAAAGATTTTGGATATTACTGAGACAGGCTGTTTCTGGATAACTGAAATATACTGATTCAGGATAAATGAGATCAACTGACTTTGGATGAGACAGTTTGATTCTGGATAACTGAGTTAGACTGATTTTTGATAACTTTGATTTCTGCTAACTGAGATAGACTGGTTTTGAGAGATAGACTGATTCTGGATAACTGAAATAGACTAATTCTGGATAACTGAGACAGATTGATTCTAGATAACTGAGACTGATTTTGAATAACTGAGATAAATGATTCTGGATAAATAAGATAAACTGATTCTGGATAACTGAGATACACTGATTATGGATAACTGAAATAAACTGATTCTGGATAACTGGGATACACTGATTCTGGATAATTGAGACTACAATTTATCTGAGCATCTGTCTAACCCACATGTGCTGGCAAGTCTATCAAACAATGGACTCGCCTGATGGTACAGACACTGAATTACCAGGTCTGTGATGAATCTCAAATTATTGCTACATTAAATCTGGCCCAATAAGAATACAGCATCTCAATACATGTATGAGCTAAACTGAAAACTTGTTCATTCATGAATATTTTAAGAATCAGACTTTGAGACAATTGATCAGTTTTTAATTAAATCAATCAGTCTATGCTATAAGTAATACTTATTTTCTCTCCCTTTGCTCTTTGTTCCAACTTCTGTAGCTACAGTTTGAGAATTTGAGCACTATAGGAATACAAATTTGTACTGTTATGAAATAAAACCTACATAAAAAAGCTGACCATATCCTAATTTGATTTTGCAAAATCCTTATCTTCAAATCATAGAGTTTAAGTCATTTTTCCATATATTTTGGCATTCACTGTATAAACAAGTGAATGATGGCTTAAACCCAAATCATTTCTGTCATCTGATACAAATGAAATAACTTCTCCAATCCTCCTAAAACTCAATATTTTGATTAATGAGAAGAAAACTAAATATCAGAAATAGAGTTTAGTAACATGTCTTCTTATTTGCTCTCTCAGAGAATTGATAACTTTCTCCTGGCCTTCTGTCATGGTATGACCAAACAGTCTGGAAGAAGCCCAATCTGCCCTTCACTGGACATTGATTGTCTGCATTTCCAGACACAAATCATCACCAGTATTCCATGCATTGGATACCTGATACAATATTTCTGTGTGCTAAAATACCAATCTATTGTACAGAAATATTTGGCAAAATGTCAGCAGAGGAAAATTATTTCCTCCCTGTTTATATATAATTCAACAAGTGTCATATTTGGCTCCAGACTATGTCCAAAGCCGATTACTGTCATACCAGATGTACTGAAGATTTCACTTTAATCCAACTGCATATTGTTTCAACCACAAAGGATTTCAAGTGAAAATGCTAATAAAGTCTGAGACCGGGTCTACCAATCTTAAAACCATTATGACCATTGAAATTCTTGGAGTCTAATGATGCCTGCCTTGATAATACATGTCATGCTCAATATGAATTTACTTATGTTTTATATATTCAACTTCCTGGGAACACTCCACGACTGACAGGTTAAAGATTATCTGCAGATTAACTATCAGCACTCAATTTGTTTAACAAGTCAGTCTCAAATCAAACTTTTATACATAGCTACAAATCATTTCAGTAATGCCAAACACTAAAATTTTGTACTAACTACCATGCTGCAATGTCACGATCGTATCACTGAACACATACAATTGAAGTCCAATAGCCAAACTACTGGCAAAGATATATGTGACCATGAACTAAGAAATGATGGCTTTCAAATACAGAATGTCTTAGTCATCAAACAAAATCACAAAGTTGATTTTTGAAGTTTAAGAGAAAAATTTAATGTAAAAAGCACTGTCTCTTTATAAAAGCTTTCCTTAGAAAGGTAACTTTAGCCGTGATAGTTTAGATGCCAACTTCTTGGTAATAGTGTTTAAAGTGTTGTTTTTTTACCCACTTAAAATGCTCTGAATAGATGCCAACTGGGGGAACTTTTACGGCTTCATGAAATGTGAACCTAAAAGCTCATTTAAGTTGTATAAAACTTTTCCACCTGATATGGGGTGAAAAAAATCTGCAATGACATTTGCACTCTTGGATTCTGACCAACAAACATAAATAACTGTCTTTCTTCCTGTGTACCAATGCTTGTAAAATCCTAATGCTTTGCTGTGGAACCCAATCACCAGCAAGTCCAGGACCTTTGAGTGACATGTCAGAGTTTTATGGGGTACTTGTTATCCAACATGTCTAAAGTTTTGCAAGTGGAGTTGAATTATGTGATGGTATGTCTGAATCAGGCCTGAATCTATTAAATTTCTTGTCAGGGTGCTGGAATCAAATCAGATTTATTATTCTGACCCTGGTGAGCATGACCCTTGACTTTAGAATCAATCCAAAGCTTCCTGTTATAGAAAATCTATAAGATAGATGGTACAGATATTGATTAAAACAAACTAGATGTGATTTGTAACAACTTAGCAAACAAATGAAAAGAAGATTCATTGCATGTTGACTGTCTTCTGAACTTTAAATAATTTAATGTTAACTTTGTTCCTTAATTTTTCCAGCAAATCAAAACTGCTGATATTCCCTTTAATGAAGGCTAGCAGCAAGAATGGAACTGCTGACTGTACATAGTTAAAGCTGATATATTTACCAAAATTTATAAACATGTACATAGCTTGCGGTAATTAAACCAATTCTGTTTAACTGAAAATATTAGAAACTCAATCTTTACCCATATCAACTCGCTAGGCTTACTGAACAGGTGACAGATATTATAAAGTACATGCTGTATCTCATTCATCATGAGATGGTTTCATTTGCCATACATCTCTACCCTCTTATTATGACAGATATTATAAAGTACATGCTGTATCTCATTCATCATGAGATGGTTTCATTTGCCATACATCTCTACCCTCTTATTATGACAGATATTATAAAGTACATGCTGTATCTCATTCATCATGAGATGGTTTCATTTGCCATACATCTCTACCCTCTTATTATGACATATATTATAAAGTACATGCTGTATCTCATTCATCATGAGACAGTTTCATTTGCCATATATCTCTACCCTCTTATTATGACAGATTTGGTCTGTAAATCATGTCTTCATGCGGTATGTCTAACAAATTCAGTAAAATATTGGTAGGAATGTTGCCATATGGTTTTGTACAATTACATAATGTTGTCATTATTTTGTACTTTTTACAAGATGTCATAAAATTGCATAATAATATTGTAATGCTATGTTTCGTATATAGAGGATCTCAAATGGGTAATGATTTAATACTGAATTTATGAAATGAGTTGAATAATGTCCAACTTCTGAGTGCCTTCATGAGCAGAAGCTGAACATTATTCAACGAGTTTCCTAAATATTAAATCAATACCATTCTGACATTCCGTTTATCACATAGTTTTTATTTGAAGAGAAATAGGAGTGAAAGAAGAAAAAATAATTTCATTCATTTTGACTCAGACATTGCACTTTTCATTTGCTGCATGTAAAAAAAGTTCCTAGAATTTTTTGCTTGGTTCTAAAACTAGTAAAATTTATTAGTTTAATTTTTGCCAATTATAATCTAAAGAGCAACTGTTCTTCCACATAAATAGAATATTTGACTCAAACAGCATAAATGTTTAATAGAATGAATATGCAAGTTCATTTTGATGTTTAAGAGTATGTCACTATCAGTTTCACTTCTAAGCATTCAAACTGATGGATATGTGATGGATATGTGACGGATATGTGATGGATATGTCATGGATATGTCATGGATATGTCATGGATATGTGATGACATGATTATGGATACAAATATTCCATATTTAAGGTAACCAACATATTTGTAGCTGGATATTTGTATTATTAGATTTGGTTGTTATTGTTGTTTTTAGAGATTAATGCCATTTTTCAGCACACGATAGGCTATACATGGCGGCCAGTATTATTAGTGGAGGAAGAACCCATGAAAACACCGGAAAGAACCACCGACCCATGAGAAGCTATGGAAAGCTTTCTCACATACCCACATTAGCTGAATCAGAGACTTGAACCTACGCAGACAGAGGTGAGATGGCAGTGATCCGTAATGGAGAGCGCTTTAGACCACTTGGCCACTCAGGGCCCCTATTAGATTTGGAATAGTAGACAAATTTAGAATTGCATCACATGATAAGGGCTATTTTACGGCGTAAACATGCCGTGGTTGGCCAATGTTCTTTCAGTTTGGAGGCCGGTTTATGTCTACTTCTGTAAACAATGGTGAGCTTATTTACTCTCATAAGTTAACATTTAAACCACTCTTTTATTATATAGGGTGGATTCCATGTTACAGGTATACCTCCACCCCTTTCCATACCCCTTTAATCACTCCAGTAGCAAGTGGTTAGAGCATCTGTCCAGGATGCAGGAGGTCGTGGGTTTGATCCCTGGCCAAGTCATACCAAAGACTTATAAAAATGGTACTAACAGCTGCCTTGCTTGGCACTCAGCATTAAGAGGTTAGGGTACTGGTCAACCTGGTGTCAGGATAATGTGACTGGGTGGGACATCATATTACATGTCTGCGGCATGATGCCCCAGTGATAGGCATCACTATAAACTGCCACACTGCAGACATCGTAGAGATTTGACTGAAAAATTGTTAAAGCTATGTAAAAAATTCAAATCACACATACACACTTCACAATTAAAATGACTAATTCCCTCAGTTTTATTTGTTGTTGTTGTTGTTCTTGTTTGGGATTTAACATTTTTCTCTGCATGATAATCTATACATGTAGGGGTAAGACAGATATAACTTTTTTTGCACAATTTCCTCTGGGCAGTCAATTAAAAAGAATGGCCACCAAAGTTTTAGTAGTAACAGTAAAAACAAGTGGGGTAATGAAATTTTCCCATCATCACAGCCAATCAGTATTGAGAATACTGCACAATTTCATGGGCTTATTTCGACCAATCAGAATCAAATAAAGTGATATGTTAACATCTTAAAATATCAAAAATGTTAAACTACCCTTACTATATGTAAAGTGTAACTTTTAATACTGAATAATAATATTTTAATGCTTTGTTTCATATCTTGTAATATTGCATAATATTTTAATGTTCTGTTTCATATCTTGTAATACTGCATTATAATATTATAATGCTTTGTTTCATATCTTGTGATATTGTACAATAACATTTTAATGCTTTGTTTCATATCTTGTAATACTGTATAATAATAATTTAATGCTCTTTTCTAAAATGTTTAATGGAAAAAAATGCAATATCCTGTACTACATCAAAACATATATAGGCCACTGTTAAGAAATACAATGTAAATTAACTCTCTACAAAGTTATAATTAAACTTGAAGATCAGACCAAAACATGCAGTACCATTCACATGCTATTATCATGCACTAAGAGGGGCCCCGAGTGGCCGAGTGGTCTAAAGCGCTCTTCGTTACGGATCACTGCCATCTCACCTCTGTCTGCGGCGGTTCGAGTCTAAGATTCAGCCAATGTGGGCATGTGAGAAAGCTTGCCAGTAGCTTCTCGTGGGTCGGTGGTTCTTTCCGGGGTTTTCCGGGTTCTTCCTCCACCATTAATACTGGCCGCCATGTATAGCCCATCGTGCTGAAAAATGGCGTTAAACCCCACAACAACAACAACAACATCATGCACTACACTCATTACTATTTATAGACTATAGTCATTACTATTCAGAATACATCACCATTCAAAGACTAGACTCAGCACTATTCATGTACACTCATTACTATTTATAGACTATACTCATTACTATACACCTAGTACACTCATTCCATTCACTGAATGCATTCAGCATTATTCAGTGAACACTTTTTACTATTCTGTGTACACTTTTTACTATTCAGTGTACACCTTTTACTATTCAGTGTACATTCATGACTATTCAGTGCACACTCATTACTATTCAGTGTACACTTATTATTATTCAGTGTACACTCATTACTATTCTGTGCACTCATTACTATTCAGTGTACACTCATTACTATTTAGTGTATATTCGTTACCGACCAAAGAGTACACTCATTACAATCCAAAGAGTACACTCATTACCATCCAAACAGTACAATCATTACCAACCAAAGTACTTATTACCATCCAAAGAGTACCATCCAATGAATACCCATTACCATCCAAAGAATATACTCATTACCATCCAAAGATTAAACTCATTACAAACCAAAGAGAGTCCCTGAGTGGCAGAGTGGTCTAAAGTGCTCACAGTTACGGATCACTGCCATCACACCTCTGTCTACATGGGTTCGAGTCTTGGGTTCGGCCAATGTGGGTATGTGAGAAAGCTTGCCAGTAGCTTCTCGTGGTTCAGTGGTTCTCTCTGGGGTTTTCCCGGATTCTTCCTCCATTAATACTGGTTGCCTAGTATAGCATATCTTGTACTGAAAAATGCCGTTAAACCCCACAACAACAACAACAAAAACCAACCAAAGAGTACATTTACTACCATCCAAAGAGTAACATCCAAAAAACAGACTCATTACCATCCAAAGACTCATCACCATCCAAAGAGTACACTCATTACTATTCACTGACAACATATATTACCATCAAAAGAGTAAACTCGTAATCATTCAAGGAGTACACTATTAATAATCGAAATGAGTAGATTCATAATCACCCAAAAAGTACACTCATTACCATCCAAAGATTACACTCGTTACCATTCAGACTATACCCAATACCATTCAGGGCAGATTACCATTCACACAGAACACTTATTACTATTTAATGACTAGAGTTATTTATGTTAAATAGATCCCTTCTTTAAAATCAAGCAATTCAATAAGTTGTTTATCCAGTGATCAAATTGCTTTTCCTCATCTCTCCTTGTCAATTTCTAACATATGAAAATAAGCAGCCAGCAAAACAGACAAAACAACAAAAATGAAGAAAATGAAACTTCATTGTAAGTATTTAAGTCACATACTTGCTTCTAACTTGAAATTCTGCACATTATGTCTGAAACATAACTTAGTTCTGAAGATCCCAATATAACCTGCATCAGACTTAATTAATTTATCGCTACCTGGGAATCAACTGGTCCTTTTACTTCATTTTACACTTCATAGTATTTACACCTGTCATTAAAACACTTTCCTCTCTAATTTTGTTTCATACAACCCAGGGCAATAAATCTGGGTTTAAAAACAAGATCATATTTGGCCTTCCATCTCTGAATTTTAATGAAAGAAGATGTTCCTCTTCACCATTTATTGAGTTGACCTTAAAACATTCATGATGACAGCTGAGGTCAGAGATAGTGTCCTTAACATACTCTATCACCATGGTAACTGAGATAGAATCTTGGGTTTGTCTAGATTAAGAACAGTTTATTTTTGTACAAACCAAAATTAGCTCCCATGGGGAAAACATGGAAAGAAGTTGAACATTATTGCAAGGAAAGAGAGCCTGCATTTATGATCTTTAAAGAATCCCGTGGGAAGCCACTGTATCTGTGATTTATATCTATTCATGTCTCTTTTTGATCTCTCTGTATATATGTGTTGAACTTTTCTGACAATGCTTTGTCATGCAATTGAAACAAGTTATGATTCCTAGAGAAGGCTGATATAAACAGAATAAATATATTTGTTCCTTCATTAACTGTTATCAACTGAAATGGTGGTGTAGGAATATCTTTGAAACTTTGGCTATGCTACTAAAGGTCATAAAGACCCTATATGTACTATTGTATATACTCACTTATAAGTTGTGTCCAACTGCAAATTGCATAGACCCAGATCTGCCATCACATTATGCCACAGCAGATCAGGGTGTATGCTGTGAGCAGCTGGACTTGGCTTATAGGCGAGTACAGATGGTAAGCATACTATATGTAAGAAAATGATGTGAAAAGTAATAAAAATCCTACCATATATACTCACTTATAAATAAAGTTAAACTGCAAAAAATCAAACCTCCTGACCTAGCATAGCAAAATGCACCTGCAGATCAGGGTCTGTTTTGTTTGTTCTACTGATTACTCCAATAAAACTGTACAGTTAGCAGTTGTAATAATTTTTTAAGCAATTAAATATAGTAAATGTAACAGAATTAACCATAAGTATAATTGTGCTAGAAGTAATAATAATCTTTGCACTAAATGTAACCAATACTTACTGAACACAAGTCTTGATGCTATATGTAATTAAGAATTGTCCACATTTTTTAAAAACGTTTTAAATTTGCTAAATTGGAATATTAGATAAGGATTAGATTTAAATCAAATTAAATCTAATGCAAACACATGCAAGTGTTACAATAGACATTCCATGTTTTGCAAGTAAAATTTATAATAAATAACAATTTTCCCTGAATGAATGATATTTACATTAAAAATAACTGAGAATGTATTAAATGTTGTAGCTAACATCAATTTTGAAGATAGACAACATGAGAGTTAATATCCACTGCTTCCTTCCATGATAAAATCCTGTCCATACTTGCTTGACCACTTAACATATGTACTCACATGTAAGTCACTGCAAGCAATACAGACCCTGATATACCATTACATAAAGTACTGGCATATCAGAGTGTAACATAATGTACTGGCATATCAGAGTGTAACATAAAGTACTAGCATATCAGAGTGTAACATAAAGTACTGGCATATCAGAGTGTAACATAAAGTACTGGCATATCAGAGTGTAACATAAAGTACTGGCATATCAGAGTGCAACATAATGTACTGGCATATCAGAGTGTAACATAAAGTACTGGCATATCAAAGTGTAACATAAAGTACTGGCATATCAGAGTGTAACATAACGTACTGGCATATCAGAGTGTAACATAAAGTACTGGCATATCAGAATGTAACATAAAGTACTGGCATATCAGAGTGTAAAGTTTTATTTCTACTGATTACTCCTAACAAACTGCTTTGTCCCAGATTATGTGATAGCAGATCTGGGTTGATCCAGTCTGCCATGGGACCTGACTTATAAGTGATTGTAATCAGTACATGTAAATCAATATCCAGTTGTATCTAATATAACTAAACTAAAACAAATTAATAATTAATTAAATTATAAGCATACTTGTAAGACAGATTTTAATTTAAGTTGTGACCTGGACCTTATAAAAGCTGTGATTAACTTCTTTTGATAGAGTGCAAGAAACAGACATCCCATTTTTTCTTCTTGACAAAGAAATCTCATGGAGACAATAGCATAAAAATAATCGTGGTGTCCATTTCTTGACATCACTAAACCCTTGCACACTTTAATACCACCATGGAAAATAGAAATGATGTGTTCAAGATTCCATGAACAAAATAAGAAATTTTACTATTCAGACAGTCAAAGATATCTTGAACCTGCTGCATTTTGTTGTACTTTCAAAATGAGAAATTAAAAAGATTCATGGCCTAGTATTTTCATGGTGAAAAATCTCTCCCATGCATATTGTACTGTTATGTCATTAAAACTGTGAGAGACTGGGTTATGCAGAAGAGAGATCAAAAATGGCGATACTTGGATAATATATTATTGTGTATGTTAATGTAATTGGGAATGCAGTCTCAATCTCATAGATAATAAAAACTAGTGACAAGTTTGGCTGGAATTAACCTGCCACCTTTAAAGGCACTTCACATCTCCAAGTTATACATGATGAAAAATGTAACATAATGAAATATTAGTGCCAAATAATGAAAGCATTCTTTACTGATGTAATTCAATTCCTGCTGGCACTGGTTGCAACTTAAGGGCTGAAAAAAAAATCAATAAACTCCCTGATACAGGAACACCCCACTTTTCTCACATTCTCATTTTACATTTTGCTCTCCGAATAATTTCACTACTAAGAAACACGAAGCTTATTACTGCAGTTTTCAAACTATCCGCCTATAATGTTATACTATAATGTTACACTTCTATTAACTTCAACTGTGCAGTAAAGTTAATAATTTATTTTCCTTCCATGATTTTTGGTGTTTGTTGTTAAGCAACACCTGTTAATGTTACTTTTTATACGCAATATCCATGAGAAAGTAAAGAACTGTCTTACTTGATGGCAATGTTTGGACTTGAAGGCTTCCAAACCTCAGCAGCCTAAGTCTGTGAATTGGCTGATAGAGGCTGACACTTAAAATGCAAAGAAACTCAACTTTGTCCACATAAACATATTTCTAAAATGTGTTCATGAAATTCGACAAAGTAGAACACTTGTGCATGTATATACTTTAGCAAAATGTGTATGCTTACACATGACTGGAGCAACAAAGAGATTAGTCATTTGTTTATACCAACAAATTAGGCAAGAAAGTATGAAACAAATATGTGGCACTTTAACATGTATCAAAATTATTTAAAAAACGCAGCACGGTTTGAAGTAAATCTTTCTCTCTCTCTCTCTATCTCTCTCTCTCTCTCTTGTATATTCATTATTGCAGTTCAAGTGTTTGAGTAAATCTCTCTCTCTCTCTCTCTCTCTCTCTCTCTCGTATATTAATTCTTGCAGTTCAAGTGTTTGAGATGAAAAAAACATTAATTACTAGATTTTATGCTGTAAAATGTATATCAGCGTTTTACTTTTGTAGATGTGGAAGCAAGCAAAATTAATGTATTTTATATCTATATATACAATACTGTTGGGCATTTCTGCGAACCTAAGGTTTCTGTCATCAATACTGAAGCAAAAGGCATACCGAATATAACCGATTGATGAAAATAAAATACTGCAATGCTTACCATTTGAAAGATGCTATTGTCACCAGAATATTCTGTTCAAAATAATATTATATTAATTTTGGACAGACTGGATACCACCCCAGTGTTTTCATGACTTGTGATATGTCAGCCTATTCTGTGCAAAGCATTGAAAAGATGTAATATTTATCCGTCGGGCTATAAAAATGAAATACATTACTTTGGACTGTTTCTGTCAGCAGTTCAGTCGAGTAATTAAGGCAAGGATTTTAGCTAGTTTTACAAAATTCAATGTAACAATGCCAATAAATGGCAAGCGATATTAAGCCAACTAAACCAATCTTGTAAAAATTTAGTAAAGTTCAACATTTTATAAAACAAAAACTTTTATGTGGAAGAGAAACAACAATGAATAGTGTGTAATGTATTTACAACATCTTGTTTATCGGAAAAATTACAAAAGACGTTAGAAACAGACTATAAGCCAAGGAATTTCTTCAGAATGCCATTCTAGCGGCAAGTTGACACACTGTGTAGCAGACAATTTTGTATGTGTGGGACAACTTCTTGCAAAATTGGAAGCTTGGATTAAAATGAAGAATTCTTTTAAGGTATACATTTCCATCTTTTAAAACGTATTTATTTGTATGATTCTAAAAGGTATATAGTAAATAAGATTTTCTGTTTTACAGATTCAAGAAGGTCATGGAGTGGGTCTTCATGTTGACATTTAGAAATCACATTTTCATATGCATTTTGAATCGAAATATGGGATATTTTTGTATAGTTTATGATTAACACTTTTCCTAATTAAAGTACTACTGTTCTTTCTTCATACAAAATGGATTTTTTTACCCCAAATAAATATATATATATATATATATATATATATATATATATATATATATATATATATATATATATCCACATGGGAAATTAAATAATAATAAAATCATTCTGAATGGATTATTTATAATATGATAACATATAAAAGCTTCTCAAATAGTATATTCTGTTTGCTATTTTATCTACATTTTAGTGAATTTGTCCTGCACTACCCTGTTAAAAAAAACAAAATATTGAGTTTATTTGAGAAAAGTCATGACATAATTCTAAGTAAGTTTCCTAAAAATGTTACTTCTGATTTTAAACACAATCTCATATACGTCTTACGTTTGTTGTATTTCAATCATATATACAAGTTAGCTTTTGGTATTTTGAAGTTTCCACAAGATATATATATGTAGTTAGACAAAGGTGTATAGATCACACATCTTACATTTTTGATTTTCTGAAAGGAATGCCATTATCCATTAATGGACATTTAAAAAAGACTATGAATAACTACTGGGGGGTGGGGTTCAAAAATGTCTGCATGATTTTTCTTAAAAACTCATCCAGTTAATTAATTACTCTGCATGTTAAACAATGCGCTTATCAATATGGACATCAGCTTGATTTTCAGGATCTTCACTATTATATACATGTCAATCATTATAGCTGCAGACTGGTAACAAGAAAGGTACCAAAAAATATTTTGACATACCAATGGTCCTGATCATTTCAGTGATTGTTAAGGTTTGAACTGTTCTTCAAACTTTCGTATTCATAAAATGCATGTCATTTTCACCCTTCAATTTAAAGATTTGAAATTTATACAATACATCAAACTGACACTCAGTACAGAGCATAGGGTGGGGTGCTGTGTATAGAAATGTGACATACACAAAACATTTATTGTTCAATATCTGAAGTTACTGCCTATATTGGCACAAAGACGATTATTAGAAGGAAAAAAACCCAATAAAGAAGCAAATACACTATTTAAAAACAGTAGAAAGGTTATTCTGTTTAAAGTGTCACTATGTGTGCAGTTTTTGCTGTTTGCATGAAACTTTCAAACCAGTATGCCGACCCAGTTTTAATTAAAATGAACTTCGTTACAAAAGCCAAATCATATCAATAGTTTCTTGCTGTGTAAAAAAATGAATACAATCTAATGAACTACAGCAAAGTCTCATTAAACCAACACAAACTTTGGATATATCAAACCTCAGATAATCAAACATATTGTCCATAATGTTTGATACCCTCTATTATTTGTTACACCATAAATCCAGATGAAGAATTCTGTGGAATACTTGCTATGTCTTGCCTTTTCTTTAGTCAGTGACATAGTGCAGTATATAAATATATCCCTTTCAGTTTGCCACCCACCACCCTCCAAAATTCCTGCAGACAATGATGTCGACTTTGGCAAAATCTAATTTTTTATATATAAAAAAACATGAAAGTCGATCACTGATTTATTTTTGCCCCAGCAACCTGCAACATGAGTAACATTTTTTCATAACTATATATACAACAGAGAGCTAAGGCAAAATCTTGAAAAGTAGGTTGACGTGACCTGCTTTTTCCGTTGTGAATAGAACTCCCAAGATGAAAACACCCATGGAGTTTCATGACTGTACAAAAGAAATTGAGCTAACTGCAAAAACTTGATACATAGTTTATTTTAGGCTGTACAGTATTGAACCAATAACCCTTACTTTCATCTTTGGAACAAAAAAGTTCAGTCCTGGTTATTATAAATGTCTGTCTGATTTTAATTAGATAGTCACCTTTCAAGAGTACATGGTGAAATAGCCCGACTCTACCAAGATTAATTTTAATATTTATTGCACAAAAAATAAATCCACGATGCTAGTGTCTGTGATAAAGATATGTTTGAAATTTGTTCAACAAACAAGAAACAGGTAAGAATATTTGCAGCCCCTTTTCTTCCGAAATGATCATATTTGAAAACTCACTGGGTCCACTGGGCCCCACTTTCCCCATTTCTGGAGAGAACACGGCTAATGTAATCAGTGGAGTGTGAAATGTAAGTCATAGTGACCTACTTTTGCCCATGGTAAGTAGAACCCTCCAGTATGAACCTACCCACAAAGATTAATTGTTATACATACAACAGTGTCAGTTAGACAAATACAAAAACAACTGATTTGTGTGATGCCATACAGTTTGTAATTGAAAAAGAGTAACAGACCAACAATGATAGAGTGAAGCCATGTATGATGGCCAGAAATAAAACTTACAAATGACACAGTAATGATAATGGTTGTCGATCAATACACTGAAATGGTCTGTAGGGAACCAAATTGCTGCAACTCTTGATCATTGTGTTTTAGGATCACTGTAGACATCAAATACTATCAAAGAAGTTGGAACCAGGCAAAATTGATGTCTACATGCACAAGTAATCATCTCATATCTTAGTGCTTCTGACATCTGAAAATGATCCTGTACACAAATCCCATTCAATAATTGGGAATATGAGTCCCCTTTTGCCACCAGAAATAATTATTCATAAATCTGGACAATGATTTCCATTCAATAACATTATTATAATCTCCTTCTGCATGAAATGGTTTTTGAGAGCTGAATCATTACGGGGCTTTTCTCTTTATCATGGAGAATTAACAATCCCAATTTTATCCGTTCAGTTTTCCGCTAAGCCTGTTAAGTTAACAATGCCACACAGCACATAGTATCCATGTTCCTGTCCCCTTTTGCCTTGGCCATTTTTGATGACTGTATATACTTAATTATAAGTCTAGTCAAATTATAAACAGCCAAGATCCTGATCTAATTAGCATAATGCACATGCAGATCATGGTGTATGTGGTTTGGTTTACTGATTACTCCTAACAAATTGCACAAACCCAGATCTGCTGGTGCATTATGCGATGGCAGATCTGGTTATGTGCTGTTTGCCGTTGGGATCTAATTATAACCAAGTATATAAGGAATCAAATGTATGGGCATTGTTTACAAGTATCATATACAGTTCCTTTTGGTTCATCAGACACCATTTACATAAGTTCTGTGTACTGTTATTTACTTTTTTAAACACATCTGTTACACCACTAATTTCTTAAATGTAGACATTTTCCAATGAGTCTTTAAGTAGTTTAATTTTACAAAAACATCTGTTCGGTACATACAGACTAAAAAGCCCCAATATACAGTACAATTTCTACCAACAATCATGGAGCAAGCAAGAATCCCTAGAAAGGAAAAACAAAATTGTCAACCGAAAGTCCTCTTTTCTGCTAGATTAAAACAAGAGGCATAAGTGTGGCTGATATTTCTCACTTGGCATATACTGGTCTAAAAGGCAAATAGTAATAAGGGAAGCTACTCTAAGCAAGATTCTGTCACATCATCTTCTAAACAACAATTTTATCTTGCTTAACCACAATTAGCAGTCATGCTCAAGAATAAGTCAAAACCAGGTTTTTATATAGAAGCCACAACAATAATAGGAGTTTCTGTCCAGGCAAATAATGTTAAAATATGTCCGAAATTTTTTTCCTATGATCAAATTTAAGTCAGCCATTTTGGAGCAGGAATCAAGCATGAAGTCACCTTGTTGCTAGGGGAACTATCCAAACAATAATTCCTGACAAGCGTATCTGTTGAAAAATTCCTATCAAGCTTGAACAAAACTGGCTAAGCTGTTCCAAAACGAAGTTAAAATAGGTTTCCACCTAACAGTTATGGAATCCACACTCATTGCTATGGAAGCCACCCTCACAACAAATTGGTAGGGCACAAGGTTAATCAAACTGGACTCCGCTGTTCGAGATGTTGAAAATAGGTTTTCCTCATGGTTACTGTGGAAGCCACAATGCTGCTAGGGAGATCTGCCTGCACAAATGCTAAGAAACAATCTTAAAACGTTCAACAAAAAAATGGTTCTAATGTTCTGGATATGAAGTTAAAAATAGGTTTTTCATGTTATGGGAGTCTA
Organism: Sinohyriopsis cumingii; assembly: GCA_028554795.2. Classification (NCBI taxonomy): domain Eukaryota; kingdom Metazoa; phylum Mollusca; class Bivalvia; order Unionida; family Unionidae; genus Sinohyriopsis; species Sinohyriopsis cumingii. The sequence continues at coordinate 12,331,931 of CM068836.1, forward strand.
CCTTTGCCTGAGAAACCAATAAAAAACCCAACTCTAAAACAGAATATATTCCATCAAACATTCCTACCAAGTCTGATTAAAATCTGCTCAGCCATTTCAGTGAAGAAGTTGAAATTACATTCTCTATCTTGTTTCTAAGGAAGTCCTAATGGAGCTCTGGGTTGATGATCTTGCATTTTACTATTTACATTTCTGAAATGACAGTAAATTGTCAGCTGAAAAAAGGGAACTAGAAATTTTAATTTTTATTTTCATTTCATTCAGTGTAATGTAGATACACACAAAACTGCAATAAAACATAAAAACACATTGAAAATAGACAGAATTTGGTAAAAGAAAATATTATTGCCATCAAATTGATGTCAACACTGAAAATTTTTTTTTTTATTTAAAATGTGGAGACAACCAGCACATAGATTTCATAAAGCGTGTCCACTGAAACAACAGCTATTATGATTAAAACTGGTTCATCCATTCTTGAGAATTAGAAAATAGGTTCTCAGCATGGTTGTCAATGAAACCATACAATTACTATTAGGGACTTCAGAGATAAAATGTTGACAGAGCATGTCCGAGGAAACATTCCCAACCAGATCTGATCAAAATTGGTTCAGTCACTATAAAGAAACTATTCCATGTAGATGATGATGGAAGCCACAATATTGCTTGTGGAGCAATATTAGTTTTAACATGATATATCATACATGTATATAAATTCCTAAAGAGCTTTATCAAAACTGGCTCAGCCAATTTAGAAATTAAAAAATGTTTTCCATATTGTTGCTATGGATGCCAAACTGTTGTTAAGGTAACCACCACAATTTTGATCAAGCATGTCTGAAGCAACATTCCTACTAAGAATGACAAAAACTTGGCAAATTATTCTTGAGAAGACATTAAAGACAGGTTAAAGTAGTTGCTAAGAAAGCCACACCCTCTCTAGGAACCATGCCTGATAAAAGTTTGCAACAGCATGTACTGAAAAGCATTCCAAAATTAATAAAACTGGTTGAGGTATTCTGGACAAGTCAAAAGTAGCTTTTCCATTTCAGTCACCATGGAAGTCACATTGTTGCTAGGGGACACATCCCAAAACACTTTTAGTAGAACATGTCCTAGAACTTCTAGAATGAATATTGTTACCTGCTACTGTCATTTATAGTTAATGAACAGGAACAGATACATTTCTAAAGCAAACTAAATCATAACTCCTTAGCTTTCTACCTTAACACAAGGACTTCATCAGAGGAATGACTTCTGGATCATGTGACTCCAGTCCAGACATCATTCCTCTGATGAAGGCCTTGTGATAAGGTCGAAAAATAAGGCTATGTTCATGTCCTAGAAAGCATTCCAAGCAATTCTACTTAAAAGTGAATTAGTAGGGGATTTTTTGTTGTTGAGAAGTTGAAAAGAGTAGTCTTGATGGATACCGCTTAATGCAGGTCAGACAAAGGACCTTACTGTTAAACTCAATTGACTGTAGTTTCTCTCTCCCTCTCTCTCTCTTTCTCTCCACTTTAGACAAACTCCACTTTAGACACAAACATGGTCAAACATATGTGTCCAAGATTTTCAGTTTGTGCCACTGCACTGCAAGCCAATATTGATATTAGAAATTACTCTTGCATCCTGTGTGAGAATCCAAGTTCCATTTTATGTTACACTTATATTCTCTTTCCCAAACAATAAATTGTGATTGATTAGTCATTTCTTTGCTCATATTAATATTAGATTTGATAATGGTGTAAGTCAATGACTAACCTCAGTCATTTTACTTACTATCTTCTACCTAATTACACCTGGCCATACTCCCCATCATGCATATGAGGCAAGACAGACAGCTTTTTCAGTATTTCCAATATCAAATACAGTACTGAATAATAGCACATAAAGATATTGCCATATATACTAACTTATAACATCAGTCAAGATTCAAACAACAAAGATCCTAATCTGCTGTTGCATAATGCACCTGCAGATAAGGGTCTGTGTTGTTTACTCCCCACAAACTGCACAGACCAGAATCTGCTGGCGCATTACGTGACAGCAGATCTGGATCTGTGCAGCTGCAGTTGGATTCGACTTACAAGCGAGTATATACAGTACATCCTCTATAGATGAAAACTGGGTCTGGCGGGAATCAATATTTTTAATTATAAATCTATTAAAGGACTGAGATGCATGTACAGTTTCTTTATCACAGTAAATTAAATTCGTGACAAATGCATGGAAACATTAATGCGTATCTACATTATGAAACACAACTTTTTACAATTTGTTATTTTCCACAGTGCGAGGGTTGATTACTTCCACAATACTCAACTTTAAGTTCTGTCCATGGACTCTGATGTACCATCACATAATGCACCTTTCAAAATTGTAAAATGTAATCTCTGTATCATGATGTCCATTCGGTTTTGTTTACTAGATCATTCTCATTAATCATATAAATTGGCATCTAAGTCATATCCAACTGCAAACTGCATAGAAAAGGAGCTGCCACTGCATCATGCACTAACAGATCTGGGTATAATGGTCTATGCAGTTTGTTATTAGTAATAAGTAGAACAAACAACACAGATCTTGATCTGCCAGTGCATTATGTGATTGCAGATCAGTGTCTATAATGTTTAAAGTTGGACCGGGTTTATAAGTGAGTAAATATTGTAATAACTAGCAGCATAACTGCTCTGTACTCTCAAATCTCTGCCGAGACAAAATTTTATATCTTAAAAACTTGTGTGTGAAATATATTTTGCAATCCCCCAACCCCCAAAATGAGGCAAACTATAAACAAGAATTCTATCGTGTATGGCAAAGTTATTTTTTAAATTGATTTTTGTGAATTTAAGGCACGGAATTTGTGGATTTTCTATCTAATATTTTGTGTCACAGTATACTGCTAAGAAAAGCATGATTGCCAACTCTGGTCTAAAATTAGACATAGGAGGTTAAATTGGTGTTCTTGTTGTAGGGTTTAACGCCATTTTTCAGCACAAGATAGGTGATACATGGCGGCCAGTATTAATGGTGGAGGAAGAACCTGGGAAAACCCCAGAAAGAACCACCAACCCATGAGAAGCTGCTGGCAAGTTTTCCCACATAACTACACTCGCCGAATCTGAGACTGGAACCCATGCAGACAGAGGTGAGATGGCAGTGATTTGTAACAGTGAGCGCTTTAGACCACTCAGCCATTCAGTGCCCCAGAAGGTTAAGTTAAATACATATATTAATTTGCATGGTAGTGTAAAAAAGATATCACTATGTGATGTCAACTTGATGAAGAAACTGTGATGTATTTTCCCAAAATATCAATGATTATTTTAGGCATGCAGCTCATATAACAAATTTTGATTTTATGCTTTAAGAATTGTACATGTGTTACCTTTAACTCAAATTTTATGTAGCTTTTACTGAATTTAAACATTCTTCTTACTTCTATAGTATGTCTTCTTGTATTTCATACTTATGTTTATTTGAAAGTGTTTATGGTTCTAAAGCTGTGCAATTCTTCACTTTCACATATTTTGAACTTTAACTTAAGCTGGCACCACACAGACACTATTGTGCTGACATACATGTATACTACCCATTGGACCTATCTCAAGGAGGGTGGTTCCAAACAGGCACATCTATGAACCATGCCCCAGCGTACAAAGGATTAGATGCTAGGTAAGAGGCTCAATCACAATCCTGCTATATTCCCTACTCCACCCCACACCCACCCTAGCCCATGTGGGAAAGATTATGCAGTAGGTCAAAGTATGTACCTATGTAGTACATTTTGTGTGATGCTGGAACATTGTCAAGGGATGCATCAAATGCAAAACACAACAATTATCTATCTAACTTCTGACCTTGAGCTAAGTAAAATAATACCACAACTATTATCCATCTGACCTCTGACCTTTAGCTGAAGCACAAAATACCACAACTATTATCTATCTGACTTCTGACCTTTACCTAAAACACAAAATACCACAAGTATTATCCATCTGACCTCTGACCTTTACCTACAGCACAAAATACCACAAGTAGTATCCATCTGACGTCTGACCTTTACCTAAAGCACAAAATACCACAAGTATTATCCATCTGACCTCTGACCTTTACCTACAGCACAAAATACCACAAGTAGTATCCATCTGACGTCTGACCTTTACCTAAAGCACAAAATACCACAAGTATTATCCATCTGACCTCTGACCTTTACCTAAAGCACAAAATACCACAACTGATATCCATCTATCTTCTGACCTTTAGCATTAGTACAAAATAACACAAATGTGCCAAATCAGTGTTAAACACCTTCAAAAATTTGCAAAGGTATTTGTTCCAGCAAAACAATGTATAAACTTGGCCTTTGATATAATGGAAGCAGTCCAAAATATGGGTCTCACAAAATAATCAAGAAATGATTATGATGGACCACAGCCATGTCATTCTCTGAATATACAAAAGAAAGAAAAGAGAACAACAATCACTACAATGAACTGAATTCCTTCCCTCTCAAGAAAACTAGATGGAAAACTTGATGTAAACAAGAAGGAAATTTAATGTAATTGAGAAGGAAGTTGTTTTATTATACCATTCTTCATACTTTCACGAAGTCTGGAACATGTGTAGTTTTACATATTGCAATCAGGAATCCAGTGATAAATCCATGAGCAATTCATGATGTAATAGTCTTCATATGAGTGGAGATTTTGTTTGTTTGTCTTTTTTAAGGATACTTTATTTAAATAAACATTTATTCAACTTTTCTCCATATTTTAACACTCCTAATTTTGGAATCCAAACCCCATGACAGGATGATGTGATTTAATATTTTATCTGGAATCCAAACTCCATGACAGGATGATGTGATTTTAATATTTTATCATACAACAGTCGAACAGTGTATAATTAAAGATAAATAAATTTCATTTGGCTTTACTGCATGGCAAAAAACATTGATTTTCTTCAATAAAACAATAATTTTAAACAGTAGTAGAGATTAGACTTAGAATCTGCATCATGAATTTTGTTTCCACTCAACAAAGCAATAAACTGGGCGAAATTTGGTATTAGTCTTAACACTATGATGACTTTGATCATAATTAGTTGTATTTTCACCTTTTTCTTTCAGAATTTGATTAGTTATGGACCATGTCTGCCTTGGAAGTTTCTCCTTGCTCGATGATACCTCATTGACTGGTGCATCAATATCATTCTTATTTCTTGTTCTCATAAAGACTAACTCTGACTGATGAGTACAAAAGTATTCACCAACATAAATGTATGTGATTTTCATTACAATATGACCTATTGTGTGTGTATGTGCGTATGTGTGTGTGTGTGTGTGTGTGATTCAGATTTTTAACGTAGCTTTAACCATTTTTTAGTCATATCACTACGATGTCTGCAGTGTGGCAGTTTATAGCGATGTCTAGCACTGGGGCATCATGCCGCAGACATGTATCATGATGTCCCACCCAGTCACATTGTCCTGACACCAGGCCGACCAGTCCAAACACTAACCTCTTAATGCTGAGCACCTTGTGAGGCAGCTGTTAGTACCATTTTTGTAAGTCTTTGGTATGACTCAGTTGGGGTTCAAACCCATGACCTCCCGCTTCTGAGGCAGATGTTCTAACCACTAGGTCACCGGAGCGGTCTAACCTATTGTGATTTTCATTTCAATATCAAGATAAATGTTATGTATATTTAATTTATATTGTGTGATTGTCCTTCGTCAATTATTGAGAATAAAGGCCTACCTGACTATTGTCTTGGATACTTAGGGTTGTGTCTACATTACTTAATTATTGTTTTAAAAGATGTTTCCTTGAATTTAAGTACAGGGTCTGACCTTTTGACCTTTTCTTACAAATTAGTGAAATTTTTCCATTTCAATGACCCATATCTTAAGCATTATATTGTGTCTTAGGTCAAGAGAAATTAATACATATAGGCTGAAGTAAACAATTATTCATTCCTGTTTTAAATTCAGTCTGTGAAATCATTTACTGTTAAGTTCAAATATTATTTGCGAAGAATTATTTATTTCAATTATTCATTGCAATTACAAAGTGCTTATCAACTTTTCATATTAAAACACTACTTTGGAATTATTGGGAATTCATTCAAAAACATTCTGGATTATATCATGATGATACATGAAGACTTTTAGTATATTAGCACATTCAAGACTATTGGTATATCAGCACATTCAATATTTGACTTGATTAAAAACATTCAAATATTTTGGAAATGTGATAGAACATTATTGATTATTTTGGGTTTAATTCACACTACTGTTAAATTCATTTTAAATTTTCATTTTGTAACTTCAAGAAAATTTTTTATATTAATTTTACTAATCTTGATCATTTTGTTTATGTTATTTAGTTTAAGACCATAGAGTTGTAACTGAAACCAATTGTTATTTTTATTTTTACATTAACAAAAAGAGTACATTATTTTTGTTCATCAATACAGGCCGCCATGTATAGCCTATCGTGCGCTGAAAAATGGTGTTAAACTCCACAACAACAACAACAACTTTTGTTCATGTTTTGATGCAGTTTTGTGAGAAGGAAAACATTTCATGGCTAATTTCGTCCACTTTTTTGTTCAACTTTAGCCAATATAAACAACAAAAAGGTACCTATTGGTAATACATATTTGTGACTATGGGTCAGACAGTTTGTGATTCATCCTCCCATGTGTAAAGCCAAATGTATTTTGTATGCTCCATCAACATTTGCATTTATTTTCACTTCTTTTTTTTTTCTTTCTTCAGGTCTGTCAGGAAAACGTTTTTCTTTAAATTTGGAATGCTTCTTAGATTATCATGATGGGTGTCCTGCATGACCTATCTATTAATCATTCTGTTTCCATAGCTATCACATAAATAAACAGTGATAAAATAATTACTTATCTAGATCCTCCAAGTTTGAGACAAAAACAAGAAAATACAATTAAAGAAAGAAGTTATGAATTGAAAAATGCTGCTAAATTGAAAGCATTTGCATTTTTCTTTTTTCCAGGCACATCATTAATCCATTCTATCCTTTAGGCAAACTTAAGGTACAAGATTGGAAATCTGGCCTGATTCTGCTGCTTTCCCATAAATTTTGTAAGGTGTTCATAATTGCTATTAATGCATTCCAACGACTATATATTAAAAGGCACATGAAACACCCATCTCATTAATTATTATCTACTAATGACACTGACCTGTGACCTAAGGATATGACTACTAAGGACCTGTGTAGTTGTTGTTGTTGTTATAGGGTTTAATGCTATTTTTCAGCGCAAGATAAGCTATATGTGGTGGCCAGTATAAATGGTGGAGGAAGAACATGGGAAAGCCACGGAAAGAACCACCGACTCATGAGAAGCTACTGGCAAGCTTTCTCACGTACCCACATTGGCCGAGCCTGAGACCTGAACCCATGCAGACAGAGGTGAGATGGCAGTGATCTGTAACAGTGAGGGCTTTAGACCACTTGGACACTCAGGGCCCTGGACCTGCTGGGTAAAGATTCATCAAACAATCTATAGAGACCAAATGGTGATAGGAACAGCAGCCTTTGACTTGTGTGAGTGTGTGTGTGTGTGAAAACAGCAGCCTTTGACTTGCAATATCTTTTGTTGTGATCCTGACCTTGAGGCAGGGGGTATGATGATAATATGCAAGACAATGTGAAATCAAGGTATATAAGAGTAAATTTTAATTTAGACATCTTTAGTGGTTCAAAAGTTATATCCAAAGATGGAGGTCACTTATTTATTGGTTTCCTTGCTGTGACCTTGACCTTGAGGTGGGCACGGTGGTATTGTAGCACACTGTCTGGTCATGATATATAGGATGTTAAATTTTCACTAAAATATCCAAAGTGGTTTCAAAGTTGTACTCCAAACAGGGTCAGGTCTGAATGACATTTTCTCTTGTTGTGACCCTGAGGCAGAGGATGTGGTGGCTATAGTGTACCATATGTGCATGATATATAATAGTTGCTTCCAGATAAGGTCACTAGCAGATGATATTCTGCCTATTTGACCTGGATGATGTGCAACCTGGTAGTTTCTTTTACACACATGACCACTAAAATGGACCTATTTGAGGAAGATATACTAAGGCAAAATCAACTTATAAATTACATAGATACTAACTGAGAGGCTAAGTTGCACACGGTTTATGTATGAATTTTTTGTAATAGTTTCTTGAGATTCAGTGAATTAATTTCAACTTCCAAACACTATATAAAATCAACAATAAATCTGCCGGCATACCACAAGTATGACTGGCTGCTGATGATGTCATTCACGGTTTATCTCTAAGCTAATTTTTCATTAAAGTATCTTCTGTTGTTTACAGTTTCACTAAAATATCAAAAGCGGTTAAAAAGTTAGTCTCCAGACAAGGATAAAGGTAAGAGTTACATATTTCCTTGTTATACCCTACATCTAGAGGCAGTTGTTGCTGTTGTGGGGTTTAACGCCATTTTTAAGCACACGATACATGGCGGCCAGTATTAATGGTGGAGGAAGAACCCGGGAAGAACCACCGACCCACGAGAAGCTACTGGCAAGCTTTCTCACATACCCACATTGGCCAAATCCGAGACTCAAATCCATGCAGACAGAGGTGAGATGGCAGTGATCAGTAATGAAGAGCGCTTTAGACCACTTGGGGCCCCACATCTAGAGGCAGAGGGTGTGGCAATGGAGCTTTGAGACATGATATATAATTGCCTAATGGTTCATGAAAATATCTGGTTGTTCCAACTTGTACAAGTCACAGACTTGCATTGTCCTTACAGGCAACTTATACAAGTCACAGACTTGCATTGTCCCAACAGGCAACTTATACAAGTCACAGACTTGCATTGTCTCAACAGGCAACTTATACAAGTCACAGACTTGCATTGTCCTAACAGGCAACTTGTACAAGTCACAGACTTGCATTGTCCTTACAGGCAACTTGTACAAGTCACAGACTTGCATTGTCCTAACAGGCAACTTATACAAGTCACAGACTTGCATTGTCCTAATAGGCAACTTATACAAGTTAGACTTGCATTGTCCCAACAGGCAACTTATACAAGTCACAGACTTGCATTGTCCCAACAGGCAATTAATGGTGCAATCATTTGTCCTGATGATCATTTTCCATCTGATCATGTGTCTGACTTCTTCAATACCACAATTTATATTAAAGCCTGACTTTGTATTTTATAGTGTTTGCCTTTTTTATATCCAGCAAATATAGGGTTATTTCTGAATCATTACAGTCTGCAAATTTCCCATCTGAAAACTGAAAATTTCTTGACTTGGCAATATTCTGATGATTTTATTTTTGAGGTTAAATTTCCAAAATTGTTGACAACGTCACTAAAATTAAAAAGATTAAATCACATAGAAATTTCCCCTTAATATAATAATACGTACATGTTTCATTTGATGTTTTATGTTTACAATCCTTTGGATATGGTGAACTGTGTATACATGTGTATAGTATATTGTTCATATATGTACCTGTTGACCAGTAGAGTAGAGTAGAGTAGAGTACAGGAGAGTAGAGGAGAGTCGAGGAGTAGAGTAGATGAGAGAGGAGAGGAGTAGAGTAGAGGATAGTGGAGTAGAGTACAGCAGAGCAGAGCACAGCACATTACAGCACAGCACAGCAGAGTAAGAGTAACAGTACAGTACAGTACAGTACAGTATGCATATTAATTCATTTTAAACTTGTGTTAGTACATGTGCAATGATACATGACTGTGTAAGTGCAATTTTTTAATTCTTTTTTATAAATAGCATAACCTGTTACAAAATTGAGGACCACATGGCAGATGGGTCTTTCATGACCAATGTGTTATCCTTGTTAAACAAAGGTTATTATTATTATTATTATTATTATTATGGTTTGCCATCTGATAGCAGGTATCGGACAATGGTATTATACATGTACTAAAATAAATGCTTCTTCCCACAATAGGATGTTTTACTGAGAATGAACGGTGGCATATATAAAATATAAACAGAATGACTATTACACTCAGAAACATTTTTAACAATTCAGATTTTCTGATCCGACCCTTTCACGTAACATCAAGCATTCCACTAAATGTTAACTGCGGCGGTTCGAGTCTAGGATTCAGCCAATGTGGGTATGTGAGAAAGCTTGCCAGTAGCTTCTCGTGGGTCGGTGGTTCTTTCCGGGGTTTTCCCGGGTTCTTCCTCCACCATTAATACTGGCCGCCATGTATAGCCTATCGTGTGCTGAAAAATGGCGTTAAACCCCACAACAACAACAACAACAACAACAACAACTAAATGTTAAATCTACTTACTGAAATCATGTTGCAACCATTTTATGCAATCTGCCAAAGTTGTCCAAGAGCCCAGTTGAATATACTCCATGGTAATTATGAGACATTTAGTCAGTGAATTTTAAGACTACACAAAGATTAATGGAACTTCAACCCTCACTGGGATCAAATATGAAATTATAGCTCCATGGTGAATGCACTGTTTTCCAAATGTGGCAGACTTTTGATAAAAAAAGTAATGCAATGAAACCAAGCCAGGCTCTTAAAAGCTGTAAAACTCATTTATCACCATGTCAAAATGTAACAATGTAATTTGAACAGATATTTTTTGGGGGGGACCAATATTACAGATCTTAATTCAATATATCAGCACAAGGATTTTCCTTGCTCCCATCGAATTCATCTGACGATGATGATGATCTCCAGGTTGAATTCACATGAAAATTCATCCACTTGGAGGGCAAACAAAAGTACTGTGTTAAAGAGTTAAATTTTCCCCAAGAGTATCTTAAAATTTCAATATCTTAACAGATCTATCAAATGAAGTACCATATGTACAAGCTTTTAAGTCAAATCAAACTGCAAATGAACAACAAAGATCCTGATCTGCCACAGCATAATGCACCAGCAGATCAGGATCTAAGGTGTTTGTTCTACTGATTACTCCTAACAAACTGCACAGACCCAGATCTGCTGGCACATTATGTGGCAGCAGATCTGGGTCTGTGCAGTTTTCAGTTGTACTTGTTCTACAAGGGGGTATATATGGTAGGAAAAGATGAGACGACTCAGATTAGTTCAAGAAACGTTTACAACAAGCAATAAAGCACACAGCTGTTGTTGTAGGGTTTAACACCATTTTTCAGCACAAGACAGGCAGCCAGTATAAATGGTAGAGAAAGAGCCCAGGAAAACCCAAGAAAGAACCATTGACCCACAAGATGCTACTGGCAAGCTTTCTCAATTAACCACATTGGCCAAACCTGAGACTCGAACCCATGCAGACAGAGGTGAGATGGCAGTCATCCGAACGGTGAGTGCTTTAGACCACTCGGCCGCTCGGGGTCCCAAAGCACACAGAAGAAATGTTCATTACAAAGAGATAACTTCAGAAAATATGTCAGAAGCAACATACCCCTGATTTGCAGGTACAACATATACCATATACATTTACCACAATGTACACTGGGAAGAAAGAACACACAATTAGTGTACACAAGAAAGAACACACAATTAGTGTACACAAGAAAGAACACACAATTAGTGTACACAAAAGGAGCATTTATTACAAGATTTGCAACCGCTCCGGTGGACTAGTGGTTAGAGCATCCAAGTCATACGAAAGACTTAACAAAATGGTACTAACAGCTGCCTCGCTAGGTGCTCAGCATTAAGAGGTTAGTGTTAGGACTGGTTGGCCTGGTGTCAGGATAAAGTGACTGGGTGAGACATCATGCTACATGTCTGCGGCATGATGCCTCAGTGCTAGACATCACTATAAACTGCCACATTGCAGACATCATAGCGATATGACTGAAAAATTGTTAAAGCTATGTTAAAAATCCTAATCACACACACATACACACACACAAGATTTACTGTTAAGTCATTTTAAATTCCAGGAGATCTATTCTTTATAAAGTTTATCTTGTCTCAGCCTCAATCAAATTCTGTTGCTGATGATGTGACATATTGGCTGTGACTGAACACTTGCTAATGATGTGACAGATTAGCTTTGATTGAACACTTGCTGATGATGTGACAGACTAGCTGTGATTGAACACTTGCTGATGATGTGACAGATGAGCTGCGATTGAACACTTGCTGATGATGTGACAGATTAGCTGTGACTGAACACTTGATGATGTGACAGATTAGCTGTGATTGAACACTTGCTGATGATGTGACAGATTAGCTGTGATTGAACACTTGCTGATGTGACAGATTAGCTGTGACTGAACACTTGCTGATATGACAGACTAGCTGTGATTGAACACTTGCTGATGATGTGACAGATTAGCTGTGACTGAACACTTGCTGATGATGTGACAGATTAGCTGTGACTGAACACTTGCTGATGATGTGACAGACTAGCTGTGATTGAACACTTGCTTATGATGTGACAGATTAGCTGTGATTGAACACTTGCTGATGATGTGACAGATTAGCTGTCATTGAACACCTGCTGATGTGACAGATTAGCTGTGACTGAACACTTGCTGATGTGACAGACTAGCTGTGATTGAACACTTGCTTATGATGTGACAGATTAGCTGTGATTGAATGGTGGTTCTTTCCGGGATTTTCCCGGGTTCTTCCTCCACCATTAATACTGGCCGCCATGTATAGCCTATCGTGTGCTGAAAAATGGCATTAAACCCTACAACAACAACAACAACAACAACTGTGATTGAACACTTGCTGAATGATGTGACAGATTAGCTGTGACTGAACACTTGCTGATGATGTGACAGACTAACTGTGATTGAACACTTGCTGATGATGTGACAGATTAGCTGTGATTGAACACTTGCTGTGAACTTTGTTATAGCCATCATCCATTGGGGATTAAAATAAGTTAAATATACATCAGACATTGGAATCATAAAGAAGAGAGGGGCATGTCCTTTGTCTGAATAATATTGTTTCTGATTAAAGTAATTCAAGCCTGAAATTAGAATGAGATATTTACTGCATAACCTTAATTTAAAACACAATATTGTATGAAAATCTAAGGTTTAATTTTCATATTTACATGTACTTCCTTAAAAGTTGGGTCCAGCTGCAAACAACACAGACCCTGACCTGCTGTCGCGAAATGTGCTGACAGATTCAAGTCTATGCTGTTTGTTCACTACAACTGTAAATATAAGTTATAGGTTCAGAGTAAATTATCTGTGATCAAATTTAAATGAATATTTCTGTGTGTTTTGTAATATGGGGTATAGCACCATTTTTGAGTGCATGATAGGCCATGCATGGTGGCCAGTATAACTGGTGGCGAAAACCCATGGTAAGAAGCATTCACCCACAGGAAGCTACTAGCAAGCTTTCTCAAATAGCCACATTTGTCACATACCCATATTGGCCAAACTCAATAGTCAAACCTGAATGGATGGAGGTGAGATGGCAGTGATCAGTAATGGTATGCACTAATATAAGTATTTTACCAACTGGGACTCTGAACATTTCTGAGAATACTTAACTGCATCTATACATGGCTGATGTTCATTGTTTTTTATTCCATGAACATGCGTAATCAAAGGGTACATAATTTTCATCTACGAACAATGATTTAAAAACTTTTAGGAGAAAGTGTTAAATATTTTGTTGTTCGGTCAAGCTATGTAGCTTTCATTTAATCTTATAAAAATCCCGAAATCTTAAAGAATAAAGGATACAAGAAACTTGAAGAAAAGGAGGTACACGTATTCTGAACTTAAATAGTGTTCATGTTCAACATGCACTGTACATTACTGCCACAAGTATACATTGGCTGCACATTAGTCCTTCCAACAGGGCAGATTACAAATTCACCTTGCTGCATTCAATATTTTTCTTGTGTTATTTACCCACAAGACCTGGCATGCGCCACCATATTGCTTTCGGACAAAAAGAATAAAACTGGAGTGTACACAATGTGATACTTTCACTTAATTATACCTATAACTCTGTTAATTATGATGTTCTGCTCTTACCATTGTGTACAAAATAACATTCATATCATTGTGTACAAAATAACACTGGTATCATTGTGTACAAAATTACACTCATATCATTGTGTACAAAATAACAATCATATCAGTGTGTACAATATAACACTCGTATATCATTATGTACAAAATAACACTCATATCAATGTGTACAAAATAACACTCAAAATAAAATTTGAACCAGATTTAGTGGATAAAACAAACAGAAACTTGTTTTAAAAGTATATAAGTTCCCTAATTTGGGTAGATTAGTAATTTATCAGCTAAAAAGATAATTGCTTTATTGTCTGGAAAATCAGAATCCCATTAAAATTAAATAGTTACCTCTGTTCACTTTTGTAACTTGTCTCTTTTATTCTGTTACGGACTTCAGTAAAATGATCATGTCCAAAATGTTATGATCCTTTATTATCATCTTGTTTATTCTGATTCATGTCTAAATTCATACATACTGAAATTTTCCTATTTGTATTTCTTACATTATTGTAATTGTTCATTTGTTCGTTGTTCATTCCTTCATTCATTTTACTTTTACATCTACTCTTTTATTTACAAACTTACACGCACCTACCGTTGTTTTTCTTAATTCATTTCATTATGCATTCCTGTCAATTATAAGGATGACTGGTGAAATCAAAAGCTAAATAAATTAGAACATTAATGGCAATCTAAAAAATAATAATTTAGAAGAAAAATCTGTGAGAAAAATCTTAATGCACATACAAATAATTTTGATGCAGCCATTGAGGAATTCTGGAACATTATTTGAATTTTTATCTAGTGAGGTTACCTCCTTGCATTCCTCTGGATTTTTTTGTATTTAGATGTTCATGCCATAAACCTAGTAATGTGGTAGATAAATGTGAAGGTGGCTGCTTCATTTTCATGACTTCTGTTACAGAAAATAATTTACTATTACTTCATGACAAACACAATGCACTTTGAATTCTTTGTTTACTAAGATATAAAGAAAACAATCTTAAGATAAATGTTGGTGTGCCGTTTCATCTTAATAAACTTCTATAGTTTAATTGCATCTCCAGGTCCAGTTTATGTACCGTTTCTTAGCTAGACAAAACCCTGTACATCTAAGAGTTATACTGTTAAGTGCACTGTGCTTAAATATTATGACCTATTTGCATTATTGTGACCTATTTGCAATATTGTGACCTATTTGCATTATTGTGACCTATTTGCAATATTGTGACCTATTTGCATGTATTATAGGACAGTAGCCTAAACTGCTGAAGTAAAGAATAAAAATTTACTTCAGTTTCCAATTGTGTATAGAGATATGACAAAGTAAGCACCCTTTCAATTACATAGCAGTGACTTTCTATTAGGTTGTATCACCCTGGTTGTTGTTGTTGTTGTTGTGTAATTTAACACCATTTTTTAGCACACGACAGGCTATGCATGGCGGCCAGTATTAATGGTGGAGGAAGAACCCAGCAAGAACAACCGACCCATGAGAAGCTACTGGTAAGCTTTCTCACATACCCACACTGGCCAAATCCTAGACTCAAACCCACGCAGACAGAGGTGAGATGGCAGTGATCCGTAACGGACAGCGCTTTAGACCACTCAGCCACTAGGGGCCCAGTATCACCCTAGAAACAGTCTTCAGCTAACTCAATATATTGAAAACAGTTGCAATAAAAAGTTCGGATGATTTAAGACACTGCCCACTCAGGGCTATATTTAGGTATAAGGTCATTACACATGGTGTCACATCTGCATAATTCGTAACCTGCCATATTTTGTTTGTCACACTGAGCTTTTTGTATGTACATGTTGTATTTTACAGGTACTTACACAATTCACTTTTGAGAACTTTGTTTGAGAGGTGAACACATCTTTTCAGATTTCTTATTGTCCATTAAAAGCAATGGGCATTGTTTTCACGTTTATGTCCATCCAATCATGCATCCATTTTTCTGTCCATCTGTCTTTCACTTTTTTTATATTACACATTCTAACTTTCATGCCATTTGAGATACAATGAAACTCATGGTATGGTTCAGTATCATCATCATTTTGATGGATATCAGATGCTAATAAACTTTATTTATAGAATATAACTCAATCAGTGAATATATAAATCTCCCTAGAGTACTGTACATGAGAAATGACACACTCAGTCAATGTTAAATTGTCCCCCATACTGGCCCTTTACATGTTAAATTTAATGTGTAGCAACCATTACTGTTCAACAGACTTGCCCACACTGCACATTTTGGCATGGTTTGTGGTAAAAATTAATGGCAGCTGGAGGAAAATGCCAATCTAGACACTTACATATACAAACTGAAGAATCAATGTTTATTACAAACAAAAGAGGCTGGTACTTTACTGATTTCAAATCAAAATGCTTGGGGAAGTGCAATTATAGCATGTAGGAAGGATACTTCATTTTCATCCTGAAATAAGAATGAAAATTGATAAATCTTTATAAACATTAACGAACTTCAAAATAATCATTTCATGCATTATGTTATGTTAATAACCAACGATATTAATACCAAGACCCATGTATCATTTTCAGAAGACTTAAACTTCCCTGAGGTCTCGGATGGCCAAGTGGTCTAAAGCACTCATTGTTAATGGTCACTGACATTTGTCCATTTCGGTTCATATCTCAGGCTCAGCCAATGTGGGTATGTGAGAAAGCTTGACAGTAGCTTTCCATGGGTTGATGGTTCATCGTGGGATTTTCCAGGGTTTTTCCTCCACCATTTATACTGCCTACCATGTCTATCATGTACTGAAAAATGGCATAAAAGCCCCAAACAACAACAACAAATAAAATTTTCTCTGTAATGCAGACCTTCATTCATGTACATATGCTTGACTCAATCATTTTTATAATATATCAGTTACACACTAGAAAGAAAAAAAATCCCACAATTCTAGTTCTGTAAGTCAATGAAGTGATATCAATATATTCCAACCATTCAGATCAAAATCCCTCAATTTTAATTCAGTCTGCCTCTATCCTCGTACCTTTTGTACTATGACCAACGGTCAGTCCTCATACCTTTTGTACTATGACCAACAGTAAGTCATTATACCTGCTACATTAAGATCTACCTGTGACATTACATTAAGATCTACCTGCTACATTACATTAAGATCTACCTGCTACATTACATTATGATCTACATGTGACATTACACTAAGATAAATAAATAAACAGATTTTCTGAGAGTCAGGTCTGGGAGTAATCATGATTTCTTCACGAGAAAGTCTCAGACCATGGTTTTAATTCACCTTAACAGAAAATGACAATTACAAGGTGGAAAAATATCTAGAGGGATAGCAAATAAAATATTTTGTATAAATCACTGCAATTATTTATTCCACAAGCAACCTGAATGGACAATCATGCCATGCATATAGTGAGGGAAAAGTGACCATTTACTTGTCTATATATATAAGGAGACCACTCAAGTGAAGTGAACTTGTCAACATAAATCAACAAATCCCATCACTAATAAGGGAGTTCTCAAGTGGAATAGGGCAGGGAACTATACCCTTCAAGGACCACTGCAATCACATCAAAGACAATTGGGTAATGAGGAAGACCTATTTGAGTTGAGTGTGTGTATTACTTCCTTTCCCCCAATTGAATCTGTCTCTGAAGGAAAGAATTATTTACTACAGTGGCAAAAGCTTATGAAGAAATTCCCATATTAAGATCTTAATGCAATTAGTTTCAACTTAAAGAAATCACTTTATTTTATCAAGGGCTTGTGTTGCTACTTCAAAACTCTTTATTTTATCAAGGGTTTGTGTTACTAATTCAAACTCAGATGGTCATACACAAGGGTCATGTGTAGTCTGTTCCTGCTCCACTCCATTATTTTATTACTTTCAGCAGATTTTGTCTTTCATTTGCTTGGGTTTACCTATATGGCTGGTTACAAATTAGGAGGATGTTGTTTTTGTGGGTTTTATGCCATTTGTCAGCACACAACAGGTTGCTATTCATGGCAACCATTAAACCTGGTGGAGGAAGAAACCCAGTAAACACCACCAATGAACAGAAAGATACTACTGCCAAGCTTTCTCACATATCACATCTGAGTCCAAGACTCGAAACCGACACTGACGTGATGCAATGCATAATTATCTGACATCTAACATCTAAAAATAGGTAGGCAAAGACAATTTCATGACACCCATGGACAAAACTATGAAAGAAGACAATGTTCTCATTTAGTCTGATAGAAAATCACTGTGTTATACAGTCAAAGGGATAGTTACAATGTCATCCCCCTAACGTGTGGAAAACAATGTTAATTTGTATTCTTTTTTTTCTGCAGTTAAAAGAAATGCACAATGAAATGGACAAAAAAACATAGGTAGATGCAAATAGGCAAAAAAAGTAGACATAAAAGAAATGAATAAGAGAATGAACAAATTAATGACAGAACAATAAATGAAATTAGAGACAAATATGTGACTTATGAAATATATGAATTGACATATGTATGAAAATAAATATGAAAATATTAAATGAACATAACATTTCATAAAAGATATCCTAATTTAGCAAAAGCCGGAAGAGAAATAAAAGTTGCAATTAACAACTATGAATGAGAGTTACTTTAAAATGGGGGATTTATTCAGTCTTCTTAATAGACTCCGCAATAAAACAGTTATCTTTTTACATCAAGAAATCACAAATTAACCTTAATTGAATGATATAAAGATAATAAAGCAAGTCTTCATTTGTTTAAATCTACTGAATTGGGGTTTTATTTTATTTTATCATGGAGTGTTGGGATGGTAGACAGCATACCTATCTGCTGACACTGTACTGACAGTAGGTAGTTAAATAGGGAACTAATACTAAATCTTCCTGTCATCAGACTACATAAGTATTTTATATTCTGCAGGTAGTTAAACTGCAAAATGGTGTAAAACTTCAAACCATCTTCCCAGATATCAATAAAACTTTGAACTTTCTATTTAAAGTTAAAAATTACCTCTTGCCTCGAGCATGCTCTCTTGCGAATCCCAACATTAAGCACGCTAAAATGTGCAAATTTGCAATTTTGGAACTCTCTTAGGATCACAGTGCCAAAAGGGAGAGTTTTTACAATCATAATTTTCAATTAAAATGGTTTAACATGCTATTATTAGATTTAAAAGTAATCTGCACATGTTCCCTAATATAACATGCATCTTCGACAATCAATTACTCTTTAAAAGCCATCGCCTCATAAAATATTGATCTTTTTATCAAAGTGCAGTACTCCCGTATAGCATTACTGAATGGGTTTATACATGGAAATGCTCTTGAATCTTACGGGATGATGAACTGTATTTAGGGTCCTATAACTGTAAAAAAAAGTTAATGAACCTAATAACCCAGCTATCTCATTGACAGTAGATTATTACTTTATTATTATTTTACAGTAGTACCTTCAAGAAAAATACTTGAACACTGTCCTACAAGAGCAACTATAATACCTTAAGCCTTGATCTTTCTTTCAATCATTATGAAATTAGAAAGAGGGAGTGGGCAGGAGAGAGCTACAAAAGGGAAGCAAGTTTTAACCATAGTTCAGGAGTTACCAATCCAGGATATGTTAATCTCTTGAAGAAGTCAAGAAGCAAGTGGGAGAGAAACAAGAGTCCCTCGAAGGAACTGATGTTCTAGTGACCAAAAGGAATGTTCATGAATTCAATACAAGATTTCTTCCCTTTAACTGTTAACTGTTGAAACTTAATCTCTCCAAAAGTCTTCAGTAATATTATCAATTTTATTTAAAGCCAACAAAACATCAAAAATATATATATATTTTTTCATACTGCAGTAATTCTGTAATTTAATATATCCTCATGCAATCTATATAAATCTATATATTGTATAGAAATAACCCAAAATCAATATAAAATATTTTCACACAAAGAAAACATTCTTTGTAATATATATATATATATATATATATATATATATATATCCTCATAATCAGTACTAATATATTCTGCTAGCTATATATTCTCACACACAGAAAACAATCTCTGCATAATATATTTTATGCAAATAGTTGTGATCAATAACCATAGTGGTAGGTAGCTACATAATGAATAGACCTGACTGTGTCACCTAGTATAGTAACTTCGCTTGTGGATGCCAAAGCGGAGGCTCACCATGTGCAACTGTGTTATTCATGTACTGGCATGTGATTCAAGGGTCAAGTCATGGAGTATAGAACGCATTGGCATATATCAGTAACAGAAATCTAAAACATCCATAATGATACTAATGTAGAAATGTGTCCATGTGACACTGATGCCCCCACCAATATGATGCAATTAAAAATTAAGATAGTAGTCAAAGTGAGGCCATAACTCTGTAACATTTTGCATGAATACAATAAAAATAAAATTTGAACTAAAACTTCACAACATAATGCCTCATACCAAAGATCCGGTTCCAATCCATCGAATCCTTTAAATCCATCAAATCCTTCGACTGATACTGAGCGAAAACTGAATAAAAGATTCAAAGTGAAGCAAGGGCCACAACTCCATAACATTTTCTCCCAATTCAAACCTCACAATGTATTCACAATGCAACATCTTGTATCAAATTTGATTTCAATTCTTCAAAAGTTACTCAATGTAAACAAAATCAAATTACTGCTACTAGATTCTTTATCACAAAAGGGACATAACTTGATAAAATCTGGCTGAAAAGTGGTGTAAACTGAACTGGATCTAGGTCTTCTTATGTAAAGCCTCACACCAAATTTGGTTTCAGTCTGTGAAGTCCTTCAAAGGTTATTACCCATATGTGAAAATGAAATTAAAGGGCAAAGTTCTGAATTAAACAAGGGCCTTACTTTTGCTGGAAAACAGTGGCGATCAAAACTGACCTAATTCATCTAAATCTAAAGCTTCATGCCTAATTTACTTTCAATCCTTCAAAAGTTATTGAGCAGAAACTAAATTTCCAGGATGGAACATATCAAGACAGGACCAAAATTGGCAGCACTATATACCTTCTCAATTGATATAATTGTTGATAAAAAAAAGTCAGAGACCTCAAAGATAAAGGCTCACTGTGATGCTTATATAATATGACAAACATTATGAAATCTGGCTAGAACAGCAGCCTTATATATATGTTACAAAATTTTGTATATAACATGTCCACAATACACAATCAATACATAGGACATGTGTCCTCATTATGCAGGAATCATTTTGAGGTTGTCTGTCACTGCAGAAAATCACTGTTACCTAGATGTCTGTTTACTCTAATAACTATTTCAACAGGCTTCCAAAACAGTTTTGTGATATCATTTTGAATACCTGCATTAATGCAAACTCATACCAGTGTAATGGATTTAAGAAATAGTGCCAATTAATAAAACCAGCATTTGCCATGTATGATCTGTACTCAGAAGTCAGATCCGACTGCACACTGCATAGACCCAGACCTGCCATCTCAACATATCCCTGCAGATCTGAATCTATGCAGTTTGTTAGGACTAATCCACAGAAAAGAAAAAAAATATATCCTGACTTGCCAGTACATAATGTGATGACAGACCAAGATCAACAGTGTTTGGACTCAACTTACATGTGTGTTTTCAGTATGTTGTGATGTAGATGGCAGACATTTCAAGTAAACAATTGAAAAGCCACACTTTTAAAAACAATGCATACAAGAAAACTGAAGTTATCACTTCAAAATAATATAAAGTCCTTATAAACAGAAAGAATGAATGTTCATGCATGTGACACAACCAGGATATCAAATCAGTAATTTCAAAATCTTGAATAATAGATCGATTTCTAAACCAGTTGATGCTTTTGAGCCATGAATTTTATGTGTTTTAAGGGATTGAAACAAAACAAGTGCATTTTTGGCCATAATATGACCTCTCAATAATGAAGCTGAACTTCTGACTCCTACTGGTATTTTCAACTTTTCTGTCCTGGGCAAGGGCCAGAATGACAACATGTTTAGTCTTTCAATGCTGGCAAGACAATTTCTATGCAATCTCTGGAAACACAACTTTAAGCAGTCTAATAAAATGGTCCAGAATGAGGAATGATTATCAGTGATCAGCCACAAAATTTGCAATGTCTCAGCAAGTGCTGCTTTTTTTAATTGAATCCAGTCTAAAAATAGGCCTTCAAAGTGAGTGTGTTCATTAGAGAAAATCACTGTTCCTGTACGATGGTATCTCCATATACTGTCTTTAATCCACATTGCACCAAAAACACAATGCAAACATGGGACCTTGGCCTAAACACACTTAAACCCTGATTTCCAAGCAATGCTAAACTCGAAATGTTTCTTAGCCAGTAGATTTTAAATACTGGAAGAAATTGCATGTTTCAACATTTTTAAAATTGGCACAAAAAATATTACAAGAGTTGCCCTTCAATTATTCCTACCCCCCCCCCCCCCCCACAAATACGTACTCAAATGTTTCTGGCAAGATCATTTTTAGGTTGGTCTCTCTTTTCTATCTCTCGTCTGCCAAAGGTTGACCAAATTTGAATCCAACACTCAATGGCCATCAAGGACCAACTTCTATTGCTTTATTATTTACAAAACCTCATAAAACATTCTGCTTTTAACTTTAAACTCTCCAATTTAGAATCAGCTTTTAGCACACTGTGCATTTCTGCTCTTCATGAGGCTACTCATGGCTCTATTGTATGAATAGAATGTGTAACAACACCAATTTTTATTTCAAATACAAAAAAAGTAATTTTCAAAAGCATCAGATTTCAATTATAAAATGATATGTGCAGTACACCGCCTTTAAAACGGTATTTTTGTCCTACCACTTGTAGAATCACATGTACGGAAGTACTTGCGTCTTCTGTCACTGTAGACATGTGTTCCTTAGGACAGGTTTCACTGTGCATTATGACCTATTCCATACATATCACAATGTCTAAATGGGTACACATATTATATGTACCACATGATGTCACAAAATGCACTGACATATCAGGGTCTGTGGTGCTTGCTCTACTGATTACTCTTAACAAAATGCAATGTTCGCATGCAATGGCAGATCTGGGTCTATGCAGCTTGCAGCTGGACCTGACTTACATGTAAGTATAAATGGTACATGTAAAAACAAGTTTGGTTGAATATGTTTTATGTCTATCTTATTTTGATCATGTTTTATGTCTATCTTATTTTGATCATGTTTTATGTCTATCTTATTTTGATCATGTTTTACATCTTTCTTATTTTGATCATGTTTTATGTCTATCTTATTTTGATCATGTTTTATGTCTATCTTATTTTGATCATGTTTTATGTCTATCTTATTTTGATCATGTTTTACATCTTTCTTATTTTGATCATGTTTTATATCTATCTTATTTTGATCATGTTTTATGTCTATCTTATTTTGATCATGTTTTATGTCTATCTTATTTTGATCATGTTTTATGTCTATCTTATTTTGATCATGTTTTACATCTTTCTTATTTTGATCATGTTTTACATCTTTCTTATTTTGATCATGTTTTATATCTATCTTATTTTGATCATGTTTTATGTCTATCTTATTTTGATCATGTTTTATGTCTATCTTATTTGGATCATGTTTTATGTCTATCTTATTTGGATCATGTTTTATGTCTATCTTATTTTGATCATGTTTTATGTCTATCTTATTTGGATCATGTTTTATGTCTATCTTATTTTGATCATGTTTCATGTCTATCTTATTTTGATCATGTTTTATATCTATCTTATTTTGATCATGTTTATGTCTATCTTATTTTGATCATGTTTTACATCTTTCTTATTTTGATCATGTTTTATGTCTATCTTATTTTGATCATGTTTTATGTCTATCTTATTTTGACCATGTTTTATGTCTATCTTATTTTGATCATGTTTTACATCTTTCTTATTTTGATCATGTTTTATGTCTATCTTATTTTGATCATGTTTTATGTCTATCTTATTTTGATCATGTTTTACATCTTTCTTATTTTGATCATGTTTTATGTCTATCTTATTTTGATCATGTTTTATGTCTATCTTATTTTGATCATGTTTTATGTCTATCTTATTTTGATCATGTTTTACATCTTTCTTATTTTGATCATGTTTTATATCTATCTTATTTTGATAATGTTTTATGTCTATCTTATTTTGATCATGTTTTATGTCTATCTTATTTTGATCATGTTTTATATCTATCTTATTTTGATCATGTTTTATATCTATCTTATTTTGATCATGTTTTATATCTATCTTATTTTGATCATGTTTTATGTCTATCTTATTTTGATCATGTTTTATGTCTATCTTATTTTGATCATGTTTTATGTCTATCTTATTTTGATCATGTTTTATATCTATCTTATTTTGATCATGTTTTATATCTATCTTATTTTGATCATGTTTTATGTCTATCTTATTTTGATCATGTTTTATATCTATCTTATTTTGATCATGTTTTATATCTATCTTATTTTGATCATGTTTTATATCTATCTTATTTTGATCATGTTTTATATCTATCTTATTTTGATCATGTTTTATGTCTATCTTATTTTGATCATGTTTTATGTCTATCTTATTTGGATCATGTTTTATGTCTATCTTATTTTGATCATGTTTTATATCCATCTTATTTTGATCATGTTTTATGTCTATCTTATTTTGATCATGTTTTATGTCTATCTTATTTTGATCATGTTTTATATCTATCTTATTTTGATCATGTTTTATATCTATCTTACTTTGATCATGTTTTATATCTATCTTATTTTGATATTGTTTTATGTCTATCTTATTTGGATCATGTTTTATGTCTATCTTATTTGGATCATGTTTTATGTCTATCTTATTTTGATCATGTTTTATGTCTATCTTATTTTGTTCATGTTTTATGTCTATCTTATTTGGATCATGTTTTATGTCTATCTTATTTTGATCATGTTTCATGTCTATCTTATTTTGATCATGTTTTACATCTTTCTTATTTTGATCATGTTTTATGTCTATCTTATTTTGATCATGTTTTATGTCTATCTTATTTTGATCATGTTTTATGTCTATCTTATTTTGATCATGTTTTACATCTTTCTTATTTTGATCATGTTTTATATCTATCTTATTTTGATCATGTTTTATGTCTATCTTATTTTGATCATGTTTTATGTCTATCTTATTTTGATCATGTTTTATGTCTATCTTATTTTGATCATGTTTTACATCTTTCTTATTTTGATCATGTTTTACATCTTTCTTATTTTGATCATGTTTTATATCTATCTTATTTTGATCATGTTTTATGTCTATCTTATTTTGATCATGTTTTATGTCTATCTTATTTGGATCATGTTTTATGTCTATCTTATTTGGATCATGTTTTATGTCTATCTTATTTTGATCATGTTTTATGTCTATCTTATTTGGATCATGTTTTATGTCTATCTTATTTTGATCATGTTTCATGTCTATCTTATTTTGATCATGTTTTATATCTATCTTATTTTGATCATGTTTATGTCTATCTTATTTTGATCATGTTTTACATCTTTCTTATTTTGATCATGTTTTATGTCTATCTTATTTTGATCATGTTTTATGTCTATCTTATTTTGACCATGTTTTATGTCTATCTTATTTTGATCATGTTTTACATCTTTCTTATTTTGATCATGTTTTATGTCTATCTTATTTTGATCATGTTTTATGTCTATCTTATTTTGATCATGTTTTACATCTTTCTTATTTTGATCATGTTTTATGTCTATCTTATTTTGATCATGTTTTATGTCTATCTTATTTTGATCATGTTTTATGTCTATCTTATTTTGATCATGTTTTATATCTATCTTATTTTGATCATGTTTTATATCTATCTTATTTTGATCATGTTTTATATCTATCTTATTTTGATCATGTTTTATGTCTATCTTATTTTGATCATGTTTTATGTCTATCTTATTTTGATCATGTTTTATATCTATCTTATTTTGATCATGTTTTATGTCTATCTTATTTTGATCATGTTTTATGTCTATCTTATTTTGATCATGTTTTATATCTATCTTATTTTGATCATGTTTTATATCTATCTTATTTTGATCATGTTTTATATCTATCTTATTTTGATCATGTTTTATATCTATCTTATTTTGATCATGTTTTATGTCTATCTTATTTTGATCTTGTTTTATGTCTATCTTATTTTGATCATGTTTTATGTCTATCTTATTTTGATCATGTTTTATATCCATCTTATTTTGATCATGTTTTATGTCTATCTTATTTTGATCATGTTTTATGTCTATCTTATTTTGATCATGTTTTATATCTATCTTATTTTGATCATGTTTTATATCTATCTTACTTTGATCATGTTTTATATCTATCTTATTTTGATATTGTTTTATCTCCATCTTATTTTGATCATGTTTTATGTCTATCTTTATAATGATGGTGATAAAATATAATGGGTATATTTTCATATCTTCCAATGCTCCTCTGGAACATTCAGCTGGCAGCATCTTCCTACAACATAATCATTCTTGGCTGGGAATTTTGTGCAATAAAATATTCAATAAGAGCAGGCAGTATAATCTCAATTGATGGCATGCACTACCTGAGGCAAAGACTTAATCAAATTAATTGAATTAAATTTCAAATCAGCTGACTGACAAAAAATGGGTGATCTGTCCTAAATTTTCCAAACTCAACTATAACTAATTAAGCAGTCATATACTGAAATTTTCCCATGATGCCAACATGGCAAAGTGATTAACATTACCATGGCTAAGTGATTAACATTACCATGGCTAAGTGATTAATATTAACATGGCTAAGAGATTAACATTAACATGGCTAAGTGATTAACATTACCATGGCAAAGTGATTAACATTACCATGGCAAAGTGATTAAACACAGCTGCTCGGATCATACTTAGAGTACCACGATCAAAGCACACCTCCCCGCTGCTCTGTACCCTACACTGGCTATCCCTTCGATCCAGAATCAAACACAATATTTGTTCTCTGTGCTACATTTCATTGTCAGACTCTAGTCCAACATACCTATCTGACCTTACTCATGTGTACACACCAGCAAGATACTTATGCTCCTCTTCTGACAATCGTATACTCATTATTCCAAGTATGAAAACAAAGTCATATGGACAGCGTTCTTTTGCATACCAGGGCCCAGCAACTTGGAATGAATTGCCCACTGAACTTAGACACAAAGACACAGTGATCACATTCAAGAGGGCTCTCAAAACTCACTTATTTCATCAGCAAGAACAAACTTAAAGACCTAATAATGTTTCCTACCTGAAATACTCTCAGCATGTTTTTTATTTTTTTAATGTTTTTCTAATTTCATGTTGTTTGTTTTTGCAATAATGTTATTATGTTTCTTATCTTATAGGTGTTGTCTAAAGTTGTAAAGCGCTTAGAGCTTCTAAAGATTAGGCACTACACAAAGTCCTCATTATTATTATTATTATTATTATTAACATTAACATGGCTAAATGATTAACATTACCATGGCAAAGTGATTAACATTACCATGGCAAAGTGATTAACATTACCATGGCTAAGTGATTAACATTAACATGGCTAAGTGATTAACATTACCATGGCAAAGTGATTAACATTAACATGGCTAAGAGATTAACATTAACATGGCTAAGTGATTAACATTAACATGGCTAAGTGATTAACATTACCATGGCTAAGTGATTAACATTAACATGGCTAAGTGATTAACATTAACATGGCTAAGTGATTAACATTAACATGGCTAAGTGATTAACATTTCAGACCATTTGGTCTTTACAGGACAAGTATATTAGATCTTAATCTGGGCCAAGTTCACAGCTGACGTTACAATTTGAGCAATTTAAACAAAATACTCTCTATATACGGTAGATAACTTTTGGTTGTATTGTATTGTATTGTATTGTATTGTATTGTATTGTATTGTATCATTGTGGCTTTAATGCTGTTTTTTAGCACACAACAGGCAACTGGTGGAAAAAGAACCCTGGAAAATTCCAGTAAGACCCACCAACTCATACAAAGCTAATGGCAATCTTTCTCCTATACCCACACTGACCAAACCCCAGACTCTAACCCACATGAACAGAGGTGAGATGGCAGTGATCAGTAAAGGCCAGCACTTTAGACCACTTGGCCATCCAGGACCCTTGGCCATCCAGGACACTTGGCCATCCAGGACCCTTGGTCATCCAGGACCCTTGGCCAAAAGAGATCTATAGGATGGATAAGGTTGTATAAAACATCAACCTTTGATAAGCAGCATGATGAACCTGTCTCAATCAGGAATAGACCAAAGTCCCAATAATATCACATATGTTAACAAAACTTGTGTGTGCAAGTTGCATTACTCAACTGAACAGGGTAACTTGTGTGTGCAAGTTGCATTACTCAAATGAACCGGGTAACTTGGGGTACTCTCATCCAGTACAATGATACAGATTTTTGTGTTAAAAACTTAAAATATGTTATTCTAATATTTCTAATCCATCCAATAGACTTGCAAGAATGGATACTCAGTAGCCACCTCTGCTCTGGCTACCATAGTTTTTTTTATACTGCAATTCATATACACAGTGTAAGGTGGTCAGTGACCGGACTCAAGAATATTGGACATTCCTTGTGCATATGCAAATATGATGCATTAAGAAGAGAACAGACCAGCTGAAAACTTGACTGTCCATTATAATATTAGACAAATGGCCACCCTAACATAGTGCTAGACTAAATCTGGTAATATGAAATCTCAATATATGACCAGGGTTCCAGCAATTTTGTAAACTGTCAAACTGGATTAAATAAGTAGCTATTCCTACAGATAATTATTAATAAAAGCATTCTATTGTCAAGTATTAAAAAAGACTTTTTATTTTTGAGTAACATAGGTAATTATTAATAAAGGCTATCTATTGTCAATTAATTATAGATAAGTATTAATAAAGACTTTCTAGTGTAAAGTATTATCAAAGACTTTCTATTGAATAAGTATTAATAAAGACATTTTACTGTCAAGTATTAATAAACACTTTCTACTCGCAAGTATTGATAAAGGCTTTCTATTGTCAATTAATTATAGGTAAGTATTAATACTTTCAAGTGACAAGTTTTATTAAAGACTTTCTACTGAAAAATATTAATATTGACTTTCTACTGTCAAGTATTAATAAACACTTTCTATTGTTAAGTATTAATAAAGACTTTCTAACTGTCAAGTATTAATAAAGACGTTCTATTGTCAAGTATTAATAAAGACGTTCTATTGTCAAGTATTAATAAAGACTTTCTACTGAATAAGTATTAATAATGACTTTCTACTGTCAAGTATTAATAAAGACTTTTTAACTATAAAGTATTAATAAAGACTTTCTAGCTGTCAAGTATTAATAAAGATGTTCTATTGTTAAGTATTAATAAACACTTTCTACTGAATAAGTATTAACAATGACTTTCTACTGTCAAGTATTAATACAGATTTTCTATTGAATAAGTATTAGTAAAGACTTTTGTTAAGTATTAATAAAGACTTTCTAGTGTCAAGTATTAATAAAGACTTTCTAGTGTCAAGTATTAATAAAGACTTTCTATTGTTAAGTATTAATAAAGACTTTCTAACTGTCAAGTATTAATAAAGATGTTCTATTGTCAAGTATTAATAAAGACTTTCTATTGAATAAGTATTAATAAAGACATTCTATTGTCAAAGTATTAATACAGATTTTCTAACTGTCAAGTATTAAAAACACTTTCTACTGAATAAGTATTAATAAAGACTTTCTAGTGTCAAGTATTAATAAAGACTTTCTAGTGTCAAGTATTAATAAAGACTTTCTGTCAAGTATTAATAAACACTTTCTACTGAATAAGTATTAATAAAGACTTTCTATTGTTAAGTATTAATAAAGACTTTCTAACTGTCCAGTATTAATAAAGACGTTCTATTGTCAAGTATTAATAAAGACTTTCTACTGAATAAGTATTAATAATGACTTTCTACTGTCAAGTATTAATACAGATTTTCTATTGAATAAGTATTAGTAAAGACTTTTGTTAAGTATTAATAAAGACTTTCTAGTGTCAAGTATTAATAAAGACTTTCTAGTGTCAAGTATTAATAAAGACTTTCTAGTGCCAAGTATTAATAAAGACTTTCTACTGAATAAGTATTAATAATGACTTTCTACTGTCAAGTATTAATACAGATTTTCTATTGAATAAGTATTAGTAAAGACTTTTGTTAAGTATTAATAAAGACTTTCTACTGTCAAGTATTAATAAAGACTTTCTAGTGTCAAGTATTAATAAAGACTTTCTAGTGTCAAGTATTAATAAAGACTTTCTACTGAATAAGTATTAATAATGACTTTCTACTGTCAAGTATTAATACTGATTTTCTATTGAATAAGTATTAGTAAAGACTTTTGTTAAGTATTAATAAAGACTTTCTACTGTCAAGTATTAATAAAGACTTTCTACTGTCAAGTATTAATAAAGACTTTCTAGTGTCAAGTATTAATAAAGACTTTCTAGTGTTAAGTATTAATAAAGGCTTTCTATTGTTAAGTATTAATAAAGACTTTCTAACTGTCAAGTGTTAATAAAGATGTTCTATTGTCAAGTATTAATAAAGACTTTCTACTGAATAAGTATTAATAAAGACTTTCTATTGTTAAGTATTAATAAAGACTTTCTAACTGTCCAGTATTAATAAAGACGTTCTATTGTCAAGTATTAATAAACACTTTCTACTGAATAAGTATTAATAATGACTTTCTACTGTCAAGTATTAATACAGATTTTCTATTGAATAAGTATTAGTAAAGACTTTTGTTAAGTATTAATAAAGACTTTCTACTGTCAAGTATTAATAAAGACTTTCTAGTGTCAAGTATTAATAAAGACTTTCTAGTGCCAAGTATTAATAAAGACTTTCTACTGAATAAGTATTAATAATGACTTTCTACTGTCAAGTATTAATACAGATTTTCTATTGAATAAGTATTAGTAAAGACTTTTGTTAAGTATTAATAAAGACTTTCTACTGTCAAGTATTAATAAAGACTTTCTAGTGTCAAGTATTAATAAAGACTTTCTAGTGTCAAGTATTAATAAAGACTTTCTACTGAATAAGTATTAATAATGACTTTCTACTGTCAAGTATTAATACAGATTTTCTATTGAATAAGTATTAGTAAAGACTTTTGTTAAGTATTAATAAAGACTTTCTACTGTCAAGTATTAATAAAGACTTTCTACTGTCAAGTATTAATAAAGACTTTCTAGTGTCAAGTATTAATAAAGACTTTCTAGTGTCAAGTATTAATAAAGGCTTTCTATTGTTAAGTATTAATAAAGACTTTCTAACTGTCAAGTGTTAATAAAGATGTTCTATTGTCAAGTATTAATAAAGACTTTCTATTGAATAAGTATTAACAAAGACGTTCTATTGTCAAGTATTAATACAGATTTTCTAGCTGTCAAGTATTAAAAACACTTTCTACTGAATAAGTATTAATAAAGACTTTCTAGTGTCAAGTATTAATAAAGACTTTCTAGCGTCAAGTATTAATAAAGACTTTCTAACTGTCAAGTATTAATAAACACTTTCTACTGAATAAGTATTAATAAAGACTTTCTATTGTTAAGTATTAATAAAGACTTTCTAACTGTCAAGTATTAATAAAGACGTTCTATTGTCAAGTATTAATAAAGACTTTTATTGAATAAGTATTAATAAAGACGTTCTATTGTCAAGTATTAATACAGATTTTCTAACTGTCAAGTATTAATAAACACTTTCTACTGAATAAGTATTATTAAAGACTTTCTACTGTCAAGTATTAATAAAGACTTTCTAACTGTCAATTATTAATAAACACTTTCTACTGAATAAGTATTAATAAAGACTTTCTACTGTCAAGTATTAATAGACTTTCTAGTGTCAAGTATTAATAAAGACTTTCTAGTGTCAAGTATTAATAAACACTTTCTAACTGTCAAGTATTAATAAACACTTTCTACTGAATAAATATTAATACAGACTTTCTATTGTTAAGTATTAATAAAGACTTTCTAACTGTCAAGTATTAATAAAGACGTTCTATTGTCAAGTATTAATAAACACTTTCTACTGAATAAGTATTAATAATGACTTTCTACTGTCAAGTATTAATAAAGACTTTCTACTGTCAAGTATTAGTAAAGACTTTCTATTGTCAAGTATTAATAAAGACTTTCTATTGTTAAGCATTAAAAAAGCCTTTCTAGTGCCAAGTATTAATAAAGACTTTCTATTGTTAGGTATTAATAAAGACTTTCTAGTGTCAAGTATTAATAAAGACTTTCCATTGTTAAGTATTAAAAAAGCCTTTCTAGTGTCAAGTATTAATAAAGACTTTCTATTGTTAGGTATTAATAAAGACTTTCTAACTGTCAAGTAATAAATAAAGACTTTCTATTGTCAAGTATTAATAAAGACTTTCTATTGTCAAGTATTAATAAAGACTTTATATTTTCAAGTATTAATAAAGACTTTTTATTGTCAAGTAAAATATGTCCATACATTATTAAGAAACCAGCAATATTTCAAACAAATAACTATTGTTTTTATGCTCTAACATGAAACCTGTGAAAAAATGTATGCACACTCAACATGCCATAATACACATAACAGAGACCACTTACAGTAAAGTTGTGAGGCAGGTTGTGATAAAACCTGCCAAGAATTTGTCAGGAAAGCTCATTAACAAGCTAAAAGCTTTCCAATCACAACTTGACAATCACTCACCCAAAGTTGTGACACTTTAGATTGCACCTTAAGCAGATGCAAACAGATCCTAACACATGCTAACACATTCCTGTAGAGATAAATGGAAATCACACAGACTACTCTTACCTTTTCAAGGTATTTGTGCAAACATTAAAATTACTTATCGGGTGCGTGGCATGCTCAATGTCTGACTAACAATCCTTGATCTGTCCCATGACAACTCTCAAAAAATACTGCTATGCATGTTTTTAATGCATCCTACGTGAATAATAATTATACTTCTAGATTTGCATGCATCCTACACAAGTAAAATCATACTTCTACATTACTTCACCAAGATGAATTCCAGAATAACTGAATTTGTACATTATGATGGAAACTAGTAACAAAAGTGGAGTTTTTCATACTGCTATGTCTAACAATGCCTGACACTCACTGTACTTCCTGAACTCTTTCATAAATATGAAGTTCTACACATTTTTCTAAAGCAAATTCAAACGTTTAAACAAAAAGACTGTCAAGAGAGACTTTGATGCCAACAAAAAGGTTCTACTGACTGAAGTGGTTCCTAATTTAAAAAAAGAGCAAACAGAAAATGCTATTTACATTTTTATGAGTGCCTGGGGCTTAATATTTCTAGAAGATATCTTTATGGCTTGGAGTTATTCATTAGAAGACCTTTATAATTTTCGAAGACTATGTACAGTCTTACAGATACTCTAAATGCCAAAGTACTTGATTTCATTTGGGATTATTATTTTAAGCACCTAGGTAAACATGTCATCATGGCCATATTCTATCAATTAAGAAAATCTGGAACACTGTAACTTACTGGCTTTCCATAGCTAAATTAAATTATGGTGGACTGATGCTGACAATTCTTTACAGATGATAAACTTAGATTAAAAAGATTTCTGTTAGCCCTTTAATAATGGAAGTCATATTCATCACAATTCATCTTCGATAAAGATTCTGTATCACCTGCCTAGTATGTAAGGCCTGGACAAAGCCCCTGCCTAGTATGTAAGGCCTGGACAAAGCCCCTGACTTATTTCACCTGCGTAGTATTTAAGGCCTTGACAAACCCCCGAAATTATTTCACCTGCGTAGTATGTAAGGCCTTGACAAACCCCCAGACTTATTTCGCCTGCCTAGTATGTAAGGCCTGGACAAAGCCCCTGACTTATTTCACCTGCCTAGTATGTAAGGCCTGGATAAACCCCCAGAATTATTTCACCTGCCTAGTATGTAAGGCCTGGACAAAGCCCCTGACTTATTTCACCTGTGTAGTATGTAAGGCCTGGACAAACCCCGAAATTATTTCACCTGCGTAGTATGTACGGCCTTGACAAACCCCCGGACTTATTTCACCTGCCTAGTATGTAAGGCCTGGACAAAGCCCCTGACTTATTTCACCTGCCTAGTATGTAAGGCCTGGACAAACCCCCGGAATTATTTCACCTGCCTAGTATGTAAGGCCTGGACAAACCCCCGGACTTATTTCACCTGCCTAGTATGTAAGGCCTGGACAAACCCCCGGACTTATTTCACCTGCCATATTATCCATCCTATAAACCTATATGTCTAGGAATGAAGCTCAAAGAAGTCACTTGGCCTTATTTCAGCTTCCCCCTCTATGAGTAGGGTGGTGGGTGCCTCATTAATATAATGTGTAATCAATAGTAATTTCTCTTCCACTGTCAATATATTCTCCAATGGGAAATTAGTCCTTTGCCTTGTGAGAAATACATTTGTATCTGAATTAAAATAACTAGGAATCATTGTACCTTTCCAATTTGTTGAATGATTATTTCTCTTTTTCGCAGCATGAATATAGCCTATAACTGGAGAACATATACTCATCAAGACTGGGATCTGAACCTAAGACCTTAATACACTTGGGCTAGTTTTCTCTCCTGTGTGGAAGTGGCAATCCAGCTATGCTTGTGATCAGACAGATCTCTCATCCAGCTTACAACTTTGTAAAATACATGTTAAACATGCAATTAAAAAACCTGGCTTCAAAATATTATTTTGTTTGTGTACATTCCGAGTGATGCCAGTCAAATGACATTCACCTAGGACATCAACCGCATAGGGATCCACAATCTTGGAACAACATACAAGTAATGGTGCATGAAAGAAAAATGTTCAATACCTCATCATTCTTGCTTGTTACTTAAAAACTGCACTTTAAAAACAAATCTAATTTTGAACCATGTCTCTGAAATTTTTCTAACTGTTTTAAAGTTTTGCACACAAAATTTCCTCTTTGTGAAACTCCAATAAAATAAATATCTGCCTGTGTGAGAAATGACAGACAAAGAAGTACTCCCATCATAAAGAAATCTCCAGGTTAAAGGTGACTTCTGATGCAATATATTGGCAAAGCTTCTAAATGATCTATAGGACTCCTGATGCTTTATCTTGGCAAACATTGATATAATCTATGGCTATTAGGACTCCTGATGCTTTATCTTGGCAAACATTGATATAATATATAGCTATTAGGACTCCTGGTGCTTTATCTTGGCAAACATTGATATAATCTATGGCTATTAGGACTCCTGATTGTTTATCTTGGCAAACATTGATATAATATATAGCTATTAGGACTCCTGGTGCTTTATCTTGGCAAACATTGATGTAATCTATAGCTATTAGGACTCCTGATTGTTTATCTTGGCAAACATTTATATAATATACAGTGGTACCTCGGGTTACGAACGCCTCAGGTCACGAACAATTCGGGTTATGAACAACAACTTCGAAAATTTTTTGTTTCGGGTAACGAACAGTGCCTCGGGTTACGAACAAAGGCGAGAGAAAGAGAGAGCAAGGTTTAACGTTGGAGACAAACGATCGCGTACAGTACAAACGAAGGCCACGCAGTACTAACATCGCTTAGCGCTAGCCTAGTAGCCTAGTTTTGCACGCGTGCACAGCCTTGCTTTCATTGGCCTTACTACACAGCAGTAAAAGATTTCTTAGCAGTGGCACTGTGTTCAGTTTATCTCTTTCATTATTTTCCTTGTTAACCCCATCAATTATGAGTTCGAAGAACGTTTTCTTTCTCTTTATTTAATACGTGAAGTACACGTATTCTTTGCGTTTTGTCAAGTAAACGACCGGATGTTAATAAAAAAGAACGATTCTTTCATCTTGAAACAGATTGTCTCTATTTCATTGATTTCAATGTTTCGGGTTTTAACGTTTTGGGTTACGAACCGAGTTCTGGAATGAATTAAGTTCGTAACCCGAGGTACCACTGTACAGCTATTATGACTCATGATGCTGTGATGGCAAACAATGAATCATCCATAACATAATATATTAGGACTTTCTTCTGCTCCATCTTCGCAAACCTTGAAAAGAGCTATTTATTATTAGGACTCCTGTCTGTCTTGGCAAACGTTTAAATTATCCATAATTATTAGGACTCCTGATACCATCTTGGCCAATGTTGAAATTATCTATAGTTATTAGGACTACTGATGCTCTGTGCAAACAGCGAAATAATCCATAGCTATTAGGACTCTTGATGCTCTGTCTGGACAAGCACTGAAATGATCTATAGCTTTTAGGACTCCTGATGATCTGCCTAGGTAAATGTCAAACTGATCTATAGGTATTAGGAGTCCTAATCATCTGCCTGGACAAGGACTGAAATGATCTATAGCTATTAGGACTCTTGATGCTCTGTCTGGACAAGCACTGAAATGATCTATAGCTATTAGGACTACTGATGATCTGCCTAGGTAAACATCAAACTGATCTATAGCTTTTAGGAGTCCTAATCATCTGCCTGGAAAAGCATTGAAATGATCTATAGTTTTTAGGACTCTTGATGCTCTGTCTGGACAAGCATTGAAATGATCTATAGCTATTAGGACTCCTGATGATCTGCCTATCTAAACATCAAACTGATCTATAGCTATTAAGAGTTCTAATCATCTGCCTGGACAAGCACTGAAATGATCTATAGCTTTTAGGACTCTTGATGCGCTGTCTGGACAAGCATTGAAATGATCTATAGCTATTAGGACTCCTGATGGTCTGCCTATCTAAACATCAAACTGATGTATAGGTATTAGGACTCCTAATCATCTGTCTGGACAAGCATTGAAATGATCTATAGCTTTTAGGACTCTTGATGCTCTGTCTGGACAAGCATTGAAATGATCTATAGCTATTAGGACTACTGATGATCTGCCTAGGTAAACATCAAACTGATTTATAGCTATTAGGACTCCTAATCATCTGTCTGGACAAGCATTGAAATGATCTATAGCTATTAGGACTACTGATGATCTGCCCAGGTAAACATCAAACTGATTTATAGCTATTAGGATTCCTAATCATCTGTCTGGACAAGCATTGAAATGATCTACATGTATTGCTATTAGGACTCCTGATATTCTGCCTGGGCAAATACTGAAATGATCTATAGCTAATAGGACATGTACAGCACGTGGAAGAGAAAAAAATAAAAGGTCTAGTAATGATATACAGAACTCTTCATTTAAGGCACTGACAAACATATTCTGACATCAGGGACCTAATCCCTTTGATAAATCCATCTCTGATAAATTATGATTCTGCCTGTCCATAATAACTTATTCTATTAATTTTAGTTTTTCTAGCAACATGTGTTTTATCAGTAACCCTTTCCTGTCAGTTCCTACTTGAAAAATGTTTTATTGGCTTTAGCTGAACTACCTGTCCCTGCAAAATCAATTTCCACCTAGTGATAAATCTATTTCTACACCAGGGTTTGTGGTGGCTTTATCTGCATGGTGTTTAAAGTATGAATCCCTACAATTCTACAAGTGTCTATTAACATGGAAAGTGAATTATGCATGTTCAGATATGGCCAAGAGTCACTAGACTAATCAGGAGATAGCTTTGTATTTGATCAAGTCCTATCCTGGTATCACCCAGGTCTCCAGCAGATGGTATCACTCCACTAATGTATTTTAAATGACAAACAAAAACAGATCATGAGTTGTGTGCTTTAATTTGATTTGGTTTCCATATTTGAAAAATGATAACATCAAACTGATATTAAAAAGTCAACTTTACATATTTTGTCATTATTTATCAATGTCATTTTGCTTTGAATTTTAATCCATTTTTACAAGAAAAAAAAGAAAATATCAACCTCACAAAATTACATTTTTGTCAGAAGTTCTGTTACGTCCTATATAAACTGTCAAAATATTTCTGATTACAGTAATTGATTACAATAATTTTCAGAGTATTTCTGAGTACAGAAATTGTCAAAGTATAATTTCTGAGTACAGTAATTTAATTGTCAAAGTATTTCTGAGTACATTACCAAAATTTCCTTTTCACATAAACTTTTGACACTTCTGTAACCTAAATATGAGCTGAATGAGTCACCCAAAGTATCATTATACAATGCATCCCAATTTGTCTTCCTTTTTGTTTGACATTCCCTTTATTTACACGACTGATTCAGTAAAAGCAATGTTTTCACGGATGTCACATAATCAGTATGGCCATTTCTTGCAGTACATACCAATGTGTTTATTTTGATGTAAAATGAAAATTTAAGGCTGGTTTTGTTTATTCATAAATATAATTTATCAGAATAAAACCAATTTTCATACAGAAATTGCATAAACAATGAAAACTTAAAATGAAAAATACTCCAAATACAAATATACTGCATGGCTGTACCAAAGTTCTTCAGAAAATGCTAGAGCTTGTCCCACCAAAGGCAGCCAGAAAACATCTTTGCTTGTCTACTAATATCATTGATTAACCTGATACTGCATTCAATTTAGCATCTAGAACATACCAGACTGCATCCAGCACATATATCTAGAACATACCAGACTGCATCTAGAACACATATCTAGAACATACCAGACTGCATCCAGCACACATATCTAGAACATACCAGACTGCATCCAGCATACATATCTAGAACATACCAGACTGCATCTAGAACATATATCTAGAACAAACAAGACTGCATCTAGAACATATATCTAAAACATACCAGGCTGCATCCAGCACATATATTTAGAACATACCAGACTGCATCTAGAACATACCTAACTGCATTCAGCACATATATCTAGAATATACCAGACTGCATCTAGAACATATATCTAGAACATATCAGACTGCATCTAGAACATACCAGACTGCATCCAACACATATATCTAGCACATACCAGACTGCATCCAGCACATATATCTAGAACATACCAGACTGCATCTAGAACATATATCTAGAACATACCAGACTGCATCTAGAACATATATCTAGAACATACCAGACTGCATCCAGCATATATATTTAGAACATACCAGACTGCATCGAGAACATATATCTAGAACATGCCAGACTGCATCTAAAACATATATCTAGAACATACCAGACTGCATCCAGCACATATATCTAGAACATACCAGACTGCATCTAGAACATACCTAACTGCATCCAGCACATATATCTAGGATATACCAGAATACATCCAGCACATATATCTAGAAAATACCAGACTACATCTAGAA
Source organism: Sinohyriopsis cumingii (assembly GCA_028554795.2). Taxonomy (NCBI): domain Eukaryota; kingdom Metazoa; phylum Mollusca; class Bivalvia; order Unionida; family Unionidae; genus Sinohyriopsis; species Sinohyriopsis cumingii. The sequence continues at coordinate 12,371,336 of CM068836.1, forward strand.
CATACCTAACTGCATCCAGCACATATATCTAGAACATACCAGACTGCATCTAGAACATATCAGACTGCATCCAGCACATGTATCTAGAACATACCAGACTACATCTAGAACATATATCTAGAACATACCAGACTGCATCCAGCACATATATACCAGACTGCATCTGAAACATATCAGACTGTATCTAGAATATACCAGACTGCATCCAACACATACCATACTATATCCAGCAAGTACCAGACTGCATCCAACACATACCAAACCGCATCCGACACATACTAGACTGCATCAAACACAAACCAGACTGCATCCAGCACATACCAGACTACATCCAATGCATGCCAGACTACATCCAACACATATGACTGCATCCAGCACATACCAGACTGCATCCAACACATACCAGACTATATCCAGCAGATACCAGACTGCACCCAACATATACTATACTACATCCAGCACATACCAGACTGCATCCAACACATACCATACTGCATCCAGCACATGCCAGACTGCATCCAACACATACCAGACTATATCCAGCACATACCAGATTGCACCCAACATATACTATACTACATCCAGCACATACCAGACTACATCCAGCACATACCAGGCTGCATCCAACACATACCAGACTGCATCCAACACAAATCAGATTGCATCCAGCACATACCAGACTGCATCGAACACATACCAGACTACATCCAGCACATACCAGACTGTATCCAGCATATACCACACTATTCTGGTAAACAAGTATACCTATATTCATGAAAGGGGCCCCAGGTGGCTGAATGGTCTAAAGTGCTCAACTTTACAGATCACTGACATTTCCCCTCTGTCCTCATGGATCTGAGTCTTCAGCTTAGCCAAAGTGGGTTTGTGAGAAAGCTCGCCTATAGCTTCTCATGGCCAGTAGTTCTTACTGGGGTTTTCTCGGATTCTTCCTCCACTGGTTATACAGGCCACTATGTACAGCCTATCATGCACTGAAAAATGGCGTTAAACCCTGACACAAAAATATCCATAGGGTTTTTATTTTAATTGAAGCTACATTCAAAAGGCTAAGTAACTGTATCAATTATGCTAACAAAAAATATATCAAATTCTGTGAAATTTCAGAAACTTGATTCACTTGCAAAATAAAAGTAGTTATACACTAGTTTAATTTTGGAACTTGAGGTGAAATCGGCTAATGAATGTGTGAATGTTAAAAATCTGGAGAAGAGATAATTAACGTTCTCATCTTGCATTTGATTTTTTTCTCTCAGTTAATTTGATTCTGAAGAAGTGTACAAGCAAGACATACTTGATGTCATAATTTCACATCCATTAAGATGTTTCATCTTCCTAATGTAAACTCAAAAGATCAAAGAACAGTAATGGCACTTGTAAAATCTCTTATACATCAAAAGGAACTTATCAATCACAAAAAAGGACTTGTAAAATGTCAGTGCTAACTAATTTAGAAATCTGCTTTAGTTGAAGCTGGATGTACATGTACTATGTATTCTTATCACTGAATTATCCAGCAGCAACCAAATCTGAAAATTCGTGTTCAGTTTTCCCATAAATCCACTCAGATTTGTTCAATAAGATGTAGCTAACTGCAATAACAGCAAAAGTCAAAACCAGGTCACAATGGCATTTAACTGAATATCAGGTTCAAACTATAAAAGTGAAAACCAGGTCACAACATTTAACTGTTTATGCTGTTAAAGATTTTACAGATAAACCTTGCACTTGGACAAGCAAACCTAATTACTGATGAATGCTGTCAGTCAGTACATATTTAATTTGGACATAAATTACTGCTCAATTTACAGAAATGTTGCAAAACTACTGTTGCCAACAAGCTCTGACAGTATAAATATCAGGTCATTAGATGGTGGACTACTGCAAAGATTCATTTTTCAGGTAAACAATTTTGTTAATTCTATATGATGTTCACTGCATGACAATTTTAACCTTGTGAAATTATACTGATAAAAAAATTGTCTGTTTTTCAGGGTTGACTGTATGCAAGCATATAGCATAGGAACAGCAGAGAATAACGGAAATAACAAAAGTCAGTGATTTTGACCTTGAAGATAGTAACTTTAGTACATACTTGAGATGTCATCAAAATAAAAAGCTAAAGTGCACCACGGCTGATCCATGTAACTCAACCAGATTTTACGATAAAGAGGAGAAAAGAAGAAACAAAAGAAGCAGAAAAGAATTGATCTGTAAAGCAGTTTCAGAAGTATTCTAAAAGTTTTCCTTTTTAAATAATGGCAGCCATATTTGATGGCAGATCATCATTTGTGCAAACATGAAAGTCCTTCAAGTCAGTATCTCCTCTATCAAGTCAAATTCTGTTCAGCAGTTTTGCAGCAGAAATCTTTTAAATTTTTTGTAAAAGTTAGTAATGGTTCCATATTTGATGGCAGATTTGCATAATTGTATAAATCTGAAAGGCCTGAATGTTTCCTCTTTAATTTGATCCGATTCTGTTCAGTGCTTTCTGAGAAGAAGTGATTTGAAAGTTATCTACTTTATGAAATAATAGCAATATTTAATTGTGGATCATCCTCACTGTACAAATTAATTTATTCCAAATTAATCTGAACAAATTTAAAAATAAGGCCTTTATTCCAGGAAGCTCTTTCTTTCACTTGACTGAAACTGGTGCAGTGGTGTTTGACAAGTTGAAATGGCAACAGGGCAGGTTATGAATTAAGCAGATGTGACTTCAGGCGTGATGACCTCATGCCCCATGTGAGCAGTGTCTTAAACCCCACAACAAACTTTGTAACATGGTTGCTAAGTTTCAATAGGCAGAGTTAACTGAGGACGATCGGAGTGAAATTGCCTTACATCCTAACAGTAAGTGAGGATGATCGGAGTGAAATTGCTGTACATCCTAACAGTAAGTGCTATTTTGCACACATTGATATGAGCAGTGCAACATATTTCAGTGTGAGCATTACAATGTGTACACTCCAGTTTTGTTCTTTTATCCATAAGCAACATCAGGTCTCATGGGTAAATTCTATATATATTCGCAACTAGCCATATTGCTAATGAACATTGGACAACACATACTGGATGCAGGGCCATACCATAGGTTAACTTGGCTTTATGACTGAGAACAAAACTCGACATTAATCATGCCACTATTATACTTCATCATTTACTATTAAACTTAAAAATAGGTCACAGCAGCATAGCAGTGATGTAATGTATTTACATGCATATTAGCTGCTTAACAATAAAGTGCACTCGTATCTAAAATCTGTATGAATGTAATCATGCATGACCAGGTGCATGCATTCACGTATATGCTGATAAATATGCATGTCTAACCAAAAACATTTTGAACACTGTTTCTGAAAAACAGGAATATGAACTTCTGGGTTGCAATGACCTTTAGGTTTTGAATGACTCAATTACTACAAAATTATACATCTTTAACGCAATAACTTATCAGTCAAATCCAACAACAATTACCAAGATCTGCCATTACAAAATGTGCTCTGGGTCTGTGCAGTTTGCTCAGAGTAATCAGCAGAACAAACAAAGATCCTGATCTGCTGGCACATAAAGAAGTGGCATCAGGGTCTGTGTTGTTTGCAGTTAGACTTGACTTATAAGTGAGTATATATGGCAGATTTCACAGAAAGGTCATCGTGAGGTATACCCCTACATCCTTGTCAATAGACTTAGGATCATCTTTTATGTTTCTATAGAAGAGGTGTTACCTTAGTTATTTCTACTTCTCTACCCCACAGAGTATTGACCTTTTTCTCCCCAACCATCAAAATGTGACACAGTGTGAACACATAAAATTGTGACACATTCACCAAGATTTAGCACCCAATAAACTCCAAACATGTCCCTGAAGGATCAAGGAAATGGGCACCTGGGATGCCACACTGAGAAATAAACACCAGTTATTTGTCTCCTTTAATGGAAGGATTTTTAGTTTGATGGAACACAGAAAAGAAACAACTCTTAAAGTGACAATGAGGCAAAGACTCTCACTATAGCAGGGCAATTATCACCAAGATACATTTCAAAGTGCTTGTAATGAGACAATTGTAATTGCTGTGATCCTATTGTTGGGGTAAATCACATAATATATGGATTCCAGATGCTTGGATCAATCAAATTATTTAGAAGATTAAAATACATATGTAAAATAACAGTGCTCACTTCTCATGCATTCTCATGCAACATTATTTCCTTTTTTTAAGAAATGAAAGCAGTTTTTATTGTCACTAAAACAGTATTAGGAAAGGCTTAAATGAAAGCAGTTTTCATCAACACTAAAACAGTGCTGTATTAGGATGCATTATAACCATACCTAATTAAAGGAGGGGCTCTGGGTGGCTGAGTGGTCTGAGGCACTTCCTGTTACAGATCACTCACACCTTGGAGCCTATGTTGGTGCTAGCAACTGTTGTAACCAACTTATTTTAATTTTCTTTGATGTTAATGTGAAACAAAACAAAAATGTACAAATCTCTGAAGGAGTCAAAATTGTTGATAAAAGAAAACTTTTCTTTTCAGCTAAAGAGTAAGCAAAATTCAAGCAAAATTTATTTATGTTTGTAAAACAAGCATGCCACACTGCAGACAATTCTGTAGTAAAACAAGTTCAAAAATTATATTTAAAAAAAAAACAAGCACCAAAGAAGTTTATCTTACATGCCAATTTCAGGGTTCAAGCAAGACTGTATAGAAAATTGGGAAAAGATTACTTGTTTATAGTTTTTGTTGAAATGTGTTAATCCTAATCTAATCCCCTCTATATCAGTTGATATTTATCAATTACTGGCCTTTGATATAAAATAAATGTGAGAAGGGTCAGCTATTCATCAAGGCTTGGACCAAGAAAGTCAACACAGCAACAGGAAAGTACTTCAGCTATGTTTACACCCTTTAAACAATTCCTTTGCATCTTGAATGGGTGTCAATAAGACCCATAATTCTTTAAATTGCTTAGGATTAAAATAATTACAAAATGATTGAGATGGGAAGTGAGTTAAGCGCAAGGTGTATTTACTTTATGTTGGTGAAGCTTCTACAATGTGACCCAAATGTCTTGATCTCAAACTAACTCGTAAAACATGCTATTCCTTTAAAACAAATGTGCTCTAGGCAAATTCTTCTACCTGTTATAAGCATAAATGTGCAACTCCCAAGAAGTCTGACAAGAGAAAGGTCTGCCCTTCAAAAGACATTAACATAATTATAAACAATTTATAAACACAGGTGAAATCCATTTATCATGGACCTCTTGGAAAGTGGAATTACATAATAAACTACTTTCACATTTACTAAATATTATTTAAATATTTGACTTTAAGTAGTGTAGAAACCATCCTTGCATTACTGATTTTAAATGGGTCTGCTGCTTCATTGGTAGAAAATAATTTCCAGCAAAGATGAGTCCACTTCTTTTATTTTGTTCGTTTTAACTGCCGAGTACTAAAACCATTCCTGATATTTATCAGAATCTCCAACATACTAAATTTGGTACCAACAATAATTTTTTCATTTCTAAATAAGATTATACATCTGACTGCAGTACAGAATTCTTTGTCATGGCCTTTGACCTTGAACCTGACATAATGACAGAAAATCATCTCAGACAATGTAGAGAAAACCACTGAACTTCTCTCACTGTAAAGATAAACCCACATGCCAAGTTTGATAAAATTAATAACAAGTACTTTTAGGGGGAAAAAACACCAAAGTTATTTAAGTGGTATCATTAATATTATTTATCAGTTTCATCTATAAACTGGGTTTAATCAAAACCTATTCATCCATATTTGTGCTGTCCTGCTCAAATGGTTCCCTTCCTGAAAGGACACTCTCAATCAAAACAACCCTCCATCCATCTGACCATTCATCACATTGCCCAACACCAAAACATCACATTCTAATATTATCCCCTTTATTAGAGGTCAACCCTTTTTAAAGGTCACCTTTCTGGTGCTAAAGGGTTGGCCTTATAAGAGGGAACCAAAGTACAGCAACAAAAATAAGAAAAGAAACAACAAGAATTGAGACCTTTGACCTTAAAATCAATGTCAGAGCACTGACAATCAACTTGTTCATTGAAACTAAATACAACATTTTGTCAAAATTCATTTCTATATGTTTAAATCAATGTATCCAGAAGTTCAATTATGAATAAAAATGCAACAGTAATCTCTGACTGGACCCCAAGGTCAATTAGGACTGGTTTTCAAAAGTCTTCACAAAAGGTGTGGATAAGTTGATAGTCCCATTTTGTACCATTTTTATTCAGAACAAATTAAATATTGTGGCAACATCATGACATTGCTACTATTCATGCAGAGTACAAAAAAATTCAAGATGGCCACTATGGTGCCATGTTGGAGGTCAGATACACAATGTTTTAATTTTGAACCAGCTTCATATTACTATTAAAAGTGGTTTAGTGTAATCCTCATTAATAATGAGACCTTCTGTTCTGATTTTCAGGATAACAATGATTTAGAGGTTTGCTCAGGATCATTTAAATACAAGAAATAACTACATTCCCAGAAAGAGATTTTTTAAAAAGAATTTTGCCATGGCCATCCATTTAGGAGAAGTAGTTGCCACAAGATTTTCCAATTTTTAGATTTTATTTTGGATCAACTCCATATACTGAAAAGTGTTTGAGTGAAAACCCCATGCTGATTTCACATGATTATCAAGATGACCACTATTGATAGCACCATATTTATTTAGGACCAACTAGATACAGTCTTTCAGTTAAAACTCCATGTCTTTTGGACTATCTGGATAGTACCATATTTATTTAGGACCAACTAGATACAGTCTTTCAGTTAAAATTCCATGTCTTTTGGACTATCTGGATAGTACCATATTTATTTAGGACCAACTAGATACAATCTTTCAGTTAAAACTCCATGTCTTTTGGACTATCTGGATAGTACCATATTTATTTAGGACCAACTAGATACAGTCTTTCAGTTAAAATTCCATGTCTTTTGGACTATCTGGATAGTACCATATTTATTTAGGACCAACTAGATACAGTCTTTCAGTTAAAACTCCATGTCTTTTGGACTATCTGGATAGTACCATATTTATTTAGGACCAACTAGATACAGTCTTTCAGTTAAAATTCCATGTCTTTTGGACTATCTGGATAGTACCATATTTATTTAGGACCAACTAGATACAATCTTTCAGTTAAAACTCCATGTCTTTTGGACTATCTGGATAGTACCATATTTATTTAGGACCAACTAGATACAGTCTTTCAGTTAAAACTCCATGTCTTTTGGACTATCTGGATAGTACCATATTTATTTAGGACCAACTAGATACAATCTTTCAGTTAAAACTCCATGTCTTTTGGACTATCTGGATAGTACCATATTTATTTAGGACCAACTAGATACAATCTTTCAGTTAAAACTCCATGTCTTTTGGACTATCTGGATAGTACCATATTTATTTAGGACCAACTAGATACAGTCTTTCAGTTAAAATTCCATGTCTTTTGGACTATCTGGATAGTACCATATTTATTTAGGACCAACTAGATACAGTCTTTCAGTTAAAATTCCATGTCTTTTGGACTATCTGGATAGTACCATATTTATTTAGGACCAACTAGATACAGTCTTTCAGTTAAAACTCCATGTCTTTTGGACTATCTGGATAGTACCATATTTATTTAGGACCAACTAGATACAATCTTTCAGTTACAATTCCATGTATTTTGGACTATCTGGATAGTACCATATTTATTTAGGACCAACTAGATACAGTCTTTCAGTTAAAACTCCATGTCTTTTGGACTATCTGGATAGCACCATATTTATTTAGGACCAACTAGATACAGTTTTTCAGTTAAAATTCCATGTCTTTTGGACTATCTGGATAGTACCATATTTATTTAGGACCAACTAGATACAATCTTTCAGTTAAAATTCCATGTCTTTTGGACTATCTGGATAGTACCATATTTATTTAGGACCAACTAGATACAGTCTTTCAGTTAAAACTCCATGTCTTTTGGACTATCTGGATAGTACCATATTTATTTAGGACCAACTAGATACAGTCTTTCAGTTAAAATTCCATGTCTTTTGGACTATCTGGATAGTACCATATTTATTTAGGACCAACTAGATACAATCTTTCAGTTAAAACTCCATGTCTTTTGGACTATCTGGATAGTACCATATTTATTTAGGACCAACTAGATACAATCTTTCAGTTAAAACTCCATGTCTTTTGGACTATCTGGATAGTACCATATTTATTTAGGACCAACTAGATACAATCTTTCAGTTAAAACTCCATGTCTTTTGGACTATCTGGATAGTACCATATTTATTTAGGACCAACTAGATACAGTCTTTCAGTTAAAACTCCATGTCTTTTGGACTATCTGGATAGTACCATATTTATTTAGGACCAACTAGATACAGTCTTTCAGTTAAAATTCCATGTCTTTTGGACTATCTGGATAGTACCATATTTATTTAGGACCAACTAGATACAGTCTTTCAGTTAAAATTCCATGTCTTTTGGACTATCTGGATAGTACCATATTTATTTAGGACCAACTAGATACAGTCTTTCAGTTAAAATTCCATGTCTTTTGGACTATCTGGATAGTACCATATTTATTTAGGACCAACTAGATACAGTCTTTCAGTTAAAATTCCATGTCTTTTGGCCTATCTGGATAGTACCATATTTATTTAGGACCAACTAGATACAATCTTTCAGTTAAAACTCCATGTCTTTTGGACTATCTGGATAGTACCATATTTATTTAGGACCAACTAGATACAGTCTTTCAGTTAAAACTCCATGTCTTTTGGACTATCTGGATAGTACCATATTTATTTAGGACCAACTAGATACAATCTTTCAGTTAAAACTCCATGTCTTTTGGACTATCTGGAAGGTACCATATTTATTTAGGACCAACTAGATACAATCTTTCAGTTAAAACTCCATGTCTTTTGGACTATCTGGATAGTACCATATTTATTTAGGACCAACTAGATACAGTCTTTCAGTTAAAACTCCATGTCTTTTGGACTATCTGGATAGTACCATATTTATTTAGGACCAACTAGATACAGTCTTTCAGTTAAAATTCCATGTCTTTTGGACTATCTGGATAGTACCATATTTATTTAGGACCAACTAGATACAGTCTTTCAGTTAAAATTCCATGTCTTTTGGACTATCTGGATAGTACCATATTTATTTAGGACCAACTAGATACAATCTTTCAGTTAAAACTCCATGTCTTTTGGACTATCTGGATAGTACCATATTTATTTAGGACCAACTAGATACAGTCTTTCAGTTAAAACTCCATGTCTTTTGGACTATCTGGATAGTACCATATTTATTTAGGACCAACTAGATACAATCTTTCAGTTAAAACTCCATGTCTTTTGGACTATCTGGAAGGTACCATATTTATTTAGGACTAACTAGATACAATCTTTCAGTTAAAACTCCATGTCTTTTGGACTATCTGGATAGTACCATATTTATTTAGGACCAACTAGATACAGTCTTTCAGTTAAAACTCCATGTCTTTTGGACTATCTGGATAGTACCATATTTATTTAGGACCAACTAGATACAGTCTTTCAGTTAAAATTCCATGTCTTTTGGACTATCTGGATAGTACCATATTTATTTAGGACCAACTAGATACAGTCTTTCAGTTAAAATTCCATGTCTTTTGGACTATCTGGATAGTACCATATTTATTTAGGACCAACTAGATACAATCTTTCAGTTAAAACTCCATGTCTTTTGGACTATCTGGATAGTACCATATTTATTTAGGACCAACTAGATACAATCTTTCAGTTAAAACTCCATGTCTTTTGGACTATCTGGATAGTACCATATTTATTTAGGGCCAACTAGATACAGTCTTTCAGTTAAAATTCCATGTCTTTTGGACTATCTGGATAGTACCATATTTATTTAGGACCAACTAGATACAGTCTTTCAGTTAAAACTCCATGTCTTTTGGACTATCTGGATAGTACCATATTTATTTAGGACCAACTAGATACAGTCTTTCAGTTAAAATTCCATGTCTTTTGGACCATCTGTTCAGAAGTAGCAATAACATTTTCAAAATGGCTACCATGGCAGCCAAATTGATGATCTGATTAGCATCATTTTCATTCAGGACCACCTGCATATCACCAGCAATCTTTCAGTGAAAACCCCATATGGTCATACTGAATATGGCAAACTGGACTTCTTTCAGATGCTTGTTCTGAAAGCCCCATGTTAATATGACCATCCAGTAAGAAATATAAAACATGTTAGTGTTCTTTGGACTAGTTCAAGTTCATTTCTCAAGTACATCGTTGTAACTATTTTTCAATCAGCTGTTTGCTTTAGACAGCATGCCCCCCCCCCATAAAAAGATAAATTTCGGCCTAGTCTATTAAAGTATGAACAGAGGAACAAAAATCCTCTCCAATGCTCATGGTGTCAGGATAATGTGTCTGGGTGGGACATCATGCTACATGTCTTCATCATGATGCCCCAATGGTAGACATCACTTTAAACTGCCACACTGCAGAGATCAAAGCGATATGACTGGAAAATTGTTAAAGGTATGTTAAAAATCTAAATCACACACACAGACACACACACACACACACACACACACACATGCAAATGCACACAACTTCACCTTATACCTGTACTTCTTTCAGAAACTCCAACCTTAATGTGGCGATCTGTTCAGGAGAAGTAGGCATAAGGTTTTCAAGATGGCCACCATGACAGCCATACTGGATGTCACATTGACACCACTTTCATTTAGGACCAAGTTGACATGATGTCATGTGTGTGTGTGTGTGTGTGTGTGTGTGTGTGTGTGTGTGTGCACGTGTGTGTGCGTGCATGTGTGTGTGATTTGGACTTTTAACACAGCTTTAATCATTTTTCAGTCCTATCACTATGATGTCTGTAGTGTGACAGTATATAGTGATGTCTATCACTGGGACATTATGACGCAGACATGTAGCATCATATCCCATGTCCCACCTAGTCACATTATCCTGACACAAGGCTGACCAGTCCTAACACTAACCTCTTAAAGCTGAGCACCTAGCAAGGCAGCTGTTAGTACCATTTCTAAAAGTCATTGGTATGACTCAGCTATAGTTTGAACCTGCAACCTCCTGCATCCAAGGTAGATGCTCCAACCACTAGGCCACTGGAGTGGTCTCATGAAGTCTTGAAGTTGAAAATCTGATATTAATGAAACTGTTCTGAAGGATTAGTGTCAAAGAGATTTTTAAGATGGTCATCATGGCAGCCATATTCAACATATGAGTGGTGCCGTTTTCATTTAGGACCAATGATATCTTGAGATGAATGTGTGTAAAGTTTCATGACACTCCTCCAAAAGGTTTAGGAGGAGTAGCACTACCAAACTCAAGCTAAATGTCAGAACAGCAATAAACCATCACAAAAGATCTTTTCATCAACAACTGTAAGTGATGTATGGTAATAATTGCTTTTTGTCAATGTACAATGCAAAATATTTTATTTGCAACACAAGAACTGTATTAATCTGTGGAATCTCATCTGCTGATAGCATTGTACATGAAGATCAAAAAGGAATCTCAGGTATCAGGGCAAAGTAGTCCACAAAATAAATAATTGCCACTGGGTCAGAAGGATAAACCAACTTATTAGATGCCAGTATTTCCTCAAGCAATTTTTCATTCCATCTGCTCATCAAAAAGATAACAATTTTCATTAAGTTTACATATATTACCACACAACGTGAATGGGAAGGAACAGTATTGGGGGATTTATTTGGTATTACACTCGGATCCATTTGCTAAATCTCTTATCATATAAAAATCAATGTCTATACAAGCTCCAAAACAAATTACTTCAAAATGAGCAGTGAATTCAATAAGATAAGGAAATCACTCTGTATATTCATATGACATGGTGGCACACAAAAGAAAGACTCTTATGTTAGGGCCCCACTACCAGCCACCCCCAGAAAATGAAGTGGCCAGTCCCTTACAACCATAATTCATGGTTACATCTAATGATATTTAATCAAATTCACTTCTAAACAGTGGAAATGTGTATTCTCAGGATAATATTGAATGAAATGAATATTGTGCCAACTTCAATTGCCATATTTTAAGTTATTAACAATTTATGTTTTCCTCATATGTTTCAATCCTTAAATTTTTAAAGTTTAAACATCTGCATTTTTCAGTGTCCACTGGTACTCGGCATCAAATTATATGCTGTTCTGCACAACCTTCCAACAGACAATTCAAGCAATTCAAATCTCTCTCTATCTCTTGACTCTTCCTTCCAGCCAAAAATGGTCTCTCATGATGGGATTGGAGTAATCAAAGTACATGACCTTGTCGATCTGTGCACACAAAATGACACGTGGTCTTCCAAAACAGCAGTCTTTCAAGTCAGGTTTGACTGTATAAAGATTTCAAAAACATACTGATACCAATAACAATACAAACATCATAATAAAAAGACTAATGATTTATTTGCTGTGTGGCAGAAAACTGCAAGAGTAGCAATTCAGATCTTCACTTCTCTGATAGCAGCATAAAGATCCCAGTTGCAAGCCATAGCCAGTTAAGCACTGTGCTTATTTATCACTCATGGCCCTGTGTGAAAATTTCCTCAGTTCTCATGAACAAGCATAAACTTGCTTAAAATGACTGCAACCAAGAGTAAATTTATGTTGCCATTGCGTCCCAATATGTCTGAATGAGCCACTCAACTCAAAGATTCTCTTCCAATCCCAGTCACTTATCAACTCATGAAATGGGCACTTTCATTGATGTGTTGGAGATTATTGATATGACATTTGTGTTGGAGATTATCACAAGTGACTTGCAACAATGCACAAAGATACATTCATTCATATTTATCCTGTCATAATGCAAAGATACATTTTTATTTATCCTGTCAATGTGCAAAGATACATTCATATTAGTCCTGTCACAATGTGTAAAGATACATTCATATTTATTCTGTCGCAATGTACAAAGATACATTCATATTTGTCCTGTCACAATGTGCAATGATACTTTCTTATTTATCCTGTCACATAGTACAAAGATACATTCATATTTATCCTGTCTCAGTGTGCAAAGATACATTCATATTTATCCTGTCACAGTGTGCAAAGATAACATTCATATTTGTCCTGTCACAGTGTGCAAAGATACATTCATATTTGTCCTGTCACAATGTGCAAAGATATTTTCTTATTTATCCTGTCACAATGTGCAAGGATGCATTAATATCGATCCTGTCAGTGTGCAAAGATACATTCATATCTGTCCTGTCACACAGTGCAAAGATACTTTTTTATTTATCCTGTCACAATGCACAGATACATTCATATGTATCCTGTCACAATGCACAAAGATACATTCTTATTTATCCTGTCATAACTTTATGAATGAATGGTTATAACTGTTATTCAAATTTCGTCCTCTCAGAAATCTGGATTGTTATATATATAAAGTACTACATTCCAATCCATATCTCTAACTTAATACTCAACAGTTGGAACAATCTGTGGAATTGTATTTTCATGAAAACTGAATCTCAAACCAAACTGTTTCTTCATAACTCACTTTACAACGACGACAAAAACTGAAGTAACACAAAATATTATTTGCCCCAGGCTGCAAAAAAGAGATATTTTCACCCTGGACAACTTGTCTTAAGCCCCCTGCAAAAAAATATGTTTCCAGTCATCTTATCATTGTTGTTTCTCACTACCAACCTGAGCACACACCCACCTCCCGGTAAAAACAAAACTGCAAAACAACCTGCTTATGCTAATTTTAAAACCCTGTGCAATAGGAAACACATTTTTGTTCCTTATATAAAAACACGTATGTTCAAAGAATTTGTGTCCTACACCAACTATGGTGTGTTAACCAATATGACCTTTCAGACAAAACATTAAAATTATTGAGCTGACATGGAAAGTACCCAAGTTTCCTTGCTCTGTCTCAATCAGCCTAAGTGGAAAAGTACACAAAAGGAATAAAAAATTCAACAGTAACCTTGACCTTCAAGATAAGACCTTGACTGGGATACATGAGATGCCATCATACTGAGAAGTACACCATGGTTCAACCTGGTAAATCAAACAGTTGTTTTATGTTAGACAGCAGAAACAAAAAGCTTCAATAATGACCTTTGACCTTGACCTTTACCTTAATAACCAGACTCCAAACATACACTGCAATACCTCTTCTAGTGACAGGATGTAAGTATAACAAGCATCATCCGTTTATTTTAAGTTTAGAAACCAGAATGGCAATGTGACTGAAGCCTACAATACTGACAGGCCCCCCAATGTTCAACACCTCAGTTATTTTAGTGATGATACATGTATATAGTTATACCAAGATTCATCCCTTGATCTCAAATAGTTCTAAAATAACAGCGAGAAAGTGAAAATGAAATGGAAAAATTCAACATATAAAATTAATGATTGCTGTATACGAAATTGCATTCCTTAATCTCATATGGCTCAGAAGTTAGAGTGTGGAAAAGAAAGAATAATGGGAAACTTCAAGCACTAAGTTGTGAGAACCCTAATGACAGGGAACCCACAAGATATTTAACATACCGATTCATCCCTTAATCTCAAAAGGCTCTACAAAACTTAAAATACTGAGTCAGAATTCTGAACTTCAAGAAATTAAACCATAATTGAATGCGTGATGGAAAATAAACTAATCAAGTTGTGACCTAGACCTTACAGATAGGAACCCTATGGTGGTAGACAACACACTTTCTAGTACTGATGTGTGTGTATGCAGTTTCATCTATTAATATCAAATGGTTCTAAAATTATAGATAGATGAGAAAGTGTGATAGAAAACATAACACTGCGACCATAACCTTGCAAATAGTGGACCGCCAGCGTGGGACTTGACTTGCCTAATGTACAAGTATACCAAATTTCACTCCTTAATCTTAATCAACTTATAGAGCCAAATATAAAGTGCAAAACTTAAAATATTTGGTTGAGACCTTGAACCTGAAGATAGAAACCCCAATATTGTATGTGATGCTTTTGCTAGTAATAATGTACAAATATGCAATTCTCCATCCATCTCAAATGGCTTAAAGTTTATGGAGTTCAGGGAATATTGAGAAGAAAAAAAATAACTGAGCTGTGACACTGACCTTGAAAATGTGACCCAAATGTGGTATGCTCCATATCTTCTGGTGATTATGTATACAATATATGGAGCTTAATCTCAAACAGCTTTAAAGTTACAGAGAAGAAAAGAAAGGATGCTGATCTTGACCTTGACCCCAAAAATCACCAATGGCTTTGAAGTTATATAGCAGAAACAAAAGTATGACCAATGGATTAAAGAAAATGTGGTTAACATACAAAACCCAGTTGCTATATCCTCACACTTTTAGGAATGTAACATGTGCCTATACCCATTTAGAGGAAAATAACATCAAATCCACTCCTGTATAATAAGATTTAATTTGTCAGTGAAAACTTGATTAAAAATGCTTGAATTTTGAAATTATATTAATGCTGGTCACTGCATGAAATTGATCCTACACTATTCTGAATGGTTTACAATTGCTTTTATGTTATGCAGTAATTTAGTTCTTGGAGTTGGTAAAAATTTATTAAAACCCAACAATGCTATAGGGTTATCATTAATGTATCTATTCTGGTCAAATAATTCAAGGTAGATGACTCTCAACTCATCACTGAAGAGAATGTCCATACTACATTTTAGTTATCAAAAATAATATGTAGTGATGTGTTTTACATAATCCTCACATATGAAAGGAACTATTTCTGTATTTCGGTGAAATAAATTGTCAGAAAGTATTTTATCATTATCACCATCAGTTGCCATTAGAGACTGTCAATGACATGACAAAGTCATTTTGTTTGCAGTGGTTACATACATGTCCAACACAGATGAAACTTATGATAACAGTATATGTACTTCCATGCTTCACATAAACAATCCACCTCCTTTCCAGTCAGACATTTTTGGGTCCCCCAATGAAATGTGATTTATCTATTACATGATTGTCATATGATCACAGCAGCATCTTTTAACTCTGAATTTGGTAACCTGGTTGGAATTGTCACAAACTAAATCTTCTAGAGCAAAACAAGTTATGGTTTAATTGAAAATGTAGGCGTAACCTGAGGTTTAGTGTGCCTACAGTTTTAAATTCATGAAAATATTATTGTAAAAAAAACACTGGCATAGTGTATATAGCTCTGCAATGAACAGAAATGCTGCAACAAACCTTGTGATACAAAAAACGATTATCTTCCTGTGATTTCATTTCATTCATCGAGTCTACCTCAGCATTATGGCTGAAACAATCACATTATACGCAGTTGATTTTCAAATGTGTGAACAAAAGAATTTCCATAAGTAAACATTTTGCAAAATTTCATTTACAATTTCTGTATTTATAAAGAAAATACAACATAATAAAGGGTGAACATGAACTTTCCCTCTAGACATTCTTTAAAACATATCTCTTCTACAAGTCATTTATAAAGATCCCAAAAGCTCTCTTGATCTGATATCATTTAATAGTACATGAAGCATCCATGTATTTATTGTTCAGGACCTGTCACACATAATTAAACTGTATGATGGAGCATGCAATCATAGCAACTCAGTAAACCATGTGTTGTGGAATTTTCACAAAACTAGACCAGCATGCAATTGTAATATTTATGTATCATATCACCATCATCGTATTTGGAACTGCAAAACTCGAATTCTATTTTGAACAATATGCAGTCGTCCCTCTGTTATGGATGAAAATGCATCAGAAAAAAAGGAACAATGATCATCCAGACCACTGTGTTTCTTGGGTAACTAAGGTAAACCACACCTGGAGATAATTACAGTATGTGTAAGAAAACCCTTTGATGTCGGCTCTATATTTAATATTAGTAATCATGAAAGAACAACTTCATGAATTCTTTCAAAATATTATTTACATTACAAATGATGCGTACATTTAAGAGAGAATTGTGACATGTGAACCCCATCATTTTATCTACCACCCATAAAATTCATTACCATCATTTTATTGACTATTTCACAGGTGAAAAACTTGATGGATTGATTACCATTTTAAAAACCTGAAAAGATATGCTGAATGTGAAAAATTCCATAACATGTAAACATTTACGGACAAGTATGTTGCAATAACAACCCTTTATTTTGTCAGCCTTCAAATTCTAATCAAATTACGTGGCAGTTTCAAGTTTATCATGAGATGACTAAGTGTAGAGTCATGCAATTATGGTAAAATAGTCACAGGCTAAAAAAAAGATGTTTAACAAGATAAGAGACTGAAGGTAATCTCTGCTCAAAACTTTGTTAAAATCTAAATGTTTATTCAAATCTGTCCCTTTATTTCAGACCAAAGAATGCTTTGAGTAACCTCCTGTATGCTGCCAATATCCAAATATTTATAATGGATTGAAATTTGTCTGCGTTAAAACAATGCAGGTAAGGCACTGCTTTATCTCCATGATCTCCTCGATTATGCAGTTCCAGTACTACTCTACTGGCAATTCCTATTCCCACTATCCATCACTCTCTGTCTGTCTGACTGTCTGTGACATAAGAAGCCCTCTAATTGATATGACTTAAAAAATATATAGGCATACTGTTGACATGATTTTCAAGCTGACCGCTATGGCAACCATTTCCATTTAGAACCAAATATATCCTGATATGAATACGGTTGCAAAGTTTCGTGGTTATCTTGTACCAATGGACAGATGATAGACAACAGACCATCCAATGCACTCTTCTGTTATATGATCAGATGACCATAAGTTAAGTATGTTTAGTAGATTCTGAATGTATCATTGCAAATTTTAAGAAAAATCCACTGAGTGACTAAAAGCAAAAATTGTCTATGATGATTTTAAGTAAAGATTAGGCTGGCCTACACCTGAATATTACTGTGATGTCAGCATTTTGTATGTATTCTAATCAGTTGTTGATTAGCTTGTGTCATCCTATCAGTGAACCATTAAGTTGTCAACAGTTGTCAAAATAAAGCCAGCTCAGCATTTAATTAGGTTCTCCCTAACAGTTGGAACAGTTGACTGACCATATTTACTTCTGAACCAAGAATTACATGACATTTATGATGATTACACAGAAATTTGACTTGAAAACACTTAATTAATTGGTATTTATTTTTTACAGTGTTGCCACCAGTAGGCATTTACCAACCTTTTCATAAACTGATATTTCTTTGTATATTACACCATTTACCAACCTTTTCATAAATTAATATTTCTTGGCATATTACATAATTTACCAACCTTTTCATAAACTGGTATTTCTTTGTATATTATATCATTTACCAACCTTTTCATAAACTGATATTTCTTTGTATATTACCCTGTTTATTGAGACAAAATACATTTGTTAAGGAAAACCAGACAAAACACAGTAAAACCTGTCTTGTGAGACCACCCCTCTGTCAACAAAAAGCAATCTCTCAAGAAAGGTGGTCTCTCACAACAGGTTTATGCATGATTACATTTTTGACAGGTCAAAATGCAACAGATGTAAGAAGGGAAAATATCCACAAAATGCAGTTGATTCATAATTCAGAGTTCTTATAAAAATACTGCAATCATTACATTGTAAAGTAAATTTTATACTGCATTGTAGCTATATATCTACAATAAATTATTTACAATTATATCTGAAGATCCTGTGAACGTATGTGTGTGCATGTGTGTGTGTGATTTGGATTTTTAACGTACCTTTAACAATTTTTCAGTCATACCGATACTATGCCTGCATTGTGACAGTTTATAGTAATGTCTAGCACTGGGGCATCATGCCGCAGACATATAGCATGATGTCCCACCCAGCCACATTATCCTGACACCAGGCTGACCAGTCCTAACACTAAGCTCTTAATGCTGAGCGCCAAGCGAGGCAGCTGTTAGTACCATTTTTGAAGGTCTCTGGTATGACTTGGCCAGGGATCGAACCCACGAACTCCCGCATTCGAGGCGGATGCTCTAAACACTATGTCACTGGAGCAGTTGTGACCATGTAGGTTAGCATCAAAAATAATTTATCCTGTTCATAAGTTAACTTCACATGTCCATAAATTTCAGACTTGCTTCAAATGTAGCTTAAGAACTGCACAGTTAGTTACTCATCCTGTGTGTGTGATGATTGAATTTCTCAGATCCTGCCCTAGCACCTGCAAATCTCTGGGTCTATGCTGTTTGTTCTACTGATTATTCCTAACAAACTGCAGAGACCCAGATCTGCTGGCACATTCTGTGATGACAGATCTGGGTCTATGCAGCTTGCAGCCTGTGTAGATACAATACATACATTTACATATTATCATGAGAGACGATGAACAATAATAAAATGGCTCTAGGTTTAACAGCATGTTTACTTTTGTTGTCAGCAATGAATCTGCCTGAGTAGCACATATATTCACATCCATTTTTGATTATTTGCAAACTGAACACCAATCTATTAGCTGTCATGTACATGCACACTGTACTTGTGTCATGTGATATTCATGAGATTTCCAGCGTGGTTCTCACCAGGTTGCTCAATCCCAATATAGCAAAGAAACAAGAAGAAAAAAGGTCAGATCACCATTTCATCTATGAGAAAGGAAATTTGGGTGGCTGCAATTCGAGTATATTAACTCGTAATGTGTAAGTTGACGATCTATAATTACAGAGTGCAGGGGGTAACATCCGTGCCAGGCTATAAATCAACACATGATTATCGAGCCCCTCCTGCCTTGTAAATGAGAACAAAGTAATATACCAAAAATATACACAGCAAACTCTCAGGTAATAATTATATATGATGTTTTTGACTGCATCATTACTTGTATTTATGACTGTGGCTTTACTAAATTTTTGTAAAAGGATTTTACAAAAATTCTTGTACATTCCTTTCCTGTGACTTAAATTTTAAGCACCTGTATTAACGAATTTAATCAGAGACATCATAAGTACAGTCGAAAGAAAAAAGAAAAAAACTCAGTAGGTTTTGTGATATTACTGGCAAACCCCATTTCATAAGTGAAGTAACATACATTTTACCTGTCCTGCAAGTAAAATTACCTTTATGTCCAATATTGTTTTTTAAAAAAATTAATCCCCATAATATTTGGACCATTTCAATTCTGGCCTCAAACTGCAATTATATTCAGATGAGAAAATCCATTGCATTTATGCAAAGTTCAACTGTGCTCAAAGTCAAAAGACCATCCATTATTTCACTGATGCAAAATAGAAAGATTGTTACTTTCAAAAGATAACAGTGATAGAAGAATTTAAAATAAGTTGATTGCTTTGTGTTGATGTGCTGTAAAACACCAAACCAAACTCCTGATCTCTCTGTTTTAAGGACCTGCATAGCCATCAAGATCCAAAATAAAATAAAATTCAATATTCAGCAGATGCAAGATACACAAGTGTTATTTACAGAGTGTCTTTTTCTCTGTAGTTATTAGTGTAAAAAAAACATAAGAAATGTTTTCATGGAACACAGATGCCCCTACCATACCGCTTGAAAACAGACCCTAAAAGCTACACCTATGCAAGGTGTTAAGTATGGATGGATGGACTGATGGATGCATGGATAGGTATCAATGTATGCCTCTGCTGACGTTGTAGAACATTAAAAAAAAAACACATAAAGAATGTAGACTATTTCCAGAAACCTGAGGCTCGAAATTCCCATACCATTTTTACTCCAATCACAAAAAAAAAGGCAGATGGAGAGTTTTTCACTGTTGTTAAATTTGTCTGTGAAATATGACACCTAGCCAGGTCTGCTGACAGCAGTCTACTGTAATGAGTGACCTGTATACTGGGGTATTGATGGAGTAACTTGATACCACTCCCTCTCCACACCCATTTATCCTGAGACCAATCCACACTGTGTTAACATCTGTGCTAAAGGGTGTGTAATGCTACCACACCTAACAACAGGGACCTGGTATCTGCCTTCGCATAATACACTACCAGACCCTGATATGCATGACCAGTATACAGCATGAGGAATCACACTGGATCTATGTTTATCTGTTAGGTTTATGTTAATGACCGTGGTAGTTCCTTGTCTAGGGCGACCATAATTGAACTTTCAAAGAAGAGGGCACACAGAAAGTCTTTATATCTGTATTAGCATCTGTGTAGATATTTAAGAACCAAAAAGGAGCACGTGTCAGGGGTGTGGTTGGTGTGTGGGAAAAGATGATGTATGGCAACCCTACCCTATCCTTTTCTAGCTCTGTGCTAATTGATCACTTGTCTAGATTTTAAGAATCCTACAAGTACACAACCTTCATTAGTATATTCACTCTATTGTACCTGTGATCAAATGCATATCTGAATATACCCTAATTGTCTTACATTAAACTGAATATACCCTAATTGTCTTACATTGGACTGAGTACACCCTATTGTCTTACATTAAATTGAATATACCCGAATTGTCTTACAATGGACTGAATAAACCCTAATTGTCTTACATTTGATTGAGTACACCTTATTGTCTTACATTAGACTGAATATACTCTAATTCTCTTACATTACATTCAATATACCCTAATTGTCTTACACTAAATTAATTATACCCTAATTGTCTTACATTAGATTGAATATATCCTAAATGTCTTACATTAAATTGAATATACCCTATTTGTCTTATATTAGATTGAATATAACATAATTGTTTTACATTAGATTGAATATACTCTAATTGTCTTGCATCAGATTGAATATAACCTGTCTCAAATTAAATGCATGTATATATATTCTAATTCTTCCATTAAACTGAATAGCCCTTAATTTTCATACATTAAATTGCATATACCATAATTCTCTTACATTAGATTGAATATACCCTAATTATCTTACATTAAAATGAATATACAATAATTGTCTTACATTAGAATGAGTATACCCTAATTCTCTTACATTAAATTGAATATCCTCCAATTGTCTTGGATTGAAAACCCTAAGTGTCTTATGATCGACTATAACCTAATTGTCTTACAATAAATTGCATATACCCTAATTGTCTTTAAATGTTTGTGTGTGTGTGTGATTTGGATATTTAAAGTAGCTTTAACACTTTTTCAGTCATATCGCTATGATGTCTGCAGTCTGGCAGTTTATAGTGATGTCTAGCAATGGGGCATCATGCCACAGACACGTAGCATGATGTCACAACCAGTCACATTATCCTGACACCAGGCCAACCAGTGCTAACACTAACCTCTTAATGCTGAGTGCCAAGCGAGGCAGCTGTTAGTACCATTTTTGTAGGTCTTTGGTATGACTCAGCCGGGGATCGAAACCACGACCACCCACATCCGAGGCAGAAGCTCTAACCACTAGGCCACCGGAGTGGTTGTCTAACATTAAATTGCATATACCCTAATTCTCTTACATTAGACTGAATATACCATAATTCTCTTACATTAAATTGAACATACCCTAATTGTCGTACATTTGATTGAATATACCCTAACTTTCTTACATTCAACTGAATATACCATAATTGTTTTACATTAGATTTAAAACCCTAATTTTCTTTCATTAGACCGAATATACCCAAATTCTCTTACATTAAACTAAATATACCCAAACTGTCTTACATTAAATTAAATATACCCTAACAGTCTTACATTAGATTGAATATACTCTAATTGTGTTACAATATACTGAATATACCCTAATTGTCTTACATTAAATATTCAACATTTTCACTTTATTTGAATATTGTATAATAATGTAGTTGTTAGTAATATTTAGTCCCAATGTACCAGTAAGACCTCCAAAGTTTTGTGATAATAAATGCCAAAATTAATTTCTGCCTCAAAACTGACTATACATAGTCTTTTGTTCACATTTTATTGCTAATACTTTTGTTGTAGCTCAAAGTTTCTAAGTTTAGCCCCTGCCTTTTGTTTATTTTTTATAAAAAAGAAAAATGTATGTACTGTCTAAAATACATGGTGTGTTCTTTATGCTAACAATATTAAATACAATATTAAATACAACATGTGCTGATTCAGAAAGCAAAGAGTTATTTTGACCATTACAACATAAATCGGCCATGATATTAACTTAAATATTGCATCTCAATCTGTCAACATTACATATCAGTTTGTCAACATTACATCTCAATTTGTCAACATACTTCCCAACAGTGTACTTAAAACTTCTAAGCAAAGCGCCAATAACATAACTGTAAACAATACAAATATTGGATAATATATTTAAGTTACATCTAACTATGAAATCCTTGCAAGCCTATAGGTTTGATTAATGTTTGCTGGGTGTGTGAAATTCTGTACATACTTTAACACAAGAACTGTGTTCTAGTAAACTGTGAATTCAGAGCACTATATTACAGTCATCTCAGCATGTTGAACCAACGTTTGGCCTGCAGGAGTTGCCTCCCCTAACCTATCCAATGCCTTTGCTGGTACACTTGGTTATAGACAAGCAGATACCATCAAATTTCTCTCTAATACCACATTTCCCACAGCCAAACATTTACACGTGGCAGGCTCAAGAAATGCTGCAAATATGTTCATGAATCAATGGAAAGGAAGTTTTAGAATTAACTTCATGCACAGGTTACAGTTTCAGACCTGCAGAAGGTTCTTGTTATAAAAACCAACCACAAATTAATATTTTTTTTATTTAAGGCGGTTATTTACCTGGCATTTATCTCTAAAGTGCTCCTGAAATTAATCATTATGAAATATAATGCTGAAACAATAATGCCATTTTCTAGGAAAAATCTGTAATAAAAACCATTGACTTTCCTCAGCTAATGAGCATTATTTCAAAAGTACTGAGGCTGACAATTTTTCGAGAAGGCTTTGCATAAAGTAAATTGTTTTCTCCACCCAGAAACAAACAGTAAAATTATATAGCATTAATCTTCCAAGAGTTTGAGATGACATCTACTATATTTACTTGCTTATAAGTCAAGTCAAACTGCAAACAACAAAGATCCCGATTTGTCATAGCAAAAATCACCTGCAGATCAGGATCCATGTTGTTTGTTCTACTGATTACTCCTAACAATCTATACAGACCCAGATCTGCTGATGCATTATGTGATGGAAGATCTGGGTCTGTGCAATTTGCAGTTTGACTCATCAGTGAGTATATATGGTGTACCAATTATCTTTAATTGACATCCTTTCCTTATTATTTTGACTCCTGTGGATGCAGAATGTGCATTGTACAAAGTGACAAATGGAAGCAGGATTTGTGGCAACTCAGTGGTTAGCATGCTAGATCCAAAACTTAAACGATGCAGGTTCGAATCCTACCATCTGATCAACCCAGATCAGCTACCTTGGTGTGTTCTTAGGGAATGCCCTTAACTATAACTGCCATAGAACTAAACTGACTACATGCATTGTGAAGTAAAACACTAAAATAAAAACTATTCTATCTCATTTTAATTATGGACAGGAAAGACTTTCAAAAGTTACATGTATCTTTTAGGAGATCCACATATGTGTCATTATGTCTTCCATTAACCCAGCGTTATTTCCTGTATGTATCCATGCATTTCAAAATGATCACACTGATTAATCCTCATCTGGTTATGTTTTCATTTGATATCATGTCAAAAGATACATTAGATTTGATCACCAAGTTATCCAACCATTATGTTTTCTCATACGTAAATAGAAATTAGCAGAAAAACCCTGCATCCTCGATCTAATAAATTTAAAATAGAACAATGAAAAGGACACTGCATATCATCACTAACCTTAGTTACCAGGAAATCCGACAGAATTATATTTTTGTATTTGCCTTACACAGCAAAATGATTACTTTGTTTCTGCATAGTTATGTCAATTTATGGAACATGATGAAGCCAATAAATCAAGAACATTTTCAAGTCTTCTCTGTAAATCAACATAAATTGACATTTACTGAGGGAAATATTTGGCTTGAGTTTTTGTTTTTAACAAATCTGTGTGGTCATTTTTTCCATATAAATAAACATTTGTTTAAAAATGAATGTTAAAGTTAATGAATCATACCAGCTATTGAGTCTACCCAATTATTGTCTGCCTTATGTACTCGCTTATAAGTTGGGTCCAATAGCAAACAACATAGACACTGATCTACTCTCACATAATGCACTGGCAGATCATGGTCTATTTGTTTGTTCTACCAATTACTCCTAATAAACTGCATAGACCCAGATCTGCTTGTGCATTATGCGATGGCAGATCTGGGTGTGTGCAGCTTGCAGTTGGACATGACTTATAAGTGAGTACATATGGTACATTTTAGCCAATTACATTTTCCACTTTTGTTATCTGCAGTGACATTTTCAAATAAATAAATATAAAAAGGATTCCATTTGAAAATCTATACCAATAATTTTATACTCATATTTATTTTCTCTTCATAATTCAAACCCATTAATGCAATTCTTGGATCAGCCTCTATTTAACAAACAATTACCTGAAAGCAGTATTGATTTCAATAGCTAACTGTTCCAGTGTTGCCATTATTTTTAAAAAAATCTCTAAACATGACAGAATGAGGGAATTATGTAAACAAGATGCTGAAGTGGACCTGAGACTGCTAACCTAAATGGTATATGCCTAATGGCATAATGCAAAATGAGTTGGCCATGAAACAACATTTGCCTAATGATATAATGCAAAAGGAGTTGGCCATGAAACAACATTTGCCTAATGCATAATGCAAAAGGAGTTGGCCATGAAACAACATTTGCCTAATGGTATAATGCAAAAGAGTTGGCCATGAAATGACATCCACCTAATGGCTTAATGCAAAGAGAAGTGGCCAAGAAATCTTATCTACCTAATGGCATAGTGCAAAAAGAGTTGGCCAAGAAAGGACATCTACCTAATGGCACAATGCAAGAAATGTTTGCCAAGAAATTATATCAGCCAAGAAGAATTAGTCAAGAAAGGACATCTACCTAATGGCATAATACAAGAAGTGTTGGCCAAGAAATGACATTGCCTAATTAATGGCATAGTGCAAAAAGAGTTGGCCAAACAATGACTGCCTAATGGTATAATGAAGAAAAGTTGGGCAAAAAATGACAATGTAAAAAGGGTTGGCGCAAAATGCATCTGCTTAATGGAATACTGCAAGAAGACTTGGTCAAACAATTAAATCTGCCTAATGGCATAATGCAGAAGAGTGGGCTACTTACTCTATATGTCTTTCAGTGCAGTTGAATGCATAAGGTATGAAAACAACTGGTTATATTGCTTGTACCTTTGGTGGCACATCTGTCCAATACTGAAAGGCCTTTATGCAAAAATAAATTCTGTCAAAGTTAGTCAAACCCTCTTGAGTGGGTTTATTTCTGGTTAATTTGTTTAAATGTGATTCTTTTATATTTCTGTAATGGATTTTATATATAAAAGTAGATCTGTAGAAACCTGAAAGGCCTTCAGACTAGAACGGTCTGTCAAATCTAATCAAATTCTGCTGAGCATTTTTTTCAATAAAGTTTTGCAAGGTTTGTCTATTCTTAGCGACAGCAGCCATATTGGATGGCAGATCAGCATCATTTGTACAGTAAAAAACACTTCATGCCAAGATGCTTCAAATCCAATTTTTTGGTCAAACTCTGTTGACTGATTTTTGAGAGTCATTTAATGAATTTTTCATTTTTAGTAATGGTGGTCATCTGTAGTCAAATCAACATCAATTCTTCTAAACTGAAAGCCTTCAATGTCAGGATGCTTTTCTGACAAATTTGCTTTTGACGATAAGATGTTTAAAGGTTTTTGTTTTATTTTTAGTATTGGCAGCCATATCTGATGGCAAATTAGCATAATTTGTATTCATCTGAAAGCTTTTGAGGTCTGCATGCTTTCTGTCTAATCTAGCAAATTTCTGCTGAGTAATTCTTGAGAAGTCATTTACAGTTTTTTCTAGTTTTAGAAATAGCAGCCGTATTTTATTTCAAAACAATAAGATCATTTAGTATGACATTAAAAGCCATGATGCTTCTTGTCAAATTCAGTCAAATATTGCTGAGTTTTATTTTAGAAGTAGTTCCTAAATGTTTAATCTCTTTTTACAAATGGTGGCCACATTTTATGTCAGATCAGCATCATATGTACAAACCTGAAAGACCTCCAAGTGCTTTCTGTCAAATTTAGTCAAATTCTTGGGTGGCTTGTAAGAAGTTATTTAAGAATTTATTTCTTGTTGAGTAACAACAACAAAATTTGATGGTTAATCAGCATCATTTGTATAAAATTAAAAGACCTCTATGCGTCCTGTCAGAATTTAATCATATTCTGGAAAGTGTTTTTTGAGAAGTCATTGAAAGATTGTTTTATATTTAGTAACAGCAGCCATGTTGGATTGCAGATCAGCATAAATTTGAATGCTGTTTCATTATGGATGCTCTCGGCCAAACCTGGTTAAAAATGTGTCTCAAGATATTTGAGAAAATGTTCATTTTCTTGATGGACACACAATGGATGACATAGGACACTGAGCTACAAGGAAAGCCCACATGCACTTACAGCTGGACAAGTTTAAAATTGCAACGGTGAAAACAGGTAATTATCTTTTCAAGTAGATAATCTTTTTAAGTCACAATTTAGACTCTAACATGAAGAATAAACAAAATCTAGTTTGTTTAAAGTGATTTCACCGGGTTGACCAAGCAAAATAGCATACCTACATCTCACTTGACCATTAGCTGCACAGTCATATGGTCATGTCTGAATGTTATGTCATACAGAGTGTTACTGCTGGTGACACATGCTGATATCATGCAAGATAAATGCTCTCTTTGTCCATGCATTGTACTGGGAGATAAAATGGGTTCATGTTAGAATATTTCAAAATTTGAATGCACATGGCAGGACACTTAAAACAGAGTTAAATCCCTTAGCTAGGGTGCCATGTAACAAAACTCCGTTAAATAAAATCTTCCATTTATTGAGAAAAAGTCAAATAGTGTTAAAACAATGTCTTAATAGATCTCACTATTTATTACATTTGTTCAGAAGTTGTCAAGGATTACCTAACTCTGGATTTTTTTTAAATAGCTATACTCTTTACAAAGTCTGTTTTGAAAACTAATATCCATGTTGTTGTTGTTGTTGTTGTGGGGTTTAACGCCATTTTTCAGCACGATAGGGCTATATATGGCGGCCAGTATTAATGGTGGAGGAAGAACCCGGAAAACCCCGGAAAGAACCACCGACCCACGAGAAGCTACTGGCAAGCTTTCTCACATGCCCACATTGGCTGAATCTTAGACTCGAACCGCCGCAGACATAGGTGAGATGGCAGTGATCCGTAACGAAGAGCGCTTTAGACCACTCGGCCACTCGGGGCCCCCCATGTGTTTAAAGACAACTGTTCACATATGATAACAAATAAAATGTCCTATGTATACATTTCTTAAAAGGATGCCAAATCAGATATAATTAACTAAAAATTTGGTCCAAAATCAAGTAAATCTTGCTGAGATGTCCTCTATGATAAAAATGTTCATGATAATGACCTGTTTGAAACCACCGATAATTCAATGAACAAAGAAACAAAATAAAATGGACAATAACAACTATAATACAAAAGCTGACAGTTCTGTTAAGACCTGCCATAATCTATGTTGTCTGTGTTATTATCTTGATTAATTATGTTTTTAATGAATGGTTAGTCAAATTCATGTTTGCACAATTAAAAGAAAAAAATTATTATTTTGATGTACAAATACTGTGTATTTTTGAGAATTTTTGTACACAGGGATACATTAGGTCTGTAAATTCATGGTCTGTAGTTAGTACAAATTCCACAAACATCATTACCATGTAAACTCACCTGTAAGTTGAGTCAAACTGCAAACAACATACACCCTGACTTGTCACTGTATAAAGAACAAGCAGATCAGAGACTTTGTAGTTTGCCTGTCATTGTACAATGAACCAGCAGATCAGGGACTGTGTTGTTTGCCTGTCATTTTATAATGAACCAGCAGATCAGTGTCTGTGTAGTTTGCCTGTCATTGTATAATGAACCAGCAGATCAGGGTCTGTGTAGTTTGCAGTTTAACTTGATTTGTAATGATATACAGTACTCAATCAATAAACAGAGAATCAAAGGACACAGGAATTAGCCTAAAATGCTTGGAGTAAAAAACTGAGTCACATTTACATTTACATTAAAGCACTTTGTAAAATTATTCACCAAAATGTATACATGTTAGAGGATTAATATTAAGGATGAGATAAAATATATACCTGTTAGAGGATTAATATTAAGGCTGAGATAAAATGCATACATGTTAGAGGATTAATATCAAGGTTGAGATTAAATGAATACATGTTAGAGGATTAATATTAACGTGGAAATAAAATGCATACATGTTAGAGGATTAATATTAAGGTTGAGATTAAATGTATACATGTTAGAGGATTAATATTAAGGCTGAGATAAAATGTATACATGTTAGAGGATTAACATTAATGTGGAAATAAAATGTATACATGCCAGAGGATTAATATTAAGGCTGACTTAAAATGTATACATGTTAGAGGATTAATATTAAGGCTGAGATAAAATGCATACATGTTAGAGGATTAATATTAAGGTTGAGATTAAATGTATATATGTTAGAGGATTAACAGTAATGTGGAAATAAAATGCATACATGTTAGAGGATTAATATTAATGTGGAAGTAAAATGTATATATGTCAAAGGATTAATATTAGGCTGACATAAAATGTATACATGTTAGAAGATTAATATTAACATGGAAATAAAATGCATACATGTTAGAGGTTAATATTAAGGTTGAGATTAAATGTATACATGTTCGAGGATTAATATTAAGGCTGAGAAAAAAGTATACATGTTAGAGGATTAATATTAAGGCTGAGATAAAATGTATATCCATTTGAAGATTTATACTTACAATGAGAGAAACCTCTAAACATATGTAATTACTGTAGCAAACAGCATTAAATAACTTATACACTTACAATGTTTAAATACAGTTCAATTCTCTGTGATTGCTTACACTCAAAAATAGATGCACTGAAAAGATCCCAATCTTTTCTAAGTTATTTCTTAGTGTTTGTTTTGGGGTTCTTCTACTGTTCTAGTGTCATCTGTGATTTAACAACAGTAGGTAAGCAAATTACCTTTTCCCAGTGACATGTAACAATCTCCAAAATCAACAACGAAGTCTGGTACTAACGTAATCTCTATTCAGAATACTAACACAAGAGATATACTATATATACTTGTTTATAAGACTAGCCCAACTGCAAACTGCAAAGACCCAGATCTGTCATCGCATAATGTGCCAGCAGATCTGGGTCTATGCAGTTTGTTAGGACTAATCAGTAGAACAAACAACATAGACATTGATATGCAGGCACAATGTGCTATGGCAGATCGGGATCATTGTTTGCAGTTTGACGTGACTTATAAGTCAGCATATATGGTAAATTTTCACGTGTCTACAAGTTACAAGCATCAGATAAAATATATGAAACAAAAAGATTTCACATTTTTATACCAAAGTCTGCACTTCTAGGCTGATTAGTATCACTTACATTTTGTTTAGCACAACGTCCCATGCAATAACCAAGCAAAGACTATTCTATTCATTTCAAAAAGTCATGTCAAATGGTTTAGAAAAGGATGATAATTGCCATGAAAACAAGCAAACACCATGACCTATGTACTCTAAATCAATGCCAAATCAGCTGACATCTTGTTTTTTGTTTTTTACTTGTCATTCATTTACAAAAGTACTAAGTACAATGCATTCCATTACAACAAATATTTCCAATAATATTTTTTTTTATTTTTACATACTTTAAAGTAATTCCTCATTTGGCAGCGGTGAAACTTGGCATTTATCATTCATGGAGTCATCAAGTTTAGAACCTTGCATTACAGAACTAACTGGATTATACACTTAAATATCGTTTTAAAGATATTATTAAAAGTCTTTTCTTGAAAAATCTCAACTTGGTCTTTGTAATTATTTAACAATTGTGACTTGAATTATATGTCCAAATCAATGCATGTATATGAATTGGATCTTTCCTTGTAAGTCAGAAACTAAGCCTATACTTTCACATTTTCAACCAGTAGATCAGCCCAGACTGGCTAATATGGTGTGCCCTTGGGAATGACACTTGACAGATCAGCTACCACAGTGTGCCTTTGAGCAAGACACTGGATCAGCCCAGACTGGCTCACACAGTTTGCCCTTAGGCAAGACACTTACTGGATCAGTCCAGATCAGCTACCATGGTGTACTGTGGTCTTTGGCAAGACATTTACTGAATCAGTCCATTTCAGCTACCAGTGTACCCTTGGGCAAGACACTTACTGGATCATCCCAGATTAAATCCCAGCTAACAGTGTGCCACTTTGGCAAGACTATCCGCCCAGACTGGCTACCATGTTATGCCCTTGGGCAAGATGATTACTGGATAAACCCAGATTAGCTACCATGTTGTGCCATTGGGCAAGACACTTACTGGATCAATCCAGATTGGCTACAATGATGTGCCCTTGGGCAAGACATTTGCTGGATCATCCATACTGGCTACCATGTTTTACCCTTGGGCAAGTCACTTTCTGGATCAGTCCTGATTAAATACCATAGTGTGTCCTTAGGTAAGGTATTTTACTCTGCCTGCATTCACACACTATAACCCAACCCCCTACCCACCCCCGCATTACAGTGCTGTAAACCACCAAAAACAAATCCAACTCTATCACAGCTATGACAAAGGCATTTATGGTAAAAATTCCATACAGAACCTTACAATTTCTCCATTTACCCAATATAATATCCAGATTCAAGATATTTAACAGGAAAACATTACAATTTTCAAAATGTTGTGAAACATGCACCAATGTCATAATTTAAGTTAATTCAATCAAATATCTGGAAAAAACTTGAGTCTTGCTGAAATTAAACAGACCCCTGGCACTTTAATGTGAAAAGAACCGTATAGTCTTGCTAAGTTCAATAGACCAGGCACTTAAATATGAAAAGAACCTTATAGTCTTGCTAAGTTCAATAGACCAGGCACTTAAATATGAAAAGAACCTTATAGTCTTGCTAAGTTCAATAGACCAGGCACTTAAATATGAAAAGAACCTTATAGTCTTGCTAAGTTCAATAGACCAGGCACTTAAATATGAAAAGAACCTTATAATCTTGCGTAAATTCAGTAGTCTAGGTATTTTAATGTGAAAAAATCAAACAGTCTTACTTAAATTCAGTAGTCTAGGTATTTTAATGTGACAAAAATCAAACAGTTTTGCTTAAATTCAGTAATCAAGGTATTTGAATGTGAAAAAAAAATCATTCCTGCTTAAATTCAATAGTCCAAGCAATGTAATATAAAATGAATCAAAGCCTTGCTTAAATTCAATAGTACAGGCAAGGTAATACAAAAAGAATCTAAGTCTTGCTTAAATTCAATAGCCCAGGCAATTTAAAGTGAAATTTAGCTTTAAGATAAAGAGTGAAGCTCCTCTCTAAATACGGTACAGTCATGTTTTAAAACAAGAGTGCCATGAACATCACATTATAGACCATCCCAAAGGCACTAATAGGGTATGCTTGGCTCTGGAGATCATCGACCAAAGGGTCTCAATGACCTTGACATTTGACATTTTATCCAGAATTACTTAGAGAAATAGTAGAAATAATGGAGAGCTGCTTTTTTATTTTAAAAAAGGAAATGCTGGAGAAAATAGGATTCTTTTTAAAACAAAAATAGTATGGCATTTATGTAAATTACTGAAACACTAAAGCCCTTATAGAACTCAATTTCAGAATGGTTTCCTAGTCTATAAATCCTTTTAAAAAGCTTCTTAGTGCACATCTACAGAAACAATCATTTGTAAGATTTTGTTTAATTCAGTACTACTAATTTTTACAGCATTGTACTCACCTATAATGTTTTACACGTGTTCACTACTGCTATTTGTATGAACCCTGTATGTACTCATCCTAGAAGCCTTGTACATATTTTATTGTAGATCATTTGTCTAGTTTTTAACAGCATTTGTTGTCTAAAGACACTTCATGTTTAAATATTGTGCATTATACAATGTACCAATGTAACTTTAGAAGGCCTTTTTCTTTAAATAACATCATTCATCATCATTGTCATCATCATTATTGATGATGATGATGATGACGACAACGAACTTGAACCATTGTGCAAAAACAGTTTTTCTCCTTTCGGTAACTAAGACCTTGACGATGAACCTTGTGACCCTGAAAATGATAGGATTCTTCCCCATCTGAAGCATAATCAATCCACATCCCAAGTGTAATCTATCCACATCCCAAGTGTAATCTATCTAGAGTTATTGTTCAGAAATGTAACTGCTAAAAAATGGACAGACAATACAACATAATATGTGCTTCCTTATGGTGGAGATTAAACAACTCTAAGGAAGTCATGATTTCATGTAGTAACTGAATGGTCTACATTATTTCAATAAATGAAAGCCTACACCTAGCATTCTGGTAATCCCAGAAGTCTGGCCACCAGATTTTGCCAACCTTGCTTTCAATTACAGTAATAAATTAATCTAAAATGAAGAATTTTATTAGTACATAAAGAATTTTTTTTGTCAACTCCACAGCAATGTAGACCAATTTTAAGTACACCTCTCCTTCATAATATAGGACAAGTGAATCAATGAAGTTAATTTTCAGTGCACCCAAGATGGTATTAGGCACAAAAAAAATTGTTTCCTTTCAGCTGACGATAGCACTTTCTTTTTCTCCCAGGGGGAAAATAAAAAATAAAAAAAAGATATATATATATATATATATATATATATATATATATATATATATATATATATATATATATATATATATATATATATGTTAAAAGAAAAAGTCTTACCTACCTGGCATGATACAAAAATTTAATGACTAAATAAACGAATACAAATGGCAAGAAAGACTGCTCTACTGGGCAAAAAGAATTTCTAGGAATTCACTATAATAGCACTTCTAACTGCTAAGTGTTGAAACCATCTCTAATATTCTTCAGCAATAACAATATTTATAAATCTGCTATGATGGTGCACATATTGGAAACCAGACTGGCACCATTTTCATTTAGTACCAAGCAGACATCAAAAAAAGTCTTCTGGTGAAAACCCCAAGTCATTATGACCATCCTATCAGGAGGATTAGAGACAGGATTTTTTTTTAATAGACAGCTGTCATGGCAGTCCCCACTAGATACGAAGTCAACTCATGAAAACCCCCATACTATTATAATACCATCTGAGATTAGTACAGATAACATATTTCCAAGACACAACCATCCTTTTGAGAGGAACTGAGATAAAAAATATTTTCAATATTCTATTGATGGTCAATTTGCATAATTTTTATTTTGAGTCAACAGATACCACATGAACTCCTCTGCTGAGAACACCATGTCAAAATGACTTTCCATTTAAGAGGAGCAGTGATGACCAGATTTTCAAGATGTCAGCTCAACATCATTTTAATTTAAGATCATCCAGATATTACAAAAGTCTTCTGGTGAAAACCCAATACAGATATACTTTCTATTTTGGAGGAGTAACAATAGCAAGATTTTCAAAATGGCTGCCATGGTGGCCATGCTGGATATCAGATGTGCACAATTTCCATTTAGGACCAACTAAAGATCATAAGAAGTCAATTAGTGAAAGAACAATACTGATATGAATATGAAAAGAGTTGTGATAATAATATTTATCAGATGACCAATGAGGTGGCTGACAGACTGCCCCCATTTTCATTTATGACCAAGCTGACATCGTAAGAAGTCTTTCAGTGAAAATCCTATGCTGATATCATCATTTATTAGGAAGAAATAACCATAATAAGATTGAAAATCTAAACAGCATTATTTTCATTAAAGATCAACTAGATATAAATAAAGTCTTTCAGTAACAATGGTATCCCATGCTGATAAGCCCATTAATTCAGGAGGAGTAGTGATAACAATGTCAGAGTGGCACCATTTTCATTTAGGACAAGCGGACCCACGGGATGAACATGTTGCAAAGTTCCACAGCAATCCTCCATGTAGTTTAGGAGGAGTAGCGACAACAAACTTCTGCTAGAGCATGGATTAAATATGGACTATGGATGGACAAAAAGCATCCCACAAATCATCTGGTCAGTGAGCAGTTGAGCTAAACAAACCACAACTAAGAACACTTTAGCTTTCATTCGGCACAAGCCAACCTTCAACTTGTGAAAATCTATTATTATTAACACCTAGCTTATAAAATGTTATTTTTAAAAGTCTTTAGAATTGAAAAAAATGAAATAAAGTCTATATTTAAAATTTCAGTGATAATAGATTAGCAAAATATCGAGATCTTGTGAAAATCAAAATATATTTTTCAATCAAGAATTTGATTTAAACAGTTTTAAAAGACAAGAGAAAAGAAAATGAAACTTGACAACCAACTACTTAAGCAGACACTCCTATCTCTCCTGTACCTGTCACAGTGAATTTTGCACTCCAAATTATCATGCTTTCATTTTAAGGAAGGCAATAAAATTTGAAGTGGTGTTTAATTTGTACAATAAATAGGAATTAGAGCAGTTGTAAATTCCAAATTTACTGCATTAAGCTTACTTGTTGAAGATTTATACTTTTTACAATGTTTGTCTTCTTGTTTTGCATTATGTATGAAACTATAATCAAACAAGGACTAATCTGTTCTTTCATTAAATAAACAACCAAATTTCTGACAAATGATTTACTATATACATATACAACAATGTTAGACAGACATAACATTCTATGGTTTTTTAAATTTTTTTATTAATGAACACTTCAGCTTGTGATCTAAAAATTTATATAAATAAATGAAAAAACTAAAGTGAAGAATAAAAAAGATTTTGTTGACACATTTTTGAATTATATCCCAAATAAAGTTTTAATTCAATTAGTATATTTTCATTTCCTTCATTAATCATGGATATATATCATCGTGTGGTACCAAAAACACATTTCAACAAGTGACAAAAACACAAGATAAAATATATAGTTTTTGGTATCAAATGATGAAATATATCTGGTAATAACGAAGGAAAAGAATTTTTTTAATTATATACTACAGATGCTCCAGAATCAAATTTTAGAAGATTAAACTCACTCCTTGGCACAACACCCTAACCCCCACCCCTTTTTCGTAAATTTATCTCACGTTCTTAGCCTGATCTGGCCATATTTGAAAACAATGCAAGTCCAATTCAGCAATGCATCACAGTGGGTTTGTCATTGTTATCAATGAAGTTAGGGAAAATAATGTCCGGTCAAATTACGTTATCAAAATTAATTTCCATGTCTGATTTGTAAAGGCAGTTTTTATTAATTTCTTATAGCTCACAAGGTATTTGATTTTGTTGTCAGAGGTACAACATTTGTACTCACACACAATCAAGCATCAGATGGCATGATGGAAAATTATATTTTCACATGTGAAAATAAAAGGATATATTGTTCACATGTGAAAATATAGAAATGAAAAAATATGAAAATTATTTTTTCAGAATAAGTCTTTGTATTTCACACTTATGTACATAATACATCCTGGTATTCAGATTGTAAGCAAAATCATAGATCATTATATGATATACAAGAATTATTGATTAATAAAATCACGATTTGATGATATTATATCAGCTGGTTTTGATGCAAATCTTGCCGTAATAAGTAATAGCTCTGAATATATACAGGAATGGCACATGCAAAAACACTACCCAAACTCCAAATTTTGCGCTGGGAATTGGCTTAAACACAAAACAACAATACTTGTACATAAATACATACAAGTCGAGTCAAAAAATAAACTGCACAGACCCAGATCAACAAACAACAGCAGTATCCACCAGCAAATTAGAGTCTATGTTGTTAAAAGTTAGACTCTATCTGTTCAGGAGTATATAGAGCATCTTTCAAGAAGAAGGAAGGTACAACAAATGTTGTCTGTCTGTCTCTCCTTTCATTTCTGTATGAAGTTTTTCTCTTTTCTGTTTTTAAAACATCTCTCCAGCCATGCATTCATGTGTGTGTGTGTGTGTGTGTGTGTGTGTGTGTGTGTGTGTAGAGTTTGCACTTCACAATGTGCAAAAGCTTTGTTCTAAATATATATATGTACACGATATTCTACTGCCTGTGATGGTAGCCACATATGTACACTATATTCTACTGCCTGTGATGGTAGCCACATATGTACACTATATTCTACTGCCCGTGATGGTAGCCATATATGTACACTATATTCTACTGCCCGTGATGGTAGCCACATATGTACACTATATTCTACTGCCTGTGATGGTAGCCACATATGTACACTATATTCTACTGCCTGTGATGGTAGCCATAATATAGTTCAATTTAACATGGCACCTTAATATAGTTCAATTTAACATGGCACCATAATATAGTTCAATTTAACATGGCACCATAATATAGTTCAATTTAACATGGCACCATAATATAGTTCAATTTAACATGGCACCTTAATATAGTTCAATTTAACATGGCACCATAATATCATTCAATTTAACATGGCACCATAATATCCTTGAATTTAACTTAATATAGTTGACAATAAGCTTCTTGCTTACACAGGCAAAACAGAAACCCCAAGCATACAAAAAAAATCTACATAACTGCTTATAAGTTGGGTACAAAGGCAAACAATGCAGACCCTGATCTGACATCACACAATGCACTGGCAGATCTGCATCTATACTGTTTTCTTTTGGACCTGAGATATATGCGAGTATATACTGTAATAGGTTGACATAAACAGCAAGATTATCTTAAAGTTTCAAGTTAATACAATGACTGATTATGAATTTTTTTTCAATTTATCAACTTTAAAATAAACACAATTATTAACACTGCTGACTTACTGTAATAATGCGGAGATATCTAAAAAAAAAAAAACTATTGCAAGAGATTATGTCAAACAAGTGAGAACTAGTACAAGCACTTATTTGGACAAACCATATTGTACAAGGCAGTACATAGTAACGCAAACTGCAAGCAAATAAATTCTTATGGGTGAGAAAAGGTCGCATTGATTAAGCAGCTCTCACCACTGTTTATCTTTACAAATAAATTATTATCTGAGAGAAAAGGTCACTCAGATTAAGCAGTGTCCATTATAAATAATTGAAATGACAATACTATAAGAGACACTTCATTTCCAAACAATGTATTCCTATCATGCGCGGATTTATCACAACCTGTTTTTTTGATATGGAAAAAATACCTACAACCCCTGATTGCCAAGACCCAAATAATAATACATTATATACACACTTATAAGTCAGACAAACTGCAAACAACAAAGAACCTGTTCTGCCATAGCATGATGCACCTGCTGATCAGGGTCTATGTTGTTTGTTGTACTGATCTGGGTCTGTGCAGTTTGCACATATACGGTATGAGAAAATACTTCTTGTTTGCCCATATGTAATGATATTCAGTAATCTATATATATGGGGTATATACGGTATCAGAAAATACTTCTTGTTTGCCCATATGTAATAATATTCAGTAAGCTCCATATATGGGGTATATACTACCAGAAAATACTTATTTGCCTGTATGTAATGATATTCAGTAACCTCCATATATGGGGCATATACTATCAGAAAATACTTCTTATTTGCCCATATGTAATGATATTCAGTAATCTCCATATATGGGGTATATACTACCAGAAAATACTTATTTGCCTGTATGTAATGATATTCAGTAACCTCCATATATGGGGCATATACTATCAGAAAATACTTCTTATTTGCCCATATGTAATGATATTCAGTAACCTCCATATATGGGGCATATACTATCAGAAAATACTTCTTATTTGCCCATATGTAATGATATTCAGTAACCTCCATATATGGGGCATATACTACCAGAAAATACTTATTTGCCTGTATGAAATGACATTCAGTAATCTCAATATCATACAGACACATTTTTATATATATAAAATGAGACAATTTTGAATTTCCTTTCGTAAATAAGCAATGCCTGATTAAAAGCAGAATGAGCTGATAAAATCATTGATGAAAAAACTTGAAATGGTTTTAATTACTTTTCCTGAGGAAAACACTTCGTTTACAAGTCTCTGTTTTAAATATTTGATTTTGAATATTGTACTGAATCCAATTAAAAAGACATTAAGTGGGAATTTCTATGTTATCTTATTTTTTTCCCTTTTGCACAGCTTTGAAGAAAGTTGGAAAAATAACTGATTTACATTCAAGTGAATTTATTTCCACTATAATAGAAATTATCCTGGGAATAATAACGCCTGTATGTATTCAATTTAAAATCAGATCCATCTGCACACAACACAGACCCTGACTTGCCACTGCATAATGCACTGGAATATCAGACTATATCTTGTTTGCTCTACTGGCTGCTACTAACAAACTGCACAGACCAAGATCTGCCGGTGCATTATGGAACAGCAGATCTGGGTCTATGCAGTTTACAGCTGGGCTAGTCTTGCGAGTACATACAACGGTCTTTGAGTAAACTAATTATTATATGGAACAAAGGAATGTCAGTATATCTAGCATCCCAGCAAAGATTTCTTTCGTAAAAAACCCTGATAAGATTATTTAATCTACGACCGTGTTAAACATGTGGATTGTGAAATTTTTACATATAAAAAATATTTTTTAAAACTCCATCTACATGTTGAAATTTGCAAAGTTTCTATGAGCAATGATGATTCATCACAATCCAAGTGACGCATATCTAGCATCCCTGCAAAGATTTCTTTCGTAAAAAGCCCTGATAAGATTATTTAATCTACGACCGTGTTAAACATGTGGATTGTAAAATTTTTATGTATAAAAAATATTTTTTAAAACTCCATCTACATGTTGATATTTGCAAAGTTTCTATGAGCAATGATGATTCATCACAATCCAAGTGACAGACATAAATATTTCCATTAAACACATACCTTTAGATAAATTCAACAAAACAAACACACCCTTATAATTCTTCCTGTTTCCTCCCTTGGTATACATCATAAATTGGATGGTGTATTTATAGTTATATTTTCATCATGTGAAAATATTTAACTGTCTTCTGTCTACTTCAATAAATCCATGATGGACTGACCAGGTATGGCAGTGAAAATGGATATTAAAATACATATATACTCACCTATAAGTCAAGTGAAACAGCACATGCAGATCAGGGTCTATGTTGCTTGTTCTACTGATTACTTCTAACAAACTGCATAGACCCAGATCTGCCAGTGCAATGGCAGATCTGGGTCTGTGCAGTTGCAGTCGGACTTGTTTTATAAACAAGTATATATGGTAGCAAATTGCTGTATTTGGTGTATTAATTAGTGTATTAATTAGCGTATTAATTAGTGTCAAGGCAACGGGAGTCAAGTCACTTGCCCAAAGACACCATGGTAGCCATCCTTAGCTGATCCAAACACTGGATTCAAACCTGAACCTTTCTGGTTGCAAGTCTTGCATATTAACCACTGCAGCCCCTATATATACACTTCTGAGAAGTTTTTGGGTTGTGTCGTGCCTAGCACTTTTCCTGAAAAATGTATGTACCCACTGGATGTTGATAAAATGTATGTACCCACTGGATGTTGATAAAATGTATGTACCCACTGGATGTTGATAAAATGTAGGTACCCACTGGATGTTGATAAAATGTATGTACCCACTGATGTTGATAAAATGTATGTACCCACTGGATGTTGATAAAATGTATGTACCCAATGGATGTTGATAAAATGTATTATAAAGTACTATGAAAGCCTTAAAAGAAAACATTATTTGTCATTAATATAAATAAAACACTGATACATTTCATGACCTGATGTCCGAGAAATTAAGTAGTTTCAAAAATTCCAAATTTTCTCAATCATTACTTTTTATCTTGTCAACATTTTATTCATAATAATATATTGTCTTTCATGAAATTTCAGTCTAGTCTTAACTACAACGTTATTTTCAGTTTTTCTTGAGAGAATTTTTTAAAAAATTCCTTGCCAACTTAATTATTAGAAAACATTTGTTATGTGTATGTAAGAGTGTTCAAAGTCAACAAGCTGTTATTTGTTTTACATTTGACGAAAAAGTAGCTTAACATCTGAAAAGCACTTCTGATCCAATGAACGAATACAGTTGATCTACACAGAAATAAAATCCTTACCTCAACAAACATTTAAAAAAGGAGATAATTTTGTAATTTTACTAAATGCCCATTAGATTTATGAATGATAATCCATACTGTTTAAATACATCATATACAATGCTGTCAGGCATTTCTGCACACCTAAGGTATCCGTCTCCAATACTGAAGCAAAACGCATACCGAATTAGATGATTGACAAAAATAAAATACTGCAATGTTTACCATTTGAAAAGAGGCAATTGTCACCAGAATATTCTGTTCAAAGTAATATTAATTTTGCACATGTGCGATACCACCCACGTGATTTCATGACTTGTTATATGTCAGCCTATTCTGTGAAAAGATGAAAAACATTATTTTGGACTGTTTCTGTCAGCAGTTCAGTCAAGTAATTAGGTCAGGTTTATAGCTAGTTTTACAAAATTCAACGTAACAATGCCAATAAATGGCAAGAGATATTAAGCAAACTAAACTGATCTGGTAAATAAAATAATAAAGTTCAACATTTTATAAAAAAAATAAGCTATTATGTGGAAGAGAAACAACACTGAATAGGATGTAATGCATTTGCAACATTTTGTTTATGGGGAAAAGTTACTAAAGAATTTAAAAACAGACTATACACTGGGGAATTTCTTGAGAATCCCGTTGTAATGGCAAGTTGACAAGTTGGGTAGCAGATGATTTTGTATGTGTATGACAACTTCTTGCAAAATTGGAAACTTGGATTACGATGCGGAATTATTTTTAAAGGTATACATTTCCATCTTTTAAAGTATGTATTTATTTGTATGATTCTAAAAGATACATAGCAAATAGGATTTTCTGGGTTATGGGTTCAAGAAGGTCATGGAGTGGGTCTTCATATTGACATTTAGAAAGCACATTCTCATATGCATTTTGAGTCGAAATGTGGGATATTTTTGTGCAGTTTATGAATATCACTTTCTTAATTAAAGTATGATCATTCTTTCTTGATACAAAATGGATTTTTGACCCCAAAAAACACATCAAATGTTTACAGAAATGATGTATTACTGCACAGAATTACCAGACATGCAGAATTGGACAACATGGTGGTAATCCATACTGTTTAAGTACTCTATATTATCCATATTGTTTAAATACTCCACATAATCCATAATATTTAAATACTCCATATAATCCATACTGTTTAAATATTCCATATAATCCATACTGTTTAAATACTCCATATAATCCATACTGTTTAAATACTCCATATAATCCATACTGTTTAAATACTCCATATAATCCTTGACGTTTAATACTCCATATTATCCATACTGTTTAAATACTCCATATAATCCATACTGTTTAAATACTCCATATAATCCATACTGTTTAAATACTCCATATAATCCATACTGTTTAAGTCTCCATATAATCCTTATGGTTTAAATACTCCATATAATCCATACTGTTTAAATACTCCATATAATTCATAATGTTTAAGTGTTTCATATAATTCATAATGTTTAAGTGTTTACATTTTTAAGTACTCCACATAATCCATACTGTTTAAATAATCCATAAAATACATTTTTAAGTACTCCATATAATCCATACTGTTTAAATAATCCATAAAATACATTTTTAAGTACTCCATATAATTCATACTGTTTAAATACTCCATAAAATACATTTTTAAGTATTCCATATAATCCATAATATTTAAACACTATATAATTCATTATGTTTAAGTACTCCATATAATCCATTATGTTTAAGTACTCCATATAATCCATAATGTTTAAATACTCCATATAATCAATAATGTTTAAATATTCCATATAATCAATAATGTTTAAATATTCCATATAATCAATAATGTTTAAATACTCCATATAATCAATAATGTTTAAATACTCCATATAATCAATAATGTTTAAATATTCCATATAATCAATAATGTTTAAATACTCAATATAATCAATAATGTTTAAATATTCCATATAATCCATGCTGTTTAAATACTCCATTTACTCCATATAATCCAGTTTAAATAGTCCATATGACTCATAATGTGTAAATACTCCATATAATCTATACTATTTAAATACTCCATTTAATCCATACTGTTTAAATATTCCATTTAATCCATACTGTTTAAATACTCCATTTAATCCATACTATTTAAATATTCCATATAATTCAT
This sequence comes from Sinohyriopsis cumingii, assembly GCA_028554795.2. Classification (NCBI taxonomy): domain Eukaryota; kingdom Metazoa; phylum Mollusca; class Bivalvia; order Unionida; family Unionidae; genus Sinohyriopsis; species Sinohyriopsis cumingii. The sequence continues at coordinate 12,414,913 of CM068836.1, forward strand.
AATGTTTAAATACTTAATACAATTCATAATGTTTAAATACTCCATATAATCCATTATTTAAATACTCCATATAATCCATAGTTTCAATAGTCCATATGACTCATAATGTGTAAATACTCCATTTAATCCATACTGTTTAAATATTCCATATAATCAATACTGTTTAGATACTCCATATAATCCATAGTTTCAATAGTCCATATGACTCATAATGTGTAAATACTCCATTTAATCCATACTGTTTAAATATTCCATATAATTCATAATGTTTAAATACTTAAAGCCTACCATCAGCCCTGTGTCAGTGTGCATATCAAGTACTGATTTAAACTTTGTATGGCTCTTATGGCAATGTGTCACTGTTAAGCCTACTACATACAGTACAGTTGTCCCTCATCATAATGTTGTAATCTGGGTACATAACTGCGAACTGCATTATATACTGAACCATGTTATACAGAGTAATGCGATATATATTGAACAACAATATATTGAGAATAGTGTAATATACAGAATCGTGGTGATGCTGGCACTATCAAAATTTTGCTAAATAATGGTGTTTAGACAAGGATATAATGAAATAAGGCTGAGTTTCACCTGGTTTTCTTAACAAACCTTATTCTTGGTATGATTTCAGTCATGGGGTCCATAGAAGTACGATTTTATATCCAGAATCACGTTATAATAGGGGAGCTGTATTTGCTAACCATAAATAAGCTGGCAAAGGATACATTTCCTAGCTTTAAGTGAGTTTGGGTTTTTGCTAACCATAAATAAGCTGGCAAAGGATACATTTCCTAGCTTTAAGTGAGTTTGGGTTTTATGAGTTTTTTTAGTGTAAACTTGAAATTTGGGATTGAAATTTATTTTCAATTCAAAGTAAATGGGTTTCAATTTGCTGGAATAAATTATATTGAAGGAGGAAAAATTTGGGCTCATCACCAATTTGGCATTGCACTAGCACTAGAAAAGTGTCTCTTTGGTACCCATGGGGTCATACAGAAGACCCCAGAAAACCAGAATAAGAGACCATCACAGTTGATTTTAGACTGAATTAAGGGCATCTGGCTTAGTGAATAGTGTACACACACTTTCAAACACAAGGAAGATGCTCAATTTCATTGGTTGACACAGATGTCATACCGAATCGAATTAGCTTGGACACCAATTGAGAACATAACATCCATGAACATGGATAGAAAAAAATCTCTGGCAAAAAATACTGCTGCATTTATTTCTAAAGGAGTGTACTGGGAGGAAAAAAATGATGACTCAAATGTCCAATATAAATTCTGAAGGAATTTGTTACTCAAGCATGAGGAATTCAAATCCTGGTACAGAAAGTTCACAGCTGGAGAGGCTGATAGTAATTTATTTAAATTTCTAGAATAAACAAGAAACAGGTGACCATATTTGTGACCCCTTACTGATTTTCTCTGAAAGATCACAGTTTTTTTGGAGCCCCCAGTTTCCTTTCCTAAACTTAACACTGCATATATCTGATTCTAATAAACCATTAGTTAAATGGGTTTTAGAACCAGAACAAACCTATTAGCATGAATGTGTAATCTCCAAGAACTTACTGGCAAGTAAGTGAAAATAGATGTAAACTACAAAGAATTTTTCAAAATATTAAAATTAATCCTTTGGAACATTGTAACATAATGAGATTATTGTAATATTTCATTAATATTGCAACAATGGCCACATTTTCATGAGTTAAAAAAATTCATATATTTGCAATATGGATGACAACACTAATCATAAGTTAAAAATTGAACATGATGATCTCATGAAATTGAACAAAAGCACCATAAATTGCACATTGTATGCCCACCTTATAATGCTTCAAAGTCAGAAATTTGCTTGGTAAAACCACTTTTCTTCTTCCTTACAAGGAAATCCATCCACTAAGTTTGGTCCGGGTATGTTATATAGAACTAACGTTAATATATGGAAACCATTTTCTCTTTCAGTCAGTGATTTTGACCGCAAAATCTATAGGGTTCTTCCTTAGCGCAAGTGCAAGACATCCAAAAAGTTTGGTAACTCAAGATGACAGACAACTGGAGTTATTGTGAGAAAACCAATTTCCGTCCTTCAGTCACTGTGACTTTGACCTTTGCCCTTTTGATCCCAAAAATTGATATGGTTCTTCCTTACAAGTATATATTTTTTTTAAATTAAATGAATTTCTAAAAATTTGAATAAAATAAAGACTTGCACAATATTTTTACATTTTTTGTGGTAATAGCATTTCCAATTTGTTCTTAGTACAAAGGATATAAAAGAAATCTGCAAACTTGTTTTCTAGTTACTATTAGTATAGCAAGAGAATGTTAGAAAAAAGGAAAATATCACTTACCTATTAGTTATAGAAGATTTCAGACAAAACCGCATATGAAAAAAAAGAGGAAAAAAAATCAAGCTAGGTATTGTAGATGATTATAAATGCAAGTATTGAAACAAAAATGATAATGATGAATTTCTCTCTTGTTCTTGTCTGTCCCAATTTAAACAGATAATCATATCTGTCTGGCAAAATGGAAGTAAAAGGTATATCTCCTGTTGCATAAAAAAGAAAATACCAGAATGCAAAGAATTGTAAAAGTTGAATGATACAACTGGAATATTGATGATAAGGTTTGTGAAATCATTTAAAAAACACGTGCAAGAATCCTGATATGAAAACTATCTGAAGCATTTAGTGCAATGCCTCAGAGCAAATGATAATTATGACCTTCACATGATATGAAATGACAGGAAGAAATGGCTGTTGCTTAAAACATGATTTTTGTTAAAATTTACCACTATGCATGTTTGATGTCTCCTATGTCCAAAATAAAAAAGCTGTTTGCTCTTTACTGACTGATCCAAATGAATCTCCTATGTCCAAAATAAAAAAGCTGTTTGCTCTTTACTGACTGATCCAAATGAAACCCTGTGATTCAAAACATTTTATTGTGGTCATGCTAATATTTTCTACCATAGTAGCATGACTTTCGACACCTAATTCTGATTATCTGAACACTTTTTGTTTTATTTAGAACTCTTTCAATGTTAAATCAAGAACTTTAATACAAAACTTTAACTTTGTTGATAACACCATGGCTGCCACCTGTACAGGAAATTTGACATGGAACCTCTAATTTATGAAGATATGTGACTTTCAAAAACGTTAACACAATTATGAAGTCACTGCCACCTCTACAGGAAATGTGACATGCAGCCAGTGATGTAGAAGATAAACTACTTTCAGAAACGTTAACACAGTTGACAATGCAGTCACTAACATCTGAACAGGAAATGTCACATGCAGCCACTGATGTAGAAGAGATGTGAATGCAAAACTTTAACATTGCTCAGCTTGATGCAACAATCTTTCTGCTTAAGGAGAGACAAGACAGGTGCTTGTAGCATATAATATCATCAATTTTACACCTCTTATTGCAGCAACTGATGCAGAATTTATGTGACTTTGACAGACCTGAACATTTGTTGATGACACCATCGCCAACACCAGAAATAGTGACAGTTATATCATGCCATGTTTATGCAATATCTCACCATGTCTTAAGTAAGTAGTGTCAGTGACTAAACAATGCACTATGGGTAATCCTTTATTGACACTCTTGAGTTACCACATGCATGGATGAATGGATGGATGTGTGTGTGTGTGTGCATAAAAGTATGGATGGATGGATGCATGTATAGGGTTTGAAAGCAAATCAGCACTATCCTGGCTATATAGTGCCAAAAAGTTTAAGCACCTTCAAAAAGGTATGAAAAACAAGGCAAGAAAGAGTAAAATCCTAAAAATATTTTTTTAATCTTCTTTGCTCCATTTTTGAAAGTTAACGACCTTTTAGCTTAAACATATCGCCTGTGAAGAAACGTTACCCACCTTTAGTCATCTCTTAAAACATGATGAGGGATACACTGGACTCATTTCACATCCCCAATCCAGCAATGGATGGAGATGGAATGACTTCATATAATTAATTCAATAGGATGACTATATTAAAACCATAAAACCAGTCTAACTTTATGAATATGAAATGGCAGTCAAACTGCTGTTGAGAAAATCTATATGAAAATAGAAGAACAAGAAATGTATTGAGCTGCAAATCCTAACTGAATACTGTACCCATGTTTAATTCTCTATGTAAAAAATCATCAATTACATGTACTTTGACTTACAAAATATTTTCACCAAAAGTGTATCATCTCACTGCTAGGTATCAATGGAACAACTTGATCACAGTAGAACACTCTCTTGTCTGTGACTTTACAAAACTCAAAACAACAAAAAACTCAAACCAATATTTTGGTCACACAACCCTTTAAGCTTTTCTATTCTACAGTACATAACTGGCCATGTGTAACATTTTCCTAAATCTTTGCAACAATACATAGAGTAATTGCCCAAGAAATGACATCAATTATAATGCAATAAATAATTTTTAATTCAATCTGACAACAAGTCTTTTGATATGTATAAATGTAAATGACACATACTACTGAGTAAATACATCATCCCTAACATTAATGCATGTCAGCTCTATAAATGTGATGGAAATATGAGGCAAAATGTTCAGTTAATATACACTATAATTTTGATATTAAATATCTGTAGTTGAACACTGAGAACAGCAGTTCCATATCATCAAAATTTTTCACCATCATCTTATTATACTGAAATATCACATCACATCCTTTCAATAATGTATAGAGAGTAAGTTTACACAGCTGAAGCTTTGATGTTTGAAGTCAGTGAGTTAACAGAAAGAGAAGAACCTGAAAACCATTTCAAAAGCAGACAAAAAACTTGGTAATTGCTGAAATGAAACACTTAAATGTAAAATTACAGGCACAATAATGATAGGCCTAGCTCACAAAAGGAAATTTACACCCATCATATCAGCATCCTTGCAAGTCATATAACATGGCATCTCCTATTTCTGCCTGTATAATTATGTCCTTTCTGCTTGTTATTAAAATTAATATTGCATTGTCAGGGAATGTCATGATAAATATGATGGAGTAGATGTTAGATGCATATCTAGATGTATTTATGTTTTACTGGCAATATATCAACAGCAAATAGCTATGTCATCTTTTACATGCTGCAAAAGTCTCTCTATTTCTACCCCTTCATTTACCAATATGTGTTTGATAACTGTTACAACAACAGTCACTTTGTGGAACTATGTTTCAGTAGTCCAAAAGAAATTCCAGGAATTCAGGACATGTCCATTTCTTCTGTCCATTTATTCATTTTAGTTGTTATTTACTGAAACAGTCTCTGATATTCTTGAGAAACTCCAACAAAACACCAAATAAAATGCTGACATGTACAAATTACCAGAAAGCAATATAAGGTTCTTTGTCTTGACCTTGACCTTGACCCTGCTACAAGTATCAGCATCAGAAATTTAACAAGCTTAATTGTATCAATGTTACATATACCCACATCCTAAATTTAGTGAAGTCTATAATTATTTCTTGGGAGAAAAACTCAAATTATTGACAATCAATGTCAGAGTACTGTTAACTAGAATGCAACAAAATACAGTCAGATAAAAAAGTTAATTCTATATGCACTGGTCACTGTGTTTATAGACTCAGAAGAAAGCAATGACTTTGATCAAAGGCCATGTCAATTAGGTCAGGTTTTCAAACTTCTTCACAAATATTTGGATATGTTTGTAGTCAAGATACACACCATTTTCATTCAGAACCAATACATTTGACAAAAGTGTTCAACTGAAAAATCCCATCTCATTGCCACCATTTGTGAAAATGGAGTAGTGATATCCGATGACAACCATGCTGGAGGTCAAGTGAATACAGAAATAGTTACACGCTGCTATAGTGTTGTGAATACTATGTGAAGATGACCATCCATTCAGAGATAATCATATAAAGATTTTCAGCATGGCCTTTAAGGCAGCCATTTTGAAGCTTGGATGAACACACTTGTAATATAGTCTCTTTTTGGGGTTGGGGATAAAACTAATTTTAATCATGTAATACCCAGCTGTTGCAACTCCTTAGCTGGAACTTTTCTGTGTGGAAGATAACCTGACCATATTACAAGAATTCATCTTCCCATTAGATTTCAGAACACTGGATTACCCCTAGGATATACCACAGGTATGTTGCCCACATGTACTACATACAGTTCATTGTTTAATTAGGGCATAACTTAGTGGGGCATTAAGTGTGTGTGGTGAGAGAAGGGAATCCAGCAATAACAACAGTTAAGTATTACATATTTAAAATTAGCTTTACGACCCCAAAGAATTTCACATTAATATCAGTAATAGCAAACATGTTGCTACTGCATAGCTGAATTTGTCAGTTTGGTGGGAGGCTGATGCTAATAATTGCCACTGTACCTGAACCTTTGTCTCACAGACTCTAAGGACAGCAAGAAAATTGTCCTGAGGGTAAGGTTCTTAATGGAACCTTCACCCAAAGGTTCAATGAAGGGTTCATTTAGAGACCAAATGACACATGGAGGATTACATTTTTGCATTAGGGAGTGAGATACTGGTCTTTGCAGCTCAAAATGCCTGATTAGGTCTGCTAAGTGAGAATCTATCCCGATGACCAAGCCTTTTGGAAACTTGAGAGTATGGAAAGGGCTGCTCATTAGGCCTCAATAGTAGAAACTAACCATTGTTTCTCTTTGAAAAGGGAAGAAAGTCAGCCACTGCCCTCATCCTCTTTCCTCTCTTTCTGATGTACTTCCTGTGTGGAGGAAAAAGGGATGTGAAAGTACACATTCTGAAAACTGACGGTGACCACTCAATTAACAGGTCTTATGTCTTTATTTATTTTCTGCAGTTTTTTTTCTCTGTCCCTCTGACAGCAAGGACTGACACATTTTCTACTTTATCAATCACAAATGATTCTCCATTTGGCATCAAATTCTTCTCCTGGACTGAATGATGCACCTGGCAGCTTTACTCAAATACTTTTTTTTGCAGACAGATCGTTTCAGATAGCCAAGCATGAAGGTGGAAAATCTGTGTAGGAGAGAGCCTGATGTGCTGCGACAGGCAGTCCCTCCTCTGAGGTAAGATTCTGGGAGGCTCCATCAGCAGACTGAGAAGATCATTAAACCACAACTGCTGGGGCAACTTAGGGGTAATCATAATGAGTTGAGCAGTGATGTGCCTCTCTTTGTATGGAACCTGTGGTTATCATTCTAAAGGTGTAAAGACGTAAGCAAATAGATGATCCCACTTCAAGCTGTAAGTGTCCACTACCCAGGCCCTCTGATCTGGGTCAGGGCAAACATTACAGGGAAGCTTGTTGTTTGGCTTAGTGGCAAACAAGTCCATTAATGGAGACCTCCAAAGTTGGAACACGGATTCTGGAACATATTGAAGGACTGACCATTCCATGAAGACTATCTTCTCTTTCCTTGAGAGACCATCTGACAAAATATTCTTTGCCAGGAATGTAATGAACACAGAGGGTAATGCTTCTTGAGCTGCCCAGTGAAAGAAGTTCCAAACCTCATGCAGAGAGAAGGTACATGTAAGCCTCCATGTCATCTGAGGTATGCTACAACCAATGAGTTGTCAGAGGAGACACAGTGACCTCTTATCTGATGGATGTATTCCTTAAAGAACTAAGGAAAATGCCTTTATTTCCAAACTGTTGATGTGGAGTGTAGATTCTTCCCAGGACCATGAACTCTAAAAAATGAGTTTTTCCAGCTCTAGATGACTGCCTCACCATGAATCTGATGCATCTGTAAACAGGTAGGAGTGGGGTTGGGGTATGGGATCAAGGCGACTCCACAGAGAAACCGGTCCTGATTTGTCCACCAAATTAGATGGTGGAAATCCAAACCTATATAAATCAGAGCATTCAGAGGGTCCCTGTGCAGTTTCCCATTGCTGAAAGAAGGAAATGAAGAGAACATAGATCCAGTCAACCTAGGAGAACCATATCCTCTGCAGAGTTCAAGGTCCCCAGCTATGAGAGAAAAAGACAAGCTGACAAACTGGTCTTTACACTCAGCACCTACAATAAGGGCAGAATCTTGTATACCCTGTCCTTTTTTCTGATTAAATTCATCCCCACACTGACAAAATATTGAGATGGTGTGAGCTGCGATTTCTCTAGGTTTGCAGAAAGCCCAGCCTGCTTACTATGGACCAACAACGAAACAGATCTAATCTGAGGACCCTAGCTGGAAAACTATTCATCAAAATATTGGATAATTGGGACATTAAGCTGCAACTACTCTCATGATCCTTGTAAAAGCTCCTCATTTGGAGGCAGTGCCTGAAACTGAAAAACCATCCCAACCCAAACAAAATCTGAAGTACTTCCTATGTGGAGGAAAGATAAGGATGTGAAAGTACACATTCTGAAAATTGATGGTGACCACACAATCACCAGGTCTTACGTCTTTATTTATTTTCTGTGCGTTTTGTTTCCTTCTCTGAGCACAAATTATCTTCCCTGCAATGCTTTGTCCAACCAAAGATTCTATTTCCTGATTCATTTACAGTTTTCACACAATAAGTGATGATGGAGGTAAATTTTCAGTTTGACTTGAATTATTTCCCTATAAATATCAATATTAAGACGATATGGACTGATCATGAAAACATTCTATGGAGAACTAATGCATTTAAAAAAAGACTTTCTCACTTTACATTTTACATTTTACAAAATGTAACCTAACATTCTTTTTTAGCAGGTTTGATGTAAGCTCATATTCATCATCGTGATTTTGCATTAACACAACCCCGTTATACAAGAACAAGGCTGTCTCTATGACAGACATGGCCATGAGTCTGACCAGGAACATAAAATAATACAAGTAAAATCTTCACAAAACAGGCTCAGAATTAAAGAATCAATGGCAAATTCTGGTACCTACTTCAAAACAATAGCAAAATACCTTCACTAGTAGTTTTAATGTCACCAATCTAAAAGCAACTTGTGGGAAATTCTAAGAATTACAAAAAATATTCACAAAACCACTACCATATATAATAAACATGATCATTAATCTGTATCTGTCAGAGATGATGCTGAAAATAGTTTTCAATCCATAAATATCCATGCTGTTTTTTTTGGAGGACCAACACTACTATGTGAGTTTTTTTTTTAAATCACAGTATAATTTAATGAAGGTACATTTGCAAAACTGGCAGGTCATGTTACTAATGAGCAGTCTGAATACATTTGCAAAACTGGCAGGTCATGTTACTAATGAGCAGTCTGAATACATTTGCAAAACTGGCAGGTCATGTTACTAATGAGCAGTCTGAATACATTTGCAAAACTGGCAGGTCATGTTACTAATGAGCAGTCTGAATACATTTGCAAAACTGGCAGGTCATGTTACTAATGAGCAGTCTGAATACATTTGCAAAACTGGCAGGTCATGTTACTAATGAGCAGTTTGAATACATGTCAGACACATTAAAGTAAGGTCAACCAAATAATTTCTAATTTAGAAATTCGTTGGTAACTTGCATGTCAGTCTGTAGCCCTCTTAATGTATTCCACATGTTCATGCCAAGTTAGACAGGTCATAGTTTTTTTGGGGTGGGGAAGTGAACTCCTAAGGGGTATAGCTGAAGTATTATATACTTAGTTACTGAAAATAAAATGAACTTAGTCAAAATGAAATGAAAATTCACTGGAAATAAATTAAAATTCACAAAATATGAATGAATTGCTATTAAAAGGAACCAGAAATGAAGTGAAAGGGATATAAAATATTATTTTTACTGAAAACTGGAACTGAAATGTAACAGAACATTACCGTGATTGTATTTATCATCGTATTTACCATATATACTCATTTGTAAGTCTAGTTGAAAAGCAAACAACAAAGATCTTGATCTGCCATCAGATAATGCACTGCAGATCAGGCTCTACATTGCTTGCTGTATGATTAATCCTAACAAAAAACTGCAAAGACTCAGATCTGCCAGAACATTATGCAACAGCAGATCCAGGTCTATGCAGTTTGCAGTTGGACTCATCTTACAAGTGAGTTTATACAGTCGTAGTACTGGGAAATATCATAATTAAAAAAGCTATTAAGATCATTTAGTTGACGTTAGAGTAAGTTTTATATACAACATAGTTTTTAAGGAGTCATTTTGAACATAAAATCAACAACCTCTTAACACTACTGGTCGACCAAGATTGTTGATGTTTTTCAGCGCCAGGTTTTTGTTTTGTTGTAATGAAACAGAAGAGTGTCAGCCATAAAGGTAATTCAGGATGACTATTGCCAATACGTCAAGAAGGCCCATCTTTATAGAATGTAAACTTACACAACTGATCAGATAAGCAATCGGTAGCCATCTACATCATGCAGAATTTATTAATACAAAGTGACTTTTTTCCTAATCACAACAAAGAATTAGTGAGGTGAGGCTTGAATATTGTGTGCTATTTATTTTGCCAGTCTGTATTGGATGTGATCCTGATGACTGTAGACAGTAGACTGTCTGAATTCAAAGCATCACAGAAGTTCCTTATGTCATTCCTGTCTGTGTTGGACTGAATCTCATACTGACAGGAGTCTTGCAACTCTCAGAGGCTGCACTGGTCAGTAAGTACCCTTGATGTTGCTGAAGCGTCTTTTAAACAGGCCTTCTATAGTCAATGTTTCTCACTGAAAAGTCTCTGCATTGCAGCATTGTTCTCATCAAACCAATCTTCATGTTTATACGTGGTGGGCCTGAGCATTTTTGGTTATGGTCAAATATACAGTCTCTGAAGGATGCACAACTTTCCTCTACATTCTCGGAATTTCTATCGATTGTATCCAGATGGCTGCATATTTCATCAACAAATGTTTCGCATTTTCCTATTTCAATTTGGAGACATTGAGCTTTTGGGGTACTCTTTTTTGCAGGCCCGGCGATGAGCGGGGCCCCAAGCAAAAAAATATCACTGTGGAGTTGATTTCCTGAAATCACTGGGTCCAAGGCGGTTTCCATTGTTCGCCTTGCCCTAGGGCCAGGCCTGCTTTTTTGCCTTGTGGTCATCTGCTAGTCTGAATCTGAATACTGAGCTTGCTGCCTATGAGCCTGTGGTCAGTCCTGCACTCTGTACCTTTCATGACCTTTGTCACTTGGACATCCTGCCTGTCTCTTCTCCTGACTATCATGTAGTCAGTAAGATGCCAGTGCTTCAAGCGTTGATGCATCCAAGACATCTTGTTTAGCAGACACAATAATGTGTTTATGATGGGGAGATTGTGTTCAGTGTATATTCTCAGTAGGAGTCTATTGTTGTATTTACCAAAGCCATTTTGCCAAATTACACCTGGCTATGACTGGTGATCCAAGACAACTGTAGCTTTGATCTCACTAATGACGATGACTGCAGTAAGAGACTCCATCCAGGTCTTCATCAAATTTGTCCTTGACCTCATCTGGACCGGTTAAGGTGGGTGTGCAGGTGATAATGATAGGTGCATGTTTTTTTCCATACAGTGGGAATCTTATTTGTATTTAATCTGTCATTCACGTCCTTTGGGAGATTTGTGAACTTGCTAACTAGTTGTGATTTAATGGCAAGCCCAAAACTAGCTTCACATTGCTCTTGTTTCCTTTGGCCACTCCCGAATAAGAAATAGCCTGCTCTTACTTCGTTGAGTTGTTCTTCCTTTCACTCAGGACCGCTATCTGGATGCTGAATCTGGCCAGTTCTCTCCCATCTTGAGCTGTTCTTCTATCTTATGTGTCGATTAGTGTGTGTATGTTCCATGCACCGAAAGTGAGTTGCATCACCTGTCTTCTTGTTGGGCTTTCGACTACTCAGCAGGATCCCCAACAGCTGTTGTATGCTTACCAGGGTTTAAGTAAACTACACTTATAAATTTACTCTACATAATTTAAATAGTGTTACTAAAATTATTTTCCATATTATTGTTAGCTTATTTTCATTCAATTTTTATCATTTCTTGTTCATTTTTCTTTTGGAATGTAGGCCTAGCATTTGAAGTAAGGCAACTATAGTTGCTCATTACTATTATCAGAGGACTGCTCCAGTGGCCTAGTGGTTAGAGCATCTGCCTCTAATGTGGGAGGTCGTGGGTTCAAACCCCAGCCGAGTCATACCAAAGACTTACAAAAATGGTACTAACAGCTGCCTCGCTTGGCGCTCAGCATTAAGAGGTTAGTATTAGTACTGGTCGGCCTGGTGTCAGGATAATGTGAATGGGTGGGACATAATGCTACATGTCTGCAGCATGATGACCCAGTAACAGACATCACTATAACCTGCCACCCTGCAGACACTGTAACGATCTGACTGAAATATTGTTAAAGCTACATTTAAAAAAATCCAAACCACTATTATTAGACTACATGTTTAAAAACAATAATCATAACTAACAATAATTACATGTACGGTAATGCAACCAAAGTTTTCTTTACTTACAAGAAATACATATTATACTCATTACAACATGGAATAACTAAAATTGTTGACAAGATTTATAAAACTACATGGCAATTTTTCAGCTGGAATACCAATTGGCTGATTCCACTGGACCAGAAAATAACTTCTGGCAATGCACATCCAACATATTCCTAAGTATATGACGGAAAGCAAGCCTGTTATTATGGTTACAAACAGTACCACTCCTTTTATATGATGGAAATCATGCCTGTTATTATGGTTACAAACAGTACCAGATGGAAATCATGCCTGTTATTATGGTTACAAACAGTACCAGACGGAAATCATGCCTGTTACTATGGTTACAAACAGTACTGCTCCTTTTATGGAAAGTTTCATCACTTCCAGAAAAATCTGATGGCAGTTTGACCTATCCTGTCAAACTGGCTTTCAGAGTGACTGACAAAGAAGAGTGATTTTCCAAGCAACTAATATTTGCCCCTTTTAATGTAAAGATTTTGGCAAGCTGCACAGAAGGGGCAATTTTTGGAAAGGGGCAATGTAGCACCATTTGGTTACTTGCATTATACTTCATTTTCTTGGATTCGTATTTATGGTCTCAGAGAATTGCCGTTAGATTAAGACTATGCAGCCAATCCGATAATTGGTACTCTGTATTTTGAACCAATAAGGAAAGAACACATAACTGACACAATCATCATGACTCAGCATCTTTAACGGAATGCCAAAGGCATATCCAATTACTGAATTTACTTTCATGACTAATATGCCAGAAATGTTTTGAAAATAAAAACAGAATTAGCAACAAGATAATATCAATACAGAAACATAGTGGTTCATATGAAAGACTCATTACACCTGAGAATCCCTACTGTTGTACATAATGGCAAGATAAAAAGAGGAAATAAAAATGGATTATGTGGACTCAAGTCTGCAGGTATATGAACGATAAAACAATTGCTCTGTCACACAATGACTTTAAGATAAAATCTCTTTCTGTCCTAATGTACAGGTCTTGTCAACCTATGAGCTAAAAGACTAAGACATTAAGACATTAGAAAAACATGAATATAACTGGAGAATTAAATGAATTTGTTTTTACTTTGCTCTTTGCTGTGGTATTTTGTGAGCATGATGCAACAGGTTTATGCTAAAGAATTCCATCACTCATGATTTTGTTATATGTAACAGTCAAGAATCTACCAAAGACACATTTTTAAAGCAATTTTATAGATCATGCAACCTTTTGCATTGTATATGAATGCATTTCATAAAACAAAAGTGCCAAGAATGGTAAATAATACACTCTGCCCATGTCCAACTAGTTTATAAAATATTTCTTTCAGTCCAAATAACCTTGGTAACTAATACACTCTACCTGTGTCCAACTAGTTTATAAAATATATTTCTTCCAAATTATTATGCCCTTTTATCATTTTACCCTAAATTCTTCTTCCTTACATCAAGATTCAGCCATCAAAAGAGTTAATGGTAATGGCGTGTGATGTAAAACTAATGCCATTGTGCAAAAAACATTTTTATTCTTTTAGTCTCAGTAACCTTGGCCTTAGACCTTCTGACCCCAAATCAAATAACCTTTTTCCTTACCCAAAGTGCAAGCCATCCACAAAGTTTGGTTGTCATATCTGATGATGCAAAACCAATATCATCATTTGAAAACTATTTTTATTCCTTCAGTCATAATGACCTTGATCTTCAATCTGAAATTAGTCAGGTGTTTCCTTTACCCCAAGTGCAAGTATCCACAAAGTTTGGTTGTCATAATCTGATAACAATATCAATCTTTTGGTCCTGAAATTAGTCAGGTGTTTCCTTTACCAAGTGCAAGCATCCACAAAGTTTGGTGACTGAAGATGATGGACAACAACTGAAGATGATGGACAACTCAAGTTATTGTTGAAATAAAATTCATTAGAGGAAGAAGGACAGACAGACAGACAGACATTAAAATGTAATATGCTCTGCCTTATATTTAGATATAAAAAAACAGCATCCAACTAGTTCATTGTGAGAACATGCAAGAAATATCTTCTCCATGTTTGTATTTTAAGTTGCAATTTCCAAACAATACTGTTTAATTCTGTATGCCCTTGATGTCTGACACAGTAGTTTTGTATGCCCTTGATGTCTGACACATTAGTTTTGTACCCTTGATCTCTGACACGTCTGACACATTAGTTTTGTATGCCCTTGATGTCTGACCATAGCTTTGTATGCCCTTGATGTCTGACACAGTAGTTTTGCTGGTGATCACAAATGATTATCTTAAAAATGTCTGTGTATCATGTACATTAATTTATATGACATGTCTGTGTATCACGTTCATTGATTTATATGACATGTCTGTGTATCATGTTCATTGATTTATATGACATGTCAGTGTATCACATTCATTAATTTATATGACATGTCTGTGTATCACGATCATTGATTTATATGACATGTCTGTGTATCATGTTCATTGATTTATATGACATGTCTGTGTATCACATTCATTGATTTATATGACATGTCTGTGAATCATGTTCACTGATTTATATGACATGTCTGTGTATCATGTTCATTAATATATGACATGTCTGTGTATCATGTTCACTGATTTATATGACATGTCTGTGTATCACATTCATTGATTTATATGACATGTCTGTGTATCGCATTCACTGTTTTATATGACATGTCTGTGTATCTCATTGATTTACATGACAAATATCCTCTAAATACGGCAGCATTAATAATGGAATCTCAGATGATGACATTCTTTTATTTGCCTTTCCTGATGTCTTCAATTTGCGAGAAATATAAACATATTTATTGGCTATAAAATAGTTTCTATATGGCTGACCTGGTGGCCACAATGAATGTCAACTAGCAACCATTTTCATTAAGAATCAATCTGACATCATGTGAAATTCCATTTTCATTTATGACAAACTAGGCATCATAAGATGCTAGCATCTTAACGGAGGAACCAGCTCTGTTAGAGGACACATCATCACAAGCCTTTGTTGGGGGACACATCATCACAAACCTTTGTTGGGGGACACATCATCACAAACCTCTGTTTTGCAAATTACATTGATGAGCTTGCAGACTCAAAAGCAGGCAGAGCTGACAAAAAAATTAGAGCATCCTCAAAGTCTGGGATGGAGATAAGTGTATTAAACAAAGTCATGACCAATCATTTTCAGTCAAGAGTTTTTAAAGACTAAGTGCTGTATTAAGTCCTCATTATTATTATTATTGTTGTTGTTGTTATTATTACCACTATTATCATTATTATTAATATTGTTATTATTATTATTATTATTATTATTATTAAAGCTCTCCCCCATTACAATGTATCTCATTATAATACAATTCCAGATATAAAGTTGTTCCACTATGGACTCCTTGACCAAAATCACATCAATGTATAAAAATAAGGTGTGAAAGAAAAAGAAAACAAGGAGAAACTTTGTCTTATATTTTCCTTTCCTTTCCAAAACACCATTATTTAAAAAAAAATTATAGTGCCCATTATAACAAGATTTCATATATTATGCTATTATTAAAATATCATGGTTCTGTACATATTGCAGCAATTGGTACAACATGGTTTGGTACATAATGGATCACTACTACTGTGTTATGACTTGGAACAGCTGTATGACTTTCCATTTATGAGTAGCAATAACAAGATTTTCAAGATGGCTGCCATGGTAGCCATATTATATGTCGGATTGGTGCCATTTTTAACAAGTAGACCTTGAAACGGAGCTGTGTGTAAAATATCATGGAAATCCTCCAAGTAGTTTACGATGAGTATAACTTGTGCTAATCAATTGATGACAGATGGAATGATGTACAGACAGATTATAGATGACAGACACCTGGCCATAACACAAGCTCTTCTGGTCCACGACAAGTGGGAGGAAAAAAACCTGGTGAGCACCAAAATGAAAACAGCCCCAAAAGAGTGAAATAATTTATCAGAAGCATCCTGGTTAAACCCAATCTTGACACATCTTTCTGTTAAGAAAGCGCTGTGGTGACAAGATTTTCAAGGTGGCTGCAATGGCAGCCATAAAGGCTGTCAGATCAGCACCATGTTCAATTACAACCAACTTGACAGTATAAAACGTCTTTTGGAGAAATATCCCTGTCTATATCACCATCTATCTACTGGTAGATTTTCAAAATGGCCACAACAGTGGCAATACTGGAAATCAGATTGGCACCATTTTCATCTGGGACAAACTAAACATCATAAGAAGTCTTCCTTTGAAAATCCCTTGATGATGTGACAATCCATTCAGGGAAAGTAGTCCTAACACGATTTTCAAGATGGCCACTGAAAAGGCCATATTGGATCATTTTCATTTATAAAACCAACTAGACCATGGGATTAATGTGTACTTTAGGAGGAGGAGGAGAAGCAATAACTTGGTCTAATGATGACAGAAATGGATACAATGCCATCCCCATAGCTCTTCTGGTCTATAACAAACAAATATGTACTTTGTAGCAGAGTTCGATACTACTTGCATGTGGGGTAAATATGCAAATTTTTCACACAAACTGTCAATTTATCACCTGTGAAAATTCATTCAATCCATTTAAATACTGTTTGATAGTTTTCCTGGGATGTTTAAAGAACTGTAACTATAATTTATGATGCATCATAATCAGATAGGCAGATGACTAATGTAATTAACACTTGCATATCGAGAGTGAAACATTTTCATTATTATTAAATTGATAATTTGAGTTAAAGTTATTACTTTATGACATGGGTAGGTTAAAAGGTAAAATGAACTTTTGAACTTACTGAGAAGAAAAGAGAAATAGATTGATTTTCCTGTCTGCATTGAGTCTGCATCCACCAGACTGATTAAGCCTTTAAATAGCATATGGAAGGACCAAAATACAGGTGGGACAGATGATATATAGACAGACAGTGTAAAGGAGGCTTGTAACACTCACTACTCATAAATTAATAATTTGAAGACACTTATGTATTGTATACAATCAACCAGCTTTGATGTTGTGATCCATTTCATATGGGGATCATTCTAGGTTGTAATGGATGCATACATAATTTGCTATTCACTGGATGAAATTTATAACAATATTTTCACATTAAATCATCTTTAAATGTAGAAAATTGAGTGGAAAATATACATTGATGTTTTATTTCTCTTACTGATTCCAATAAGAATGCAAACACGCTTTAAAATGTTACTTTAATACTTGCCCTGATCCAATTTTCCATCTTATTTCACATATAGCTATTACTGTAACTGGATACAAGCAGTATGGGATATATAACACTAACTGAGGCTCAGATTCCATCCTTTGGGCCATATTTGTTAATGTTTTACTCTGTGGGTAAGTGGGTGGGTGGGTGGTGAATGTTGTTATTGAGGCTTAAGAGATCATCCTAAAATTAAGATGGTGACAAACCTCTCTGATGAAACTTAGAACAATAATGATATAAACAAGCAGCCCAAGTGGGTCTGTGATCTCTCACCTGTCATACATTTTCCTAACAGCCAAAAACAGTGCAATTTGCCAAAAAATCTTGGTTAGTAAGATGCTTTATGTTGAAATTTCTTCCAATGCTGTTCATTACACATGTTATCAAAACAATTCTTTAAAGTTTTTCAAGTTTTTATTTTACTTCCATCAATTATATTTCATGGCACATCAGCAAAAATTGTTCAATGCCAAAAGTTCCCTATGCATGGATGCTTTATGTCAAAGTTCCCTATGCATGGATGCTTTATGTCAAAGTTCCCTATGCATGGATGCTTTGTCAAAGTTCCCTATGCATGGATGCTTTATGTCAAAGTTAGTCAAATTCTATTCAACTGTTTATGACAAAGTTGTGTATATGATTTTCCACTTTTACTGATGGCAGCCATATTTTAAAATGGAATAACATGATTTATATAAATCCAAAAGGTGCTCAAGCCAGAACATTTATTGTGCAAAAACAAGAAAATGGGTCAAAAAGAGTGTTGTGTTTTCTAGAATTTATTTAAGATTTTTATATTTTTAACAACAGCATCCATATTTGACGTCAGCTTAGCATCTTTTGTACAAACTTAAAGACATTCATGCCCAAACACTTTCTGAAGAATTTCATCAAATTCTGCTAAGTGGATTTTGCTAAGTTGCTTAAAGAATTTTCTATTTTAGCAATTGCAGCCATACTTGATGGTGAAACAGCATTTGTATAAATTTAAAAGCCCTAAATACCAAAATGCTCTCTGTCAAATTTCAAAATATAACTTATTAAAACTTGTTATTCAGTTAATAGTATTGATTGTCATAGTTATGGCTGACTGGCATCATTTATAGAAAAGTGAAAACCCGTTATGCCAGGAGACTTTCTGTAAAGTTTGCTAAAATAAAAAGTCATTAAATTTTTCGTCTTTTTGCATTGGTGGCCATAATTAATGAAGGAATGTCATCATGTGTACCAAACTGAAACTATGTTTTCTGTCAGATTTTGACAAACTCTGTTAGGCAGTTTATGTGAAGAAGCTGCTTCAAGGTTTTTCTACTTGCATTATCTGTTGCCAAACTTGATGGGAGATCATTATCAACAGTAGAAATTCTGAAAGGCTTTAATGTTAGGATGCACCATACCATGTGTGGTTGAAATTGATCAGGTGGAAGGGGGCGGTTTTTCTTTTTTCAGAAGTTGAAATCCACACGTACTGATGGACAACAGAGAGGATATTATACTTTAAGTAGCAATCAACGTTTATTATTTCAATAAATTCAAAAGGTCCTCATTTCAATAACATCAAAAGGTCTTCATTTCAATAAATTCAAAAGGTCTTAATTTCAATAAATTCAAAAGGTCTTAATTTCAATAAATTCAGAAGGTCTTCATTTCAAAAAAATCAAAAGGTCTTCATTTCAATAAATTCAAAAAGTCTTAATTTCAATAAATTCAAAAGGTCTTCATTTCAATAAATTCAAAAGGTCTTCATTTTAAGATGCTTTCAAACAAATTTGATCAAATTATCTTCTGCAGCTTAAGAGAAGCTGTTTAAAAGTTCTCTACTTTTGAATAAATGCAGATAAATTTGATTACGAATCACACACTCAATTGGCCTTTGTGTCAGGATGCTCTATACCAGTGGTTCAGAACCCCAAGTTTGCAACCCAAATCAGGGTTGCAAGAATGTTCTTGAGGGTCAACAGAATTTTTTTGTTGAGGATGGCAAAACTTATCAAAGTGGGTCTTGAGGCTCACACAAAAAGATATTTTTAGGGTTACTGCCAAAAAAGGTTGGGAATCACACTCCTCAAATGTTTGGTTGAAAATAACTTGGCAGTTTTTGAGAAGTTGAAAATAACAATTATAAAAGGATGCATCTAATGCACTGGATGACAAAGGACTATACCATATGCTTGCATTGCCTGGTGAGCAAAAAGAGAATTCACACATTTTTTATATATAATTTGTACATATATTTCAAACTGTTTCCCAACATAAATGAATAGTGATTAAATCAATAAAAGGTATGGCATATACAACAACAATTACATCTCTCTACCATTCATTGTGATTTATTCCAACTGTCAAGACAATAATTATAACTTTCTACCATTCATTGTATTGATTTATTCCAACTGTCAAAACCATAATTACGACTTTTTTACCATTCATTGTATTGATTTATTCCAACTGTCAAAACCATAATTACGACTTTTTACCATTCATTGTATTGATTTATTCCAAATGTCAAAACCATAATTAGGACTTTCTACCATTCATTGTATTGATTTATTCCAACTGTCGAAACAATAATTATGACTTTCTACCATTCATTGTGATTTATTCCAACTGTCAAGACAAAAATGATGACTTACTACCATTTACTGTCATTTATTCCAACTGTCAAGACAAAAAGGATGACATTCTACCATTCATTGTGATTTATTCCAACTGTCAAGACAAAAATGACGACTTTCTACCATTTACTGTCATTTATTCCAACTGTCAAGACAATAATTATGACTTTCTACCATTCATTGTATTTATTCAAACTCTCAAGACACAACAATAATTATGACTTTCTACCATTCATTGTGATTTATTCCAACTGTCAAGACAAAAATGACGACTTTCTACCATTCATTGTATTGATTTATTCCAACTCTCAAGACAATAATTATGACTATCTACCATTCATTGTATTGATTTATTCCAACTCTCAAGACAATAATTATGACTTTCTACCATTCATTGTACTGATTTATTCCAACTGTCAAGACAATAATTATGACTTTCTACCATTCATTGTATTGATTTATTCCAACTGTCAAGACAATAATTATGACTTTCTATCATTCATTGTACTGATTTATTCCAACTGTCAAGACAATAATTATGACTTTCTACCATTCATTGTGATTTATTCCAACTGTCAAGACAATAATTATGACTTTCTACCATTCATTGTACTGATTTATTCCAACTGTCAAGACAATAATTATGACTTTCTTCCATTCATTGTGATTTATTCCAACTGTCAAGACAATAATTATAACTTTCTACCATTCATTGTACTGATTTATTCCAACTGTCAAGACAATAATTATGACTTTCTACCATTCATTGTGATTTATTCCAACTGTCAAGACAATAATTATGACATTCTACCATTCATTGTGATTTATTCCAACTGTCAAGACAATAATTATGACTTTCTACCATTCATTGTACTGATTTATTCCAACTGTCAAGACAATAATTATGACTTTCTACCATTCATTGTACTGATTTATTCCAACAGTCAAGACAATAATTATGACTTTCTACCATTCATTGTACTGATTTATTCCAACTGTCAAGATAATAATTATGACTTTCTACCATTCATTGTACTGATTTATTCCAACTGTCAAGACAATAATTATGACTTTCTACCATTCATTGTGATTTATTCCAACAGTCAAGACAATAATTATGACTTTCTACCATTCATTGTATTGATTTATTCCAACTGTCAAGACAATAATTATGACTTTCTACCATTCATTGTACTGATTTATTCCAACTGTCAAGATAATAATTATGACTTTCTACCATTCATTGTACTGATTTATTCCAACTGTCAAGACAATAATTATGACTTTCTACCATTCATTGTACTGATTTATTCCAACTGTCAAGACAATAATTATGACTTCCTGCCATTCATTGTATTGATTTATTCCAACTGTCAAGACAATAATTATGACTTTCTGCCATTCATTGTATTGATTTATTCCAACTGTCAAGACAATAATTATGACTTTCTACCATTCATTGTACTGATTTATTCCAACTGTCAAGACAATAATTATGACTTCCTACCACTCATTGTATTGATTTATTCCAACTGTCAAGACAATAATTATGACTTTCTACCATTCATTGTATTTATTTATTCCAACTGTCAAGACAATAATTATGACTTTCTACCATTCATTGTGATTTATTCCAACTGTCAAGACAAAAATTATGACTTTCTACCATTCATTGTGATTTATTCCAACTGTCAAGACAAAAAATTATGACTTTCTACCATTCATTATGATTTATTCCAACTGTCAAGACAATAATTATGACTTTCTACCATTCAATGTGATTTATTCCAACTGTCAAGACAATAATTATGACATTCTACCATTCATTGTATTGATTTATTCCAACTGTCAAGACAATAATTATGACTTTCTACCATTCATTGTATTTATTTATTCCAATTGTCAAGACAATAATTAAGACTTTATACCATTCATTGTATCGATTTATTCCAACTGTCAAGACAATAATTATGACTTTCTGCCATTCACTGTATTGATTTATTCCAACTGTCCAGACAAAAATTATGACTTTCTGCCATTCATTGTATTGATTTATTCCAACTGTCAAGACAATAATTATGACTTTCTACCATTTGTTGCTTTGATTTATTCCAACTGTCAAGACAATAATTATGACTTTCTACCATTCATTGTATTGATTTATTCCAACTGTCAAGACAATAATTATGACATTCTACGATTCACTGTGATTTATTCCAACTGTCAAAACAATAATTATGACTTTCTACCATTCATAGTATTGATTTATTCCAACTGTCAAGACAATAATTATAACTTTCTACCATTTGTTGCATTGATTTATTCCAACTGTCAAGACAATAATTATGACTTTCAAGCATTCATTGTCGTTTATTCCAACTGCCAAGGCAGAAGTTATGACTTTCTATCATTCATTGTGATTTATTCCAGCTGTCAAGACAATAATTATGACTTTCTACCATTCATTGTATTGATTAATTCCAACTGTCAAGACAATAATTATGATTTTCTACCATTCATTGTGGTTTATTGAAACTGTCAAGACAATAATTATGACTTTCTATCATTCATTGTATTGATTAATTCCAACTGTCAAGACAATAATTATGACTTTCTATCATTCATTGTGATTTATTCCAGCTGTCAAGACAATAATTATGACTTTCTACCATTCATTGTATTGATTAATTCCAACTGTCAAGACAATAATTATGATTTTCTACCATTCATTGTGATTTATTCCAACTGACAAGACAATAATTATGACTTTCTACCATTCATTGTATTGATTTATTCATCTGTCAAGACAATAATTATGACTTTCTATCATTCATTGTGATTTATTCCAACTGTCAAGACAATAATTATGACATTCTACCATTCATTGTATTGATTTATTCCAACTGTCAAGACAATAATTATGACTTTCTACCATTCATTGTATTGATTTATTTCAACTCTCAAGACAATAATTATGACTTTCTATCATTCATTGTGATTTATTCCAACTGTCAAGACAATAATTATGACTTTCTACTATTCATTGTATTGATTTATTCCAACTGTCAAGACAATAATTATGACTTTCTACCATTCATTGTGATTTATTCCAACTGTCAAGACAATAATTATGACATTCTACCATTCATTGTGATTTATTCCAACTGTCAAAACAATAATTAAGACTTTCTACCATTCACTGTATCGATTTATTCCAAATTTCAAGACACAAAAATGATTATGACTTTCTACCATTCATTGTATTGATTTATTCCAACTGTCAAGACACAACAATAATTATGACTTTCTACCATTCATTGTGTTGATTTATTCCAACTCTCAAGACACAACAATAATTATGACTTTCTACCATTCACTGTGTTGATTTATTCCAACTCTCAAGACACAACAATAATTATGACTTTCTACCATTCACTGTATCGATTTATTCCAAATTTCAAGACACAAAAATGATTATGACTTTCTACCATTCATTGTATTGATTTATTCCAACTGTCAAGACACAACAATAATTATGACTTTCTACCATTCATTGTGTTGATTTATTCCAACTCTCAAGACACAACAATAATTATGTCTTGTTACCATTCATTATGATTTATTCCATCTGTCAAGACAATAATTATGACTTTCTACCATTCATTATGATTTATTCCAACTGTCAAGACAATAATTATGACTTTCTACCATTCAATGTGATTTATTCCATCTGTCAAGACAATAATTATGACTTTCTACCATTCATTATGATTTATTCCATCTGTCAAGACAATAATTATGACTTTCTACCATTCAATGTGATTTATTCCATCTGTCAAGACAATAATTATGACTTTCTACCATTCATTATGATTTATTCCAACTGTCAAGACAATAATTACGACTTTCTACCATTTGTTGCATTGATTTATTCCAAATGTCCAGACAATAATTATGACTTTCTACCATTCAATGTGATTTATTCCAACTGTCCAGACAATAATTATGACTTTCTACCATTCAATGTGATTTATTCCAACTGTCCAGACAATAATTATGACTTTCTACCATTCATTATGATTTATTCCAACTGTCAAGA
Source organism: Sinohyriopsis cumingii (assembly GCA_028554795.2). NCBI lineage: Eukaryota > Metazoa > Mollusca > Bivalvia > Unionida > Unionidae > Sinohyriopsis > Sinohyriopsis cumingii. The sequence goes on from CM068836.1 coordinate 12,439,313, forward strand.
CAATAATTATGACTTTCTACCATTTGTTGCTTTGATTTATTCCAACTGTCCAGACAATAATTATGACTTTCTACCATTTGTTGCTTTGATTTATTCCAACTGTCCAGACAATAATTATGACTTTCTACCATTTGTTGCTTTGATTTATTCCAACTGTCCAGGCAATAATTATGACTTTCTACCATTCATTATGATTTATTCCAACTGTCAAGACAATAATTATGACTTTCTACCATTTGTTGCTTTGATTTATTCCAACTGTCCAGACAATAATTATGACTTTCTACCATTCAATGTGATTTATTCCAACTGTCCAGACAATAATTATGACTTTCTACCATCCACTGAATTGATTTATTCCAACTGTCAAGACATTAATTATGACTTTCTACCATTTGTTGCATTGATTTATTCCAAATGTCCAGACACTTGAAAAACCACAATAGATTTCTTTAACAACTTTCTTCACAGACTTCTCAAATTTATTATCCCTCAGTAGGCCTTAAGATGCAATGTAATTGACTTTCCTATTTTGTTACACCTGAACCAGGAAACAGTTTGACACTCATTGGCCTGTAGTTATGGAGAGAAGCATGTGAACCTAACACAAACATAGGCATCAATTTATTCATCACCTACTTCAAATCACATGAGCCCATCCAATACAGGTTTGGTTTAGTTTTGTGGGTTTAATGCTATTTTTCAGCACATGACAGGCTATACATTACAGCCAGTATATCTGGCTCAGAGGAAGAACCCAGGAAAAACCAGCAACCCACAGGAAGCTAATGGCAAGCTTTCTTGCATACCAACATTGACTGAGATGAGACTCCAACCCACACAGACAGGAGATTTCAGTGAGATAACACAGTCATCCGAGACCACCCATCAAATGCAAAGTGGGAGGGGGTGAATAATAATAATAATAATAATAATGTATTTAAAGAAGGTGACACAATTAGTTGCATGTAACTATTCCTCCTTGATGCCCTCTATTATTTGCAAATATACTTTCAAAGTACATGTAAATAGTCACACACACACACATACAAACACACACATTGATAATTAACTATATTTATATCTGGACATGATAAACAGAAAATTTAAATAAACATGATCCAACTAGGTATATATACAGTACAAAAGTAGTGACAACAAAGTGATAGGTTAGTGAATTTATACTTTAAGTTATAATATATTTATCAAATCAAACAGGTTCCACTTTTCATCCATTGAAAAATCTTAATATTAAATGTATTTATATTGTTATTTTGTCTAATTTCCTCTGAGATTCAAATTAGTGATCCTGAATATTGAAAACTTTTCTTAATGAGGGAGTTCTTTATTTTGGTTTTGGGATGGAAAGTTGTTAGCTGAAATTGATCTTAAATTTGGAGCATTGCCTTGTTTATAACATGAAATAGTTCTTGGACATAGAAACATTGTGCATACATCTAGCCTTTCTCAAAAATATTTGTTGACTTACCGTTAACATTTTAATATTATTCATTGCATTTGAGATGCTTTCGAAATTATCTACGATGAGACTGCAAGCTCTGTTTTTCAAGCAGAATAATTTGTAAATATTCTTGTCAGAATAGTTTCCCCCCAGATAACATTATAGTAGTCTATGTATGGTTGTATATAACATTTGTAATCTAGTAACCTATGTTTAGCTGATAGATGTTGCCTTATCCTGCTAAATAATCACTGATATGAATTAACTTTATAAGACTCGAATATGTTCATTCCATTGCAAATTGTTGTCAACCATCACACCAAGGACTTGACATGGGTAACCATTTGCAGGCCAATTTCCTTCAACTTAAGATTTAAATTGTCATTTTCCAATTTCACTCTCTTTTGTTTTTGGTAGTAATTAGTAATACTTTATTCTTGTCTCCACATATTTTCATGCTATTTTCAATACACCAGGAATATATTCTAAGTAATGCTATCTCATAGTGTTGTATCATCATATAAGTTGCTTGATGAAATATAGTTGCATATTTTCAGTGGTATATCATTTATGAAAATGAGAAAGAGGAGTGGGCCTATGATTGATCCCTGTGGTATTATACATGTAATTTGTCCTCATTAGAAAAACTGGCATTTATTATTACAGTTTTCTCATTGATAGATATGATGTAAACCAATCAATCACTGAATTGTCACTCTGATCAATGCTCAATTTGTTGATAAAAATATCATGATCAACAAGGTCAAAATCTTTGCTTGAGATCAACATGTGTAGATCCAACTAATTTTCCTTGATCTAAGGCAGTAATCCACCTATCTATTATGGAGACCTAGGCTGTCTCACAGGAGTGGTTTTCTCTGAACCTTGATTGGTTTTTAAGAATTAAGTTAAAGTTTGATAGGTATATCAAAAGATTGTTATGGATATGTTTTTGCAGTAGTCTGGACAGAGCTGGTAAGGTAGATATGGGTCTGTAGTTACTGACCTCTCCTTTGCTGCCAGACTTGTGAAATGGGGTAACTTTTACCACTTTCCATCTCTGGGGAAACACCATTGAGGATATGTTTCGATTAAACATGTAAACTATGTTTTCAGATATAATATCTGCAGCAGTCCATCCAGATCTGTTGATTCCCTGTTGCAATAGTCCCATAAATTTCAAAACCTTTTCACTTGGTATTGCAGAAATAACATATTTTGAGCCAAGTGGAATTTTTTATAAACTTAAATTTCTTAGTCCATTGTGATTAGATTTGACAAAGGGTTCTTTAATTCTAAAGGCAATGCTGACAACAACAAAAAATTGTTGAATGTATTTTGCTGTTTCAACATCCTCATTAAGAATCTGTCCTTCCTGGCTAAGTTGTTGGATTTTAGATGACCTTGTGGTATGCTTTAAGCTACACCTAGTTTTTTAAAACCTTTCCACACAGAATTCTTACATCAATTATTTTCTAAAAACAACTGATAGAAATTCTTCTTTGCCTGAATGTTCATTTTGGTTACTTTATTTCTCATTATTTTGTAATGTGCTTGTTGACCAAAAGATCTGAAGTAATCACAACTTTTCATGGCATCTAGACTGCCTCGAGTCAACCAAATTGGGTTGGAAGTCCATGTATGTGTATATATTTATCAACCACCTGTATAAAAAGCTGGGTCCATATATCACTGAGCATCATCTACATCATCAAACATAGATACAATACTGCAAAGAACATTTCTGAGATTTTCTAGAAATTTGCCATCATCATAATGCTTAAATGATCTATAGTCCTGAGTTTCGGACTTCACAGCTTTTTTTATGCCAGATTTTCTGGTTAGAAAAATAAGGAAGTGATAACTAAGACCGATACTTGGAATATGTATTTTTGTCACATTTTCATCCATATTTGTATAGATATGATCTATCTGTATAGATATGATCTAGTTGTATAGATACAGTCTATTTGTATGTATAGATATGATCTATTTGTATAGATATGGTCTATTTGTATAGATATGATCTCTTTGTATGTATATGTATGGTCTATTTGTATGTATAGATATGGTCTCTTTGTATAGATATTGTCTATCTGTATAGATATGATCTATTTGTATAGATATGGTCTATTTGTATGTATAGATATGGCCTATTTGTATGTATAGATATGATCTGTATAGATATGATCTATTTGTATAGGTATGGTATATTTGTATGTATAGATATGATCTCTTTGCATAGATATGGTCTATTTGTATAGATATGGTCTATTTGTATGTATAGATATGATTTATTTGTATATATATGGTCTATTTGTATGTATAGATGTGATCTATTTGTATATATATGGTCTATTTGTATGTATAGATATGACCTGTTTGTATAAATATGGTCTATTTGTATAGATATGATCTATGTGTATGTATAGATATGATCTATTTGTATAGATATGGTCTATTTGTATAGATATGGTCTATTTGTATAGATATGATATATTTGTATAGATATGGTCTATTTGTATGTATAGATGTGATCTATTTGTATAGATATGGTCTATTTGTATAGATATGATCTATTTGTAAAGATATGCTCTATTTGTATGTATAGATGTGGTGATCTATTTGTACAGATATGGTCTATTTGTATAGATATGGTCTATTTGTATAGATATGATCTCTTTGTATGTATAGGTATGGTCTATTTGTATGTATAGATGTGGTGATCTATTTGTACAGATATGGTCTATTTGTATAGATATAGTCTATTTGTATAGATATGATCTCTTTGTATGTATAGGTATGGTCTATTTGTATGTATAGATGTGAGCTATTTGTATAGATATGGTCTATTTGTATAGATATGATCTATTTGTATAGATATGGTCTATTTGTATATATAGATGTGGTGATCTATTTGTGCAGATATGGTCTATTTGTATGTATAGGTATGGTCTATTTGTATGTATAGATGTAATCTATTTGTACAGATATGATCTATTTGTATAGATATGGTCTATTTGTATAGATATGGTCCATTTGTATAGATAGGTCTATTAGAGTGTTGTATGGTCAGTTTCTCATGTTGGTTTGTTGACTAACTGGGTTAGACCAAAGGTTTCTGTGAAATCCAACTTCTGATAACCTGATTATTCATAAGTCACCTAAAATGTATACTTTGTTTCGGTCATCAGTCACCTTATTGAGTTGCTTCTCCAAATGCTCAATTCATTCAACCTTCACTAAACATGACAAAAATCAAACATATATATATATATTATATATTGCTGTAAAATTTACAACAACATAAATGAAGAAAGTAATTACATTACAGTATAAACACTTAGAAGTACAACTGCAAACAAAACAGACCCTTATCTATTGTCGCATAATGTACCAGCAGATCAAGGTCTATGCTGTTTGTTACTCTGATTACTCCTAACAAAGTGCATAGACCCAGATCTGCACTTTATGTGACGACAGATCTGGCTCTGTTAAGTTTGCATTTGGACTCGACCTATAAGTGAGTATAAACAGTATGTTTCTTCACAGGTTATGATATTAATCAAAACAAACAAAATAACTGTATGATAGCAGATCGTGTATATATATATATATATATATATATATATATATATATATATATATATATATATATATATACTTGATACATTCTTTAATGATTAAGATAAAGCTAATGATTATGCTTGTACCAGCGGTAGTTGTATGTTAGCAGTGGTGGTGGTGGTTGTAATGACACTAGTGCTCATGATATTGGCAACTTCTTATGAATTTTAAGCTTCATGATTGGTGAATAAGAAACTTCTCACATCAAAGTGATTTCAATAATCCATTACATTATTGGTTCAACAGAGTACTCAGATCAGAGTGATGACAATAATCCTTTACATTAATGGTTCAACAGAGTACTCAGATCAGAGTGATGACAATAATCCTTTACATTAATGGTTCAACAGAGTACTCAGATCAGAGTGATGACAATAATCCTTTACATTAATGGTTCAACAGAGTACTCAGATCAGAGTGATGACAATAATCCATTACATTGTTGGTTCAAAAGAGTACTCAGATCAGAGTGATGACAATAATCCATTATATTAATGGTATAGAAGAGTATTCACATCAGTGATTACAATAATCCATTCCTTTAATGGTAAAAAAAAGAGTACCCCGATAAAAGTTAATTACTTTAATGTTAAAAGAGAGTACTGATTACATTCATGCATCAACAGATGTAATCAAATGGCGGTGTTCTTGCAGATCAACGTTTGGAGTTAGCTGTGACAAAAACTTTGGCAAACAGATGTAAAGTTAAAACTCTAAAGGTGTTTGATTTTAACTACATAGCTCGCTCTCAGGTAGATCACTCACCAATTCTGCCCTCATGTAAATCACTTACCTATTAGATACAGCAGTTTTCATTAAAAAGTTTGAAAGAAACCCTCCCAGACACTTCCTAAAAATGTATCATGTGACGCTTTGAAAGATTTGATTTCTGTTGACAATGACTGACCTTCATATTGTGGCAGGTTTATCAATGACTACTAATAGGTGAATCATGATAGAAAATAAATTTCAAATAACCACCAAGCTTTTACAGGGTGGGTTTATTCTTATGTTAATGACTTTAGACTGATACAAGAGCTGCAGCCAGCCATACATGATGACAGATTATATTATTTACCCTCAGAAATAAGACCTTTTTACAGTCTCGTCAGGCTAAATTTATGTTCTTAAAAACTATAAAGATGCACACTTGGAAACCTCATGCCATGTGTACTTTCAAAGCTGCATATTTTTTGCTGAGGACACTTTCATTTTACTGGGGGCATATGGAGTTCAATCTTCTGTTTTTTTTTTAGAATACTGCCCTAAATCAAAAACAAATTTTTTGTTTTGAAACTGGTATCATCAAGCATGAAGGGAAAAAAATTAATGAAAAATTCTGAAAGAGAAATGATTGATAGATTGTTGTTTCTTTGGTCCAATTTCAAAGAAGTATGAAAATTTTAATTTCCATTTTAAGCCAGGCAGGAGACATGACAAATACAGGGGAAATTTCACAAAATCATTACAATCTCTGATCCATCCCATGTCATATTTTCAAAATTCACACAAAAAAAAAATACTTTTATTTACAAAATCTCTCAATTTTCCAACAAGACTATTCTTTCCATTCACATAAACAGGACATGAAATTTTCTTACACGGTTGTTCTATTCAAGGTAAAATAGACCTAACAGACCCACATAGACTTAATCGACCTAAATATTGAAAATAGCCTCTCACTTAGCTTTTAGATTCTGTCATTTTGTTTCATTTTGAAGTGAACACTGCATTTTAATTTAAAACTGATTTTACCAAGTTTTAAGTTAATTTATATCTCAGAACATTAGAAATCCAAATTTGTTTAACATGTATAAACGGCACAGTACCTGTAATTTTCTTTTTGATGTATACATATTAACTTCGCCAAATTTAGTCAAACTCTAGTAAACATACTAATCTGAACAATTCTGAATCAATTTCTTAAAACAAAACAAAGTAAAATATTTGATGACAAGTTTTTCAAAATAATTCTCTCAATCTCTTTATGTTCATGTAAATGCCGAGTTAAACCTGAAAACTTACATGCAAAGTAAAATTAAGGAAGACATTTTGATTTTATTTGTAAGGAGTAATCATGAATATACAGGTGTTTATTCAAGAAAAACTACATACAGGTTTTGGATGACTATTGATGAGATTTACCCTAAATCGCCTGACATAACTTAATATTTATGATTAGCAAAATAAAGAATGATAAAAAGAACAGATTCGGATAGGTAAATGATTGAATTGATGTTTTCTCATAGATAGCATTCTGTGTCACGTTGAATTCTGAAAAGTCAACTTGGAACTCTTCTCCTAGGCAACATCAAGTTGAAAACCTGTAAATTGAGTTTATGTTGGAAAACTAAACTTCAACTTTTGCAGATGTGATTATTTTCCTCCAAGACAATGTTTAAAAAACATGAATAGTCACATTCAAAGTGTCATCCCTACTTCAGCACCATGGAGAAAACTGATATTAGTCCATGGACTTTGACTATGACACAAACTATGGATTTTTACCATCGACATCAATGATTATGACCATGAATGTCCAGGGTCAGACCATTGGTCAAGTCAACCAAAAATATCCATGCACTAAGAAACAATACTAAAAGACCATAGTTGTCCATGGTCTATAATGTGACATCCACCATGTATGACCATAGACTACCTACAGATAAAATGGTCAGACATAACTATACTGTAGGAAGCCACATCACATATGAAGTTGTATCGCATAATGTGCAGACAGATCTGGGTCTATGCAGTTTGTCAGGTGATATCAGAAGAAGAAAAAACAAGACAGACCCTGATCTGCATTTGCATTATAATATGGCTGATCAGATCTTTGTTGTTTGCAGTATGACTCGACTTATAAACGAGTATATACTGTGTTTAGAAAAGAAAGAAGCACTTTTAAACACAAATTTATTCAACTCTGCAGATCTTCTTTGTACATGTACTAGGAATATATCAGAATCTGGGTTAAAATATATATTTTATCTTGCACACATCTGACAGACATGGCAACAGTAAACAATAATAACAGTACCGTAATAGTTACATTACATACCTACCATGTCCAGCTCTTTTGCAGAACTAATTTTTCTTCTTTCCATCTTGGTTACCTTCAACCGTGGCCTATTGACCCCCAAATTGATGGATGCCATGACCCTTGGCCCATTGATCCCCAAACTGATGAATGCTTTTCTTGTCTCAAATGCAAATTATCCACACAGATTGCTCATGATTTGGGGCACAGAGCTTGTTATTTTGTGGAAATCATTTTCCTTTATGAAGTTCCGCTGACCTATTAACCTCCAAACAAAATTGTGTCTTTTTTCTTTTATTTTATGCACATTGCAAATTTTTGTAAACATGTTTACATTTTACCTTGCAGCTCTTCATGTTTACATTTATTTGCACAATATTATCTTCATGACATTTTGTGCAAATCTTTATTTTATATTTGTTGAACTTTACTTTTAATTAGTGCCACATAGCCATTACTGTGCTGATGTATCATTAAATGCTAATATATACATGGCCTCGAATGCAAACCATCTACAAAGTTCTGTCAGTCACGAGGAATTCTGACTTTATTACGCATTTCATAGTGAGATAATGCTTTATATCAGTGGGAGAAAAATTATATCGCTACAATGGCGATACCACATCTGCAACTACTGTACTTTCTTTTTCCATTTAGGAAGTATAGCTGCCCTTATGTGTGTTATTCAGACCAATATTTCCATATTTAGGCCTATTTCATTTTTTTCCTTGTGCTCCTTTTCTATTATTCTACCCTCCCCCTTTCTCTCTCCCTCACTCCATGTCAGGAAGGATGGCTCTTAAATGTGTCAATTGTAGGTCCTTGATGTGTACATTATGAAACGAATGAGCTGGTGGCATCCAAAAATACCACAAAACAACTCCAAAAGTGTAAAATATTGACTTTAAGTATTAACTCTTTATAATTTGTTCCACATGAATCTCAGAACTTACATGACCTGATGCTATGTGCTACTGTGGACTCAATACAGACATGCTGATCAAGCAATTGTACGATGTAAAAAATACAGACATGCTGATCAAGCAATTGTACAATGTAAAAAATACTGACATGCTGATTAAGCAATTGTATGATGTAAAAAATACTGACATGCTGATTAAGCAATTGTACGATGTAAAAAATACTGACATGCTGATCAAGCAATTGTACGATGTAAAAAATACTGACATGCTGATCAAGCAATTGTACAATGTAAAAAATACAGACATGCTGATCAAGCAGTTGTATGATGTAAAAAATACCGACATGCTGATTAAGCAATTGTACGATGTAAAAAATACAGACATGCTGATTAAGCAATTGTACGATGTAAAAAATACTGACATGCTGATTAAGCAATTGTACAATGTAAAAAATACAGACATGCTGATCAAGCAATTGTACGATGTAAAAAATACAGACATGCCGATTAGGCAATTGTACAATGTAAAAAATACTGACATGCTGATTCAGCAATTGTACGATGTAAAAAATACAGACATGCTGATCAAGCAATTGTACAATGTAAAAAATACTGACATGCTGATTAAGCAATTGTACGATGTAAAAAATACAGACATGCTGATCAAGCAATTGTACAATGTAAAAAATACTGACATGCTGATTAAGCAATTGTACGATGTAAAAAATACTGACATGCTGATCAAGCAATTGTATGATGTAAAAAATACTGACATGCTGATTAAGCAATTGTACGATGTAAAAAATACAGACATGCTGATCAAGCAATTGTACGATGTAAAAAATACTGACATGCTGATTAAGCAATTGTATGATGTAAAAAATACAGACATGCTGGTCAAGCAATTGTACAATCTAAAAAATACTGACATGCTGATTAAGCAACTGTATGATGTAAGAAAAACAGACATGCTGATTAAGCAATTGTACGATGTAAAAAATACTGACATGCTGATCAAGCAATTGTATGATGTAAGAAAAACAGACATGCTGATTAAGCAATTGTATGATGTAAAAAATACAGACATGCTGATTAAGCAATTGTACGATGCAAAAAATACAGACATGCTGATCAAGCAATTGTATGATGTAAGAAAAACAGACATGCTGATTAAGCAATTGTATGATGTAAAAAATACAGACATGCTGATTAAGCAATTGTACAATGCAAAAAATACTGACATGCTGATCAAGCAATTGTACAATGTAAAAAATACTGACATGCTGATTAAGCAATTGTATGATGTAAAAAATACAGACATGCTGATTAAGCAATTGTACGATGTAAAAAATACTGACATGCTGATCAAGCAATTGTATGATGTAAGAAAAACTGACATGCTGATTAAGCAATTGTATGATGTAAAAAATACAGACATGCTGATTAAGCAATTGTATGATGTAAAAAATACAGACATGCTGATTAAGCAATTGTACAATGTAAAAAATACTGACATGCTGATTAAGCAATTGTATGATGTAAAAAATAAAGACATGCTGATTAAGCAATTGTACGATGTAAAATCTTATAGTAAATATATGATGGTTTGGTATAAATCAGAATCAGTGAAGATACATATTTGATTCCAACATATATCTGATTACAGTTCAAATAATTAAGTCATGTTTGGAACAAATAAGGCTTCACTATCAACGTAAGTATTTGATCCAAATAAAAGTATGAGTTTGCATTTGTATGGAGTTTATGTAACTCTCTCTCTCTCTCTCTCTCTCACACACATGAAAATAAATTGCTTCTTGCAATAGAAACCCAGCCTTTTGTCACTTGGAAGGTGTCAGATTGATCATTTATCAATCACTGATTACAGCATTTCTCTTTAGAATGACTATCAGATACTGAAATTACTGATATACTCTGCATGAACACTAATAGACCTCAACCGAAAGATTTCTTTTAAAGAATAGTTTGCCTAATGCTACCAGAGGTAAAATTCATTTACCTTAATGTGTTTATATAACACAGGTTCACAAACCCTTTTCTAGCTCAACTTTGCACAACACAAATTGATGTCATCCAAAGATCAAGTTCTTTGTGCAAACCAGACCAACCTGTTTTTTCAGACAGCCTTTGAAACAAGCATCAAACAAACGAGCTACTGCTGCATAGAGCTATGTCAGATACAGTTTCAAAAAAAGTCAACATTTTCATTCATACCATTCTAGAGACAAATCTTACAAACTAGGTGTACTTTATTGTTAACAATAACCCCAGATATACCTTAGGTTTCTTCTTCTATGTATGTCAAATTGTGTGGAACAATGAACTGTAAAAGATCAAACTGAACCAATACTTCTGTGCTTTGTAATTCCAGTCTGCAATATGCTTCAACCCATGCATCATTCAAAAACCTTCAAGAATGTTAATTTTATTTCTGTCTCAATTGATCGTCTTTGTTGCATATTCAAAAGACTGTAACATGCTCTCCATTAAAATGTTGTGTCTCAGGTGTACCTTTCAAAGCCATTAATTATAGCTGATGACATCACAACAAGTCTCATCTGGGAAGCCAGAATTTCATTAATTTTGAGGGGGTGGGTATTGGAAGGAAGTAGACAGATGATTAGGGGTAAGGGCACTATTGATATCAACAAATCTATTGAAAGATTTATTTTTTTAAAGTACTAGACATACTTGCTTACAAGTCAAATAAACAATGACAAGTCAGCTAAGCACAAGTCAACTAAGCACTGTAAATCAGAACTGCTATTGCATAATGCATCAGCAGATGTGGTTCTATGCAGTTTGTTAAGAGTAATCAGTAGAACAATCAAAACAGACCCTGATCTGACAGCACATGATGTGCCAGAAAAACAGGGTCCATATTGTTTGCAGTTGGTCTCAACTTATATACGAGTATATATAATATATTAATATTAAATTTACTGATGCAAGAATAAATTTAACCTATTTGATTAAAGCAAAGTCAATCAAGGTAATGTTCTACTAAAATGGATTAATACTCAGCAACAACTGTACAAGGATTCCGTATATACTCACTTATAAGACAATTCATGCTGCAAACAACAGATGCTGGTCTGCTATAGCATAATGTGCCTGCAGATCAGTGTCTATGTTGTTTGTCTTTCTGATTACTGCACAGACACAAATCTGACAGCAGCTCTGGGTCTCTGCAGTTTGCAGTTTGACTCATCTTATAAGTGAGTAAATATGGTATGTGACACAAAACGCAATTATGCAACAAAATTCTTTTGTGTATTTCACACCAGGTTTACCTTGATGCACAAAACATGTATAATCTTTATATCTTATGCTGCTCCAACGTAATTGTTTCTAAACCAATTAGTCAGCAAAGGTTACAGATATTACCGTATATACTTGCTTTTAAGTCAGGAACATACCGTAAGTATAATATTTAAAAACAGGAAATAAACAGTTCCAGATCAAAACCAAATGCCTGAAGATTCTACTGTTTAACTTATCTGATCTCATGGCAGCAAAGCTCTGATTAAATGGTTGTATACATAACTGTTTAATACGCTATTTAAAGCAGTCTCATCTCTAAACAAAAGGCTGTATACATACCCTATTTAAAACACAGTCTAATCTCTAAACAAAAGGTTGTATATATTATGACTGTTTAATATGCTATTTAAAACACAGTCTAATCTCCACTCAAAAGGTTATATACATGACTGTTTAATAAACTGTTTTAAAAATAGTCTTAAACTCTGATCAAAAGGCTACAAACAATGACTGCAGAGCAAACCATAAGATTATCAAAAATAATTTTTATTTTCACATAAAATGCATATACCAAAAATATCTTTGCTGTTTGTTGCACTTTTGTTTATTAAGGTTTAAATTACATGAATTGACTTAATAGTAATAAATAAATCGTGTTTTTATTCTGTTATGTTTATTTGATTTAATTTAAACTTGATTTAATTTAATTGTTTCAAAGTTTTAAAATCTTTTTAATTTCATTACATGTCAAAATAATGGAGCTTTGTTTACTAGGAACTTGATATTTTTTCAGAAAATAGTTTGACCTTGACTCTTCAGTTTTAAACACCTAAAGCTGATCTAGTTCCCAATCTTTATTTATAAATCAGTGAGAGAAGTAAATAACTTTTTATTTTAATCCTATTCTTAGAGTAAAATGATTGGTTTTTGTGAAGGTCATACTGGGACTACGTGCCTTTATATGTAAATACTTCTTGATGGCTCTGGAAAGTTGATCCTCATCCGGGAATTTGTTTTGCATATTTGAGTTACTATATAATCATTGTTTATAGATATTTTTCTCAGTTTGGCTTAAAAACACTGGGTAGAAAAGGTGTTCTTTTGTTGTGTCAGTTTTGAGTTATTTTAATGTTTATTCAAATTATTTGGATTCAAAAGGATTAAAATTCTTTTTCCCAGAAATATATTAGTGCTCATACAGAATTCTTGGACAAAGACATTTCATTAATTCATTCACCGGATTACTGTTTGTGAATAACACCGAACTGTAGACATTCCAACACCACAAAGGATATAGTATATGTCATCGCCTTCCATCTTGGATTCTTCCTCGGGACTCAAACTTGAATTCATTAGAACATTTCATTATTTGGACTTGTATAATTTAATTCATGAATTATTCTTGGATTATTTTTGGATTTGATTCTTAAAACCGTAAGTTCATTTTACAGAGTTTTTCCAGGGAAATAAATTATTTGTTTAATTTTTCAAAGCTTGTTGTTTTCGCTCTTTCTTTTGTTACTGTTTATTCGAGTGTAACAAGTAACATAAGAATTCCCTTTCAATTAACCTTTGGAAACAAAATTGGTCACCATTACATCTTCATGCAGGTAATTCATATTCCATGAACAGCAGTATTTAATAGTCCTCTTTGTAGTCACTAGTATGGTGGTATGGTCGTCTCTGGACAGAACTGACAAATATGTCACAATGACCTGGGTATCAGGTGTTGAAATAAATTTATTATGCAGAGACCATTATTTTCTTATTGAAGTGATCATGACCATGACCTTTAGACCCCAGAATCATTAAGTTTCTTTACTACTGTATATAACGTATATACTTGCTTATAAGTCGAGTCAAGCTGTAAACAACAAAGATTCTGATCTGAAGTAGCATAATGCACCTGCAGATCAGGGTCTATATTGTTTGTTCTACTGATTATTCCTAACAAACTACACAGACCCACATCTGCCATCATATTATATGACAGAAGATCTAGGTCTGTGCAGTTTGCAATTGGACTTGTCTTGTAAGTAAATATATACAGTATCGTAACTGTAAGGGAACCTACTCTGGAACAAGTTATTTTGCAAAACTCATTTTACTTTAAGTTACAATTACCTTCACCTTTGGCTCTAAAACCAAGAGGTTTCTTCCGTACTTTATAAGCAAGGTTGAAGCCTTCCACAAATTTTGTCAAGCTATATGGTCAGGAACTAAGTTATTATGCAAAAGCCATATTTCTTCTTTCAATCACATTGACCTTGAACTTTCATACTAATTTTTTTTCCACACCAAAACTGATAAGCTTCTTTCTTTCATCAATAAAAGCATGTAAAGTCTGCCATTGGCAGGTGCTGCAGAATTGAAGTTAGCCACAGAAAGAGAAAAGTTAACAGACTGACAGGATCAAATCATAAAAAAATACATTCCACCAGAAGGTGGACATATGTAATATTATACATAATCTCCAGTCAATTTATTCAAAACAAGATTGTGTCTTAGTAATGACTGACAGTATGCAAAACAGAATGATGTATATGCAAATTAGTTAATATATGAAGCCCATGAAAACTGTACATATTGTTGAGTTTACAGTCGGTCCATTTTACAACCCTTCCTTATTTTATTGTGAACATCTGTAGTCTTCTAGTACACTTAATATTATAACATAAGACTCCATCCAAGCTAATGATGAAGCATTCATCCATGTAAACATAATGTTTTTAAAAAAATGATGTATTAGAAATTAACAAAGATGACTGAATAGCACACTGTACACATAACCTATGCAACAGATGGCTATGTTGTTGTTGTTGATGTTGTGGGTTTAATGCCATTTTTCAGCACAAGATAGGCTATACATGGCGGCTAGTATTAATAGTGGAGGAAGAACCTGAAAAAACACAGAAAGAACCACCAACCCACAAGAAGCAGCTGGCAAGCTTTCTCACATACCCACATTGGCCGAACCCGATATTTGAACCCATGCAGACAGAGGTGAGATGGCAGTGATCCATAACAGTGAGTGCTTTAGACCATTTGGCCACTCAGGGCCCCTGACTACTATGTTGGTAACTGAAAGTCTTGTGCCGAAACAATTTTCTCTTTCTCAGTCACAGTGACCTTGACCCTTGAGCTTCTGGCCCTAAAATCAATAGTTTTCTTCCTTACCCAAGTGCTGTCCTTTCACAAGGTTTGGTCTAAGTCTGTGATGCTGAACAAATGTTACTGTGAAGAAAGAATTTTTCTTCTTTCAGTTATAGTGACCCTGACTTTTGACCTTCAGATCTTTTCATAAGCAGGATTCATTCTTACCAAAAGTGAAAGGCGTCCATAATGTTGTTGTTCTTTCATCAAGTCGATGAGGACCACTCGTCATCAAAGGGTTGGAGGGGCAGGTTCTGTTCTGTGTGTGCGCAGGTGGGTGATGAGGCCAATCCTTGCACGGAATATTCGTTTGCATAAGGGACAAGGGATGAGTGGAACATCTCCAGAAGGTTTCACAGCACACACTTTTCTGGCTTGCCTCCTCAGCTCTGCAGCTGCTGTCCTGTTAAATTCGTACAACTTGGAGTCTTTGTTCACGGAAGCATGCCAAGTGACTCGATCGCTTGCTGTTTGCTCCCAAGAATCATTGTTTATGTTGAATGCCTTCAATGCAGCCTTCAGATTGTCTTTGAGGTATCTCATCAAGAACAAATGAAACCACTTTTATTCTTTTAGCCACAGTGACTTTACTTTGACGTCTTGACTTCAACGTCTAAGTATAAGCAATTCAAAAACTGAAGATGGTGGAGAACTCAGTTATCGTGAGACCTTAACCTGGGACCTTTCCACCCCAAAATCAATTTGGTTCTTCCTTATCCCAAATGCAAACTATCCACAAAGGCTGGTAAACTGTAGTTAGAGGAGAAACATTTTTTCCCCAGTCACAGTGATGTCAATATTTTTTAAATTTTGAGCCTGAAATCTATAGTTATTCCTTATCCCTACATTACTATAGAAATGTGGAAACAAAACTGGTAGCAGATATATGGTCGGACTGATAACATAAATACACTTCATAATGGGAATATGAAAATACACTCTATAGTGGGATTAAAAATTAATTATTAGTAGCTTCTGTGAAACACTAATCAAGAATCTCTATTCGAAATTTAAATTCTTTGTCTGCCTCTGTATGAAGAAATCCAGCCAACAAATTTTTGTGGTCCTACAGTGCTCAATTAGTTGAGTTTACTACATATTTATTACAATGAAACTTCTCAGGACCAAAAGAGCAAACAAGAAAAAAATCCTCTTGAAGCCAAACCATATCTCTGGTTCCAAATTTTCCCTCTTTATTTTCAATAATCTTTAACTCAGTAAACCAAAAGCCATCTACAAAACAAAATTTAACCAAGTGAACATATGGCCTTTAAACAGCCTAAAGTTATCCACTGGTCTTTGAACAGCCTAAAGTCATCCATGGATCTTTAAACAGCCTAAAGTCATCTACTGGTCTTTAAACAGCCTAAAGTCATCAACTGGTCTTTAAACAGCCTAAAGTCATCCACTGGTCTTTAAACAGCCTAAAGTCATCCAGAGTATATAAAACTCTTTAAATTAAAAACCAATTCAGTGAAATCTCAATTATCACATATCAGTTTTCATGTACCGTCAAAGTATATAAATAACTGCTTTTAAAAGGAAGGAAGCCTCCAAAAGCTCCTCAAAACCAAATTTTTATATAGTCAGGAGGATTTCAGTGTTTTCGTTGTATTGCATCATGTCTTTGCAAATATATATAAATACACTACTGCATGCCTGTAAATTACATATTCATACTTTTATGACCCTTTTTGTTTTAAAGGTTAAACAAATCTTTCCATGAAGGAGCCATGGTGGCGTAGTGGCTAGCATGGCAGACTTGTAACTGAAAAGGTGTGGATTTCAATCTTGCAATTGGATCAGCCTTGGATGGTTACAACATTGTGTCCTTGGGCAAAAAAAACTCGCTCCAATTGCCTTGGCACTAAATAACCTACTTGTGCTGATGTGCTGTAAAACACCAAACCAAAGAAAACAATCCATTGTCAAAGAGGTGGAGGACAATGCCTTTTGTGGCACTGAATGCCATGATGACTTTTCAAATACCACTGTATATCTGATTGTACTAGCATAACTTGGCTAGGTGCTAATTTTTGGCTTCACAATCGCTCCAACAAAAGATGAAATATCAGCTATTCAAGGCAATGACAATCTATTATTCTTTGGAATTTACTTTGGTATGCTCACAGGTAACTTGTTATCCATGCTCTTTGTCTTAATAATCAGCCAGAACAAGAGACTGGAATTCCATAGTGATGACACTAACTTCATTAATATCTATTTAGAATTGGGTTGTTTGATTCATTTACTGGGAAAATATAATATTTAGAATTGGATTGTTTGATTCATTTACCTGGAAAATATATAACTGCATCTAAATGACTGGGTAACATCTTGATTACAGGAGTTTTATATTTTAATTGACAGAAAATCTCTCATGATTTAATCTTAGCTATGAGAATAAAAATACACAGAATCAAACCAATTACTGTTTAAACCCATTATAATTTTATTCCAAGTTTCAATTAGTGATGTCAAGCAAATGATCATTAAATTCACGATTTCTTAACCTTTAAATAGTTTTGATATTTTGTGTATACCTTGTGAACATACAACAAAATGTTTTAACTTACTTCAAGTTTTAAAAGTAATCAGATTTGCTAATTCATTATTATTATTATTATTATTATTATTATTATTATTATATGTGTGTACTATTGCAAAGAAACTGTAGATCAAAACTCCTCACCAACAATCCCCACCAATATGTGGGGGTAGTTGCCCTCCTATCTACCCCTTATTCTTGTGTATCAGACCATACACTTCACACACAGCAGTGTAGTTCACAGAGGACATGTTCTGAGTCTGTCAGGATCACAGTGTAATGTGACACCAGAATTGTCTGTTGCGGTTGGCTGATCAGCCACAATGAGAGGCTCATCTCAGATAATGAGATGAGATAGCCTCTATAGTTAACAGTGATTGATGCTTTGTTACAAGTTTTATAATGTTGTCTGAATTAATCATCATCAGGCTGAAAATGTTTGCTTGATCATCCCATGAGCCAAAATCTTGTCAATCATAAATAATCTTCAAGTTAACATGGTCTGATTTAAAGGCTTGATAAATGATGTTATTATTTTTGGGACTAGAAATGAATGTTGGCAGCTTGTTAGGAGTAATCAGTAGAACAAATAAACATATACCATGGTCTGCCGGTGCATTATGCTATGGCAGATCGTGGTCTATGTTGTTTCCAGTCCGACTCGACTTACAAGCAAATACACGCAGTAGAGATATCAGTAATAGGTACAATGCAAAAAGCCCTGCTTACTACAGTTTGTTCAGTACAGCCTCAAACAGGAACTTTGAGGAAACAAATGCCAATGTATCTAGCATGAATCCAAACAAGAGACCCAAGTGAGTGCAATATCACTCACCCTGTAGCTGACATGTGACAGCTTGTATTTGCAAATTCACAGATATTAAGTTCCCAACCCATGGAAGCTACAGTGACTTAGTTGTTAAAGCACAGGAGTTATTACCAGAAGGTTGCTGGTTCAATTTCACCATATGATCTGAAACGAGTGCTTGTTCTAAGACATCACTGTCCCTGCATCTTCATTAATATGTGTGAATGCAAATCACAACTGAACTAATCTAAGGTCCTGATGATATAAGCTTACATACCAAATACGATCAAAATCTGAATGCAATATAATTCTGCATGCCAAATAATGCAGAAATCCAACAATCCACAGTTAAGTTACAGTTGCCTCTCACAATATAATACCTCATTATACTGTTACCCCTATTATAACATGGATTGTTAGAGATCCCATGACATTAGTCCCTCACTATAAATCCCCTCAGTATATCACTGCCTCTTATACCATTGTTAGAGTCATAGATCCCATTAAAGTAGCCCCTCACCATAAATCCTCTTAGTATATCCCTGCCTCTTAAACAAATTGTTAGAGTCATGGATCACATCAAATTAGTCCCTCACTAAAAATCCTCTAAGTACATCATTGCCTCATACCATTGTTATGGTCATGGATCACATTACATCAGTCTCTCATTATAAATCCCCTCATTATACTGCCCTCAGTATAGTGTTACCCCTCTTATACCATGGATGTGGTCATGGATCCCATTACATCAATCCCTCACTATAAATCCCCTCATTACATACTGCCCTCTTATAACATTGGTATGGTCATGTATCCCATCAAATTGAGTACTAGTTTAACACTAACATTTGAGTTATTTCACATAACTTTAGTTCTTGGTTGAGCAATATAGTGAAATCTTGTTAATATTACCACAAAAAAGATTTGAGAAAATATCTTCTTATCAGGTGGTTTTAGTGATAAGGTCAAAGAAATATAGTGAAAGAAACACTCAGTATTTTCAAATTTATCATTTATACAGGGTGGACTGAAAACTGTGATGGTCTTAAAATCAGGATGGTCATTTATGTGGGGTTTAACTGTATAAGATTAAAGAGCCTTTCATGGCTTTTTAATAACGCTAGCAATGATACAATACTGCTTCACAAACTACCATCAGCAATACATGCAGTGTGTGATCATTTTATACAGAAGTGCATTTTGTTACCAAGTCAATCTCTGACGACAAACAATGAATATTGCATGTAAAAAGTTTCCTCAATTTTTCTAATCTGATAATTTTTTCTTTCTTATGTTTGTGTGTTGGTGGATCCATGCCATCCATACCAGCTAAATGTATGTATGCAGGTATCAGAATATCAACAGACATGTCCCCACATATTGTCACAGATTGATAGTTAGACTGACTTAAAAATATATATGAAGTAGCATTTACTGAAGTTATTGTGATAAATCTAGAGACATTTCTACAGGTCAGTCAATTAAAATTTATGATATTATGAGTGATTATGTCAATCTGTACAATATGAAGAACTTCACACTCAAAATGGCAGCTGCCCCTTGCCACCATCCACCAAAGGACTGGATGACTGGGACCTGGGAATAGTACCAAGTCAATTAAGGGGTAATAACTCTGTAAACTATTGTCAAAACCATTCCAGAAATTCAAGTATTTAAAATCTTGCTGAAGTATGAAGCTTCAAAGTTAATACACCTGAAAACCAAAAATATCAATGTCAATTTTTACAACCCATTAAAATAAATATATGAAAGTCAATTTTTACAACCCATTAAAATGAAAATATGAATGTCAATTTTTACAACCCATTAAAATAAAGTCAATTTAGACTGAATTTTTTTACAATATGGTCCAAATCTGCTAGAGATAGAATTCTCATGGAAATTCAGTTGCTATCGAACAAAAGACGTGGATACTAAAGTTTTCAAAATATATTGGGATGCAATGCTAGTCTCTCAATCAATGACAATAGCTCTGTAACAAAGATGCAAGGTGTATCTGACTTCCATTTTTTCCATAAATCAAATATGACATTAATACACTTGCATTAGTCTTTACTTAAAAAGTATTAAAAAACCACCTCCAGCAAATTGCATACAATTTACATGTTGGTAAATTTCTATTGCATACCAAAGTACATGCTGGTAAAGTTATATTGCATACCAAAGTACATGTTGGTAAATTTATGTTGCATACAAAAGTAAATGTTGGTAAATTTATATTGCATACCAAAGTACATGTTGGTAAATTGATATTGCATACCAAAGTACATGTTGGTAAATTGACATTGCATACCAAAGTACATGTTGATAAATTTATACTGCATACCAAAGTACATGTTGGTAAATTTAAATTGCATATCAAAGTACATGCTGGTAAATTTAAATTGCATACCAAAGTACATGGAAAATTTATAAGATGCTGCTCTGACAATATAACAAAATAAATTCTATGTCAGAAATCCATTTACTGCTGAAGTATTTAATCAAAGGAGGTGCCACGGTGATTCATTTCTTATCATGCCAGAAGCACAACCAAATGCATGCAGGTTCAAATCCTACCATTGGACCAGCCTGGGTCATTTACCATGGTGTGTCATTGAGCAAGGTACTTTACTTCAATTCCTGTGGCATTAAATAACCTATTTTTGTTGCAGTGCTGTAAAACACAAAACAAAACCAAAACATTAATTGAAGTACCAGTGGTACCAACATATCATAGGTCACTGTTACTCATAACCAGCAATTAGTGTGCCTAAACATTTAAACATTTTTAAACAGAAAAAAACTGCTCAAAATCTTTTGAGAGCAAGAGCGCAAAAACATATCTCCATCTTTTATTTACAATTTTAATGTTGTTTTTTCTGAGTTTATCATGGTATAAAATGTCAGTTGACAAATCACACAGCAAATAAAATCATCCAACCATTCATGCAGCTTTCTCATGCATGATTTCCACGCTTTTTCTAAATATAAATTTCCAGGTTTTTTCCAGGATGAAATTAATTTTTTCAAGGTTAACATATGACCATTACTGAATGGAATTAAAGTACATTTTGGATTATAAAACATGCATTTTCCAAATCTGAAGATCTTTCTCTTTCAAGACTCTCCAAAACATATATGTCATAAAAGATGATCATGTACAAAACCACAAAATGAGTCACACAAAACAAATTTACTATATTCCTATAAATTTGCATTTAAAGCTATTTCAATGTACAGAATACAAATCCTAACTTTACTTTGCTGACCTGCATTATGCTGATACATGGAAACAACATAATGAGAATAAATTATTTTGTTTCCTTTCAAACCTTTAATTCTAAAGAATTTTAGAGCAATATATGTGCATGTTATACAAAGTAAACATTTCCTATCACAGTATGAAAAAAACCCAATAAATGCAAAGTATTAGAATCTTATCTTGTAACGAAAAAAGTTTAACCCTGAAAGTATGTGTGCCAATAAAATCTCAAACAAGATTTTTCAACCAACCTAAACTCTTTAAGACGATTTGGTTAAAAATTCCATCATTTAAAGATTTTACAAAAGGGTTGATTTAAATTTTGACAAAAGACCTTCAAAATTATATATTGTTGCATAAACAAGGACTGAATTTTCTGTAAAATCAACTTGTCTTCTTGTAGTTCAATAAATCAGTCCCCAAACCTGTATTGATACATGGGCTCTTATCGTTTCTTAATATATAATAGATGGGACGACAATTTCCAATTTCTCCTGCATTCTATTTAAGATCTGAAACCAATGCTTCAAGCTACATGTCACTGTGTAATAGTTTTGCACCAAAGTTCAGCTCAGAGATTCAACATTTTTCTAATCCTGGTTTCTGCCGAATATTCCAACCCCATTTTTCACATTGGGACATTTTGGATGGAGTGTGGGTTCAGAGCAATTACATATAAAAAATTTGGAATCTGCCACCACTGTAAGATAGCTTACCAACGGGCCTAGCAAATTTAAACTAGGTTATATCAACTTCTACCTGCATGAAATCAACAGCAGAATTATTTATTTTCTAAAAAATGGCAAAGTATACTAATCATTGTGTCTTTAATCCGCTGACAGACTAGATGAAACTCAGCATAGATGAACCTGACCTGGTACTCGTCATTTGCGTTAATAGTCATACAACTTCACAAACTTCAAACAACAACATCGAAAGTCCAATAGTCATGTGATATCAACAAAACCCTCATTTTTAATGTTGTTGTACAAATTTTAAATTATATTAAATGAAAGTCTGGTACCTTTTGTAAAAACCAGAAAGAACATACAATTCTCAACATATTTATTTCTAGAACAACTACAAGAAACTTGGCCAGTCTGAGTCATCAAACTGAGTAGTCATCTCTGAATTTGCTTGATTTGTTTACTGTGTAAAACTGGCTTGGTGTATAATGTTAAAAAGTTCTGCTGAGTGTGGCTACCACAATCACTAATTACCATAGAACAAAGGAACAGGAAAACAAGAACAAAGAAATAATACTAAAAAGAGGAAAAGAATAGCAGCCCTTCAAGCCATGAACAAAGAAAGTGCACAGAACAAAGCCCTAACAAGAAAGACAGCCAAAGTAATAATGCATCCTAATTCTGTGATACAGACCATACTATCACTAAAGCAGCAGAGTTTTCCATCCAATGCAACCTAGCTCATCTTTAGAACAATTTCAGACACAAGAACCCAAACTCAAAATTAGTGCAAGTACATCCATTTAGACCAGTACCCTGGAATGAGTAGACTCCTGCCTGCAGATGGTCACCTGCCTTCCTGGTCACTATCTCCTTTGCCTCAGTTGGACACAAGCGTGCAATGCATGCATGAAACACCCAACATAAATAAAAGCAAAAATAAATGAATAGTGAGTGGCACTATGATGTCAGAATCCTTACACAATTCTATCAAGAGGCCTACAAGAACTACCCAGTCCAGCAGCTAGTAGAAGCAGCTAGCTACCATTTTATGCTACACAGCTACCATTTCCCTGAAATTACCTGAGAGGAAAAAGGACTGTGGAGAAATGTAAAGAAGCAGAAGAAAAACGGGGAACTTCTGCTAAAAAAGCCCTTCTAAGGGCTACCAATATTGCCTCTTATCCAGGGAACCATTTTGGCTTGGTATATTGTTTCAATAAAACTATTATGTACACTAACTTGATCCATCAGTCCACTGGTTCAAAATTCAAACCGTTTATGACCTAACAGAAACCAAACTTTTCATATGTTGCTCAGACATATTAGTTATTAAAAATCTGTAGGGCATCTACAACGTACACTATGTACTAGAATTTTTACGATTGTTAGGACGTAGGAAAATTTTACAACTTGTTTTGATTTGACCCAATTGCACAGGTGGCTAACACATTATTAGCATTTTTTATTGTCCATTAGTACAACTAGACTAAATCTGACTAAGTACGGACTGACAAAATTGGGAGTGCATGACATCCATGGCTGGCATGCTGAGTTCCTTGCTCTCCTGCCTCTCTCGGACATCATATAACGACGGAGATTTGGAACAATTTCCACCCGCCTAAAGCTAGGTGTCCCAATGTGATGTCATCATTGCGACCAATCGCAACAGGCATTACATACTGCTTGGGTCGACACCTAGTACAGAAAATAAGTACTGAAATCAACTCATTGTTAACATGAGTGTGTGTTGGGCCCATTCCCAGTCATGAAAGCCAATCATTCAGGTCGTTAGAGACATATAGTCCTACGACCTGACAGCTAAATTAGCAGTGTTCCTTGAGCACATAAATGCCTGGGGGATGTGGCACTAATTCCTTCCCCCAGGAACATTAAGCATCCTGCTATGCGGGAATAAACCCATCGCACATGCCCTTCTGGGCGCACGCGACCTAAATCCAATCAATCAAAAAGCCACCATGTTGGCCTCTTGTGATGCTAGACTGGTTTTCATACCTTCCTTACAAAAAATTTATGGATATAGAGCTATCTGTGGAGGAAAAAATAGTCTGCTAGATGAATCTAATCCACTGAGCATTTGGATTGTCTCAACAAATATATTTACGGCAAGCATCCAAATGATCTATATTGCAACCTCCTAATATTCTAGTTAGAACTCGATAAATTTAACTCACGATCAGTTCAGTTATGACTCAATTACGTAATTGTTTCGTGCATCACGTTGTGAAGGAAAATTCTCAGGTTTTTCCCAACTTTCATCAATATTTGCACAATTTAATGACTTTTCATGGTCAGGGATTTTTTTCTTCTAATTTCTCCAAATGCATACACATGAGTGGGAGTGGGGGTGGGTCTACTGATACTGTACGTACACACTGGAAACAATGGGGAGGTGTGAAACTTTGATAATAATTTGTCTAATATGTAACCTGTTTGACTGGGTCCAGTCACAGGGGTTCGTAACAAAGAAAATTTGGAGTATCTGTCCATGAATCAAGGGATGGGGGTTCTAACCTGTAACAATATAACCCCATCCCTTGATTCATGGACGGATACTCCAAATTTTCTTTGTAATGAACCCCTGTGGGTTCAGTTGGCATTTGAATTTTAGCAGACACTAGACAAACTTTTTAAAGTTACGCAGCTTATTTCTTTGATGCAGCCAGACATTCAACGTCAGTGGACTATCTGTTTTATTAAACACGTTAATATTATTATCCTTGATCGTTTCTGCATGGGTTAAATATCGGCCATTCAATAGAATTCGGGGGCAGGGGATCAAGCGTATGTACGCATGTGGTGGGTGTAAAAAAGTATGCATGTGTACAGGGAGGGGTCAAGCTTTGCCAGATTTTTCTGTACATACTAAATGGAAGGCCCCTAATTACTGTATATACTAGCTTATGCGTCCAACTGCAAACTGCGGATTCAGCCAATGTGGTTATGTGAGAAAGCTTGTCAGTAGCTTCTCATGGGTCGGTGGTTCTTTCAGGGTTTTCCTGGGTTCTTCCTCCACCATTAATACTGGCCATCATATATAGCCTATCGTGTGCTGAAAAATGGCGTTAAACCCTACTACAACAACAACAACAACCAAGTGCAAACTGCCCAGACCCAAATATGTCATCGCATAATGGGTCTGGGCAGTATGTTAGGAGTAATCATTAGAACAAACAAGATCCTGATCTGCAGGCACATTATACTGCAGCAGATCAGTACCTTTGTTGTTTGCAATTTGAAATGACTTATAAGTGAGTATATACGGTAAGTAGTGTGTACTATATACACTACAAGGAGGATACATACAATGGAACATCAATTTATTACATCAACATTATTTAAATTTAAGCCTCAAACTTAAAAACATAAATTTCACCTGTACTATTACAAAAAAACTAGGTGAGTTATAAATCAACATTTTATGTTATTCCATTAAAACATATATTAAGTTTTAATATGACTGAATTTATTACATGTATGACTGAATTTCTCCCGATACCCATCCTTGATAATTCAGCTTCAATATCTACTTAAAGACCTTCCTTGCATTTAAAAAAAAAAAAAAGCAGCTAACATTTCCAGATCCTCTTTCTGTAGGTTATAGACTTGGTATATTTCCCAATCTCCCATGATATGTTTCAATCAGAAGAAACATAAATCATACTGGTATATTTCAATTTATTAGAGTGAAGAAAACTACAAGAAATGGCACATTTCCACCAATGTTTGTGTTAAATAATCCCAGAAATTTATAGGTTTCTTTCTGCATTAAATTCTTAACCATAAACAGGTAAAAAAATTTAATGGAAAATTGTAATGAAATGCTACAAATTTGTTTTCACAAAATTAATAACCATCTTCCAGAGATCACCATCTGACCTACACCTACATCTTTGAACAATTAACTTGTTGGATTTCTATCAGGTGTGAAGTAAATGCTACATTAAGAAACTCAAGCACAAGAAAGTGTCAGTATCAGATTCAAAACAACTTTGAAATGACGTATAAGAAATAACACAATATGGGGAAAACCATTATCTTAAAAAAAATTAGTCAAAGCAATGGGTCAATTCTGTTCCACTTTTCTTTTGTGTTCAAAATATGTAGCAAGAGTAGTACCGGTAAACATTTTCTATGCTTACTCCATGTAAATATGGTAATAGTGTGCAATTTGATGCAAGCTTTTCAAGCACTAATCTGTAAGGCGGGACTTGATAATAATAGGATACAGTGCCCATGTGGTGATTCGTGCCTCTGTTATAATGATGTGGGCCTTTAAACACAACACCATCGCATCAGGCAATAATATTACTCCTATATGGTAAGTTGAAGGAACTTTTAATTTAAATTTAAATTTTTCAATCATTCTCAAATACAATATCCCCATGGGCCACAGAACATAAATCAATTAGTAGATCTTTACTGCTGGTGGCAAATTTGTATCCCTTTGTCTGGCACATAACTGGCGATAATATTACAATGAACTAGTCTACAAATTACCTGTTGATGTCAGAAACATAGCTGGATGAAACAAGATGCTTTGGGTGGAGGAACTACTGCTGTTGGAGAAATGGGTACAGAGATTACTACACCTGCATAGGTGTCAACCTGAAGATTTGATTGTACACTGTAGCCAATTAGAACTAAATTGAGATTTTATTTCTAATCTCTGAATAAAAGCATTACTTCAACACATTTCACTTTACCACATAAACACATAAAAAGAATAATGTCCATGTATGTGGTAATATGATGTACAAGTCCCTGTTAGGAATGAATGCTGCAATAGACAATTCCCTGAATAGCAAATGACTGTTGAGGACACAAGGCTTAGTGCATGGGGTTGAGCATATAGTTACAAACACCTCAATGTAAAAAGAATAATGTGAAACCAAATAGATCACTGAACGTTATTATTACCTGGAAAAGACAGAACACATTTGTCTACTAGAATACAATTTAAGGCAGTTTGTATTCTATAAAAAAATGAATCAATTACTAGAATTATTGTTGTTGTAGGGTTTAATGCCATTTTTCAGCACACGATAGGCTATAAATGGCGGCCAGTATTAATGATGGAGGAACAACCTGGGAAAACCTCAGAAAGAACCACTGACCCACAAGAAGCTACTGGCAAGCTTTCTCACATACCCACATTGGCTGAATCAGAGACTCAAACCCACGCAGACAGAGGTGAGATGGCAGTGATCCGTAACGGAAAGCACTTTAGACCACTCGGGGCCCCCAATGCTGAACTGTATTCTTTTGTATACTTTAATATACAAAAAGTCTATATAATTCTACTAGACGCTGAGAACAAACAATATTTTGTAAAATTCCTACATCCAATTTTAGGGCCAATTATACCTATTGAAACATGAGTCCCATGAGGGCCTGAGATCACTCACCTGGCTGACATCTACATAATAGTGAAATGCAAGAGCAGTTGGTCACGAAATCTGGGTTAGTTGGATGCTTCCTGTTGAAATTTATTCCAATCGTACTTATACAGCAATTTCTTCAAGACTTCTCTTGTTTCTGGTCAAATTCTTTTCTGCAGTTTAAGAGAAGAATTTTTTAAAATGGTTTTTCATATTTTGTAAATGAGTTTTTCTTTTTTCAGTAAAATCAACCACATCAGAAATCAGGCAAACATCATTTTTATAAGATTGAAATGACATTCTGCCAAGATGCCTTTTGCCAAACTTCTTCACATTCTGCTCATCAGTTTTTCAAAAGTAACTGTAAAGTTGGTCTTTTTACTAGTTTAAACAACAGCAGCAAAATTTTCATAGTGGACTGGCATCATTTGTACAAAGTTTGAAAACCCCTCATGCCAGGATGCTCTGTGTCAAAGTTGGTCATAACTGACCTGGTGGTTTTGAGGAAAACAACTACAATACAAACACGGAACACATGATGCACAACAGATACTGGCCGATACCATAAGCTCGCTTTGCCGTACAACCTGATGAGCAAACAAGGTTGATTTCACTGCAATGACCCGAGTGAAATTTGTCACCAAAATGTTTTAAATTCTGCCCTAAATTTTCAATGTGTTTCACTGGGACCAAATTAAGTCAATTTTAAAATCGGAATAAAGAAAGGAAAATCTTCCAATAAAAATATGAATTTGACAAGAAACTACAAAAAGGGTGAACAACAAGCAAACTCATTTTATCTGGTGCTGATAAGGCAAATTACAATTAGACTGGCCTCTCTAAATACTGCACTGATCCATCTTAAACCAGCATTCTACTTGACCATGGAAATATTGATACTTGGGGGCTTACAAGGCAATAAATGTCACACTGTTATAGTTCAGCATGTGGATGATATTTTGTTATCAATGGTCTAGTCATGGAAGGAAAGCTCATTTTGTTACCTGTAATGTTGTCAGCTGATCTCTAGGAGATAGTGTGGCTTGTTGTGGACCTGGGGAGGTACAATTTATCTTAATCCAAACAAATTTATTGCTTTTACTTCTAAATCCATCCCAAGATAGGGAAATCCAATTTTCAAATTTAAAGTACAGAATTAATGAAAGCAAACCATATGAATTAACAAATTATATTGAAAGTGTAACCACTAAATGTTAATGTACAGTAGACCAGTTTTGGAACAGTTGAAAATAAGAGCATTATCTCACAAAATCTCTAAATTCCAAAACAAGGCACTCATTGCTTGGAGAGTAATACTGCAGTTTGGCCACGTTTGTACGTTAAACAAAACACATATACTATGATGATTTTATTTCAAATATCTAGTTAAATACCACACAACTAATTGCTTCAAACAAAGCATTAATGATTGATAGTTTGTGAAGTTAGTAAA
Organism: Sinohyriopsis cumingii; assembly: GCA_028554795.2. Classification (NCBI taxonomy): domain Eukaryota; kingdom Metazoa; phylum Mollusca; class Bivalvia; order Unionida; family Unionidae; genus Sinohyriopsis; species Sinohyriopsis cumingii. The sequence continues at coordinate 12,468,964 of CM068836.1, forward strand.
TTAGTCATTAAATTGAAAACAATGTTTTTATTATTTATGTTAAAGATATAATTTTTTGTAGTTCACAATTTTCCTAATTGTTAAAAATGGAAATGCATAATGTGCAATGAAATTTCAGCATACTGAACAGAATCATGTGTATGAATGAGAATACTGGTTTCTAGGAAATAAGAAACTGCTTTCCTAATGTGGCATGCCAGTATTTGTTAGATGATATAGCAGATTTTTATTTGAGATGTACCATTGTTTTTAACAGTTCCATGTTCTCTCAAAATATTAACAGAATTATAATAGCAAACAAGTAATTATTCAAATAAAGAAGTAGCTTTCTGCTTCAACAAATCATAAATTTGTTTAATTACCTTATATGTTCTCTTGCAAGAAATTATGGGAACACTTGATTATTTAGATGTATATATTTCATGAAATGGGGTATTTGTTAGTAAATGCAACTATTTTCAGTATTTCACTGCGACTGTGTCTAAATCAGAAGCTGAGATTTCATGATAATTTTTATTGCATGATGATTTTATCTGATATAGTGTTGTACAAAGCTGACATGTTTGGGACTTGGGAACTGTTTTAGGTGCATGACAACTAGCAGCAAGAACACAAACACACACCCAGACACATCACACACATGCACACACACATTAATCAAGTATGTATTATAGGTAACTAATTGTTTCATGTTTTTTACCTTTACCAAATGTCCTGATTAACAATACAATATTTACTTCTATTTAGAACTGGAAAACTGTTATAAAATTCACAATCATGAAATACCAGTAATCCAGCTATCGTTATGTGAACCACAGTAAGGCTGTATAATGAAATACCAGTAATCCAGCTATCGTTATGTGAACCAGAGTAAGGCTGTATAATGAAATACTGGTAGTCCAGCTATCGTGATGTGAACCAAAGTAAGGCTGCATAATGAAATACCAGTAATCCAGCTATCGTTATGTGAACCACAGTAAGGCTGTATAACGAAATATTGGTAGTCCAGCTATTGTGATATGAACCACAGTAAGGCTGTATAATAAAATACCAGTAGTCCAGCTATCGTGATGTGAAACTAAACTTCACGACGTGAAATGGAAGTCTGTTATTTGCTGTATTATTCAGCAAGCTGGAAAATAAATTTTTTAGTAACATAAAAGAAATACTTTCAAATAATAATTCTAAAAATTATTTGTTTTATGATTTCATTTTACAAACTGATCTCACTTTAACAAACAGAATTCCATTTTCTATGCCAAAATTACAAATTTACCTTAGTAACATTATAACTTTAACTTAACAAAATATTTATTAAAGTTCATTTATTTACTGATTGAGTAACTTAATTGGGGGGGGGGGGGGCGGCAAAAATGTCTAAGAATCAGTTTGAATTTGACAAACAATTTTAGACTTTTATGAAAAACGTAGCTTGCTGAAAATAAACAGTTCCAATTCCATAAACTGAAACTGGTATAGACTAAAATGACCTGCAATAAAACAGGTGTTTTATGAACCTAAAGTTTCACCTGTGTCCATATGACCCCTAAATCTGATTTACACAAAATTCTCACACAATCCTGATACTAATAACCTTATTTCTTAAAAGAAACAGACAGGAACTCCTATAAATATAAGACATTGTAATAATATACCAAATTTTCAGTTAAATGCAGACCAAGTCTGGAAGATACGAGACTTTCAAAAACTGTAACACAAAATTTTAACATTGCTGACAATGATGAACCAAGCTTTCTGCTGAATGGCAAAGCAAGAGAGACAAGACTAGAACTCCTAGCACATCAGGTGAGACAAGCAAGAGAGGAACTCATATCATATCAGGTGAGACAACGAAGACAGGAACTCCTAGCATACTTGGTGAGACAAACAAGACAGGAACTCCTAACATATTAGGTGAGACAATCAAGACAGGAACTCCTAACATAACAGGTGAGACAATCAAGACAGGAACTCCTAGCACATCAGGTGAGACCAGCAAGAAAGGAACTCCTAGCATATCAGGTGAGACAAGCAAGACAGGACCTCCTAGCATACCAGGTGAGACAAACAAGAGAAAAACTCTTAGCACATCAGCATATAAACATTAGACCAGGGGTCTCAAACTCAAACCACCCTGAGGGCCACATGAGAGCATTTTGGATGACCCAAGGGCTGCACTACCTTTGTTATCTCTCATGACACCTATGTGACTTCCATCATTTTGTGGGCCACAGGATATTACTTGGCAGGCCACATGCGGCCTGCAGGCCACGTGTTTGAGACCCCTGCATTAGACATATAATATTTTACCAACAAATCAGTTAAATGCACAACAAATCGAGATGTTTGACTTTTAGTACCTTTGACACAGAACTTTCTCATTTCTGAAAATGATCAACCAAGCTTTCTTTTGAATGCTTAAGATGTGACAATCAAGACAGGAACTCCTAACATATCAGGTGAGACAATCAAGACAGGAACTCCTAACATATCAGGTGAGACAATCAAGACAGGAACTCCTAATATATCAGCATCATTACCTTACTTCACAACAACAAAGACAGAAAAGTGACAACATGTACTATGTCTCACCACAGTTACACAGATGGGACAAAATTTTAATCAACATGCAGTACTGTAAAATTCCTTTTCCATTTAGTCACCACAGTTCTTTTAACTTGGCTAAATCCAACCTAAAACATGACCTATATGGTTTACTGTTTGCTCTTGACTCTCCAAATAAAACAGTCAATAACAACTTCTTGCTTGTTTTAAAGTTGTATAATGACTCAACCTGTGATGAATTTATATAAGCAAATTAACACAAAAATCCACATTAAGTATTCTAAATCATTTAAGTGTTTGAGAGGATAAACAGGGTGGGCATATTTCTCCAATGACAACAAACTGTACTTTGAGCTTTAAAACAATACCATCAGTCCCCAACTATGTGAAAAATGCAAAGCCCAGCACTAAATTACATGTGCAATCACATCATAAATTAGGTTCAATATTTCAAATTAGCTGATCTCAAATTCCAATGGAAGATCTGTTTTTCACCACTGTGAGACATACCGCATTCAAGCTCTTATCAAAATTTAATGGAAAATGCTATAATTTCTATTTTTAGGAGACACATTAGATTTCTTACTTTTTTATGGTAGTGTTTTATGGAACCTAAGCACAATACAGGCTATATGGTGGCAGCTAAAGGTAGATGTTTCAAATATGTGAAAATGATCTGCACAAATTCCAGGGAGGTTAAACTCTTCCAAATAAATGTAAATATGAAGTACAAATAGACAAATTATCAGACATACAAATTTTAAAATTAAAAAAATGGACATAAAACAGAAGATAAAGGTAATAAATGCAAAATCCTTAAAACAATTTGCCGTATATATCACATTCCCATAGTCCAAGCCTTTCTCAACTGGTACATCCTCATGCAGTTTATTCAGGCAATTAATGGACAATGGCATGGAACTCACTCCAGGTGAGTAACTTCACACTTCAGGAAGTATGCACAAGTCAGGTATGGTATGCGCGTCTGATATGCACTAGGCATAATACCACATCATTTATTTGTCCTATATGAGGGATGCCACTCTCAGATAGTGGGTTGAATTTTGTTACATTAGGTATGGAGTTTCCATTCTGCCAAGTATAACAAACATAATAATTTATACAATATTTTGAAGTCAGTATGTGAAATATTCCATTTGGAAATTGGCAAATGCAGGGCAACTTTGGCTGTGTTATCTGCCCTTTCATTACCCTTTATGCCAATAAGACTAGGCAGCCATCAGTACAGAATACTTTTCTGTATGAAAACATCATGATTTTGTCACATCTGGGATCTCATTCAGTTTTTAAATTTAGGATTCTGCATGACTTTAAATGTGGAAAGGGAACCCAGAAAGATTTGTTTTTTAAAGACTTTTCAAAACTGTTCAAAACTTCTAAGTAAGGCTGTAATTTCTGATGTAAAAATTGAAGTTATAACTAATAACCAGCTCAAAATGGTGCCATGGGTTGTTGCCATGGCACCTCCAACTCTGTCTCCATCTTCTGAACCATCTGTATACAGGGACATTTGACTGCAATAGAAGGTTCTAATTTCATTGAATTTATACTGGAAATGGAGAGCATCATTGGACTGAAGTACTTACATCTCATTAAATACTGGCAAGTAATTAAAATTTTGGATGAAGTTAATTTTTAGAAACTACTTGAGCTGGACAAGTCGATGTCAAATTATCATCTGCCCTTGACGTACCAGCAGGGCATATGCTTGATACTCATAATAAAGTAAAGTGCATTTTTCAAAATGAATGTGAATAATACAAATTTGTAATTCTAATGAATATATCACTTACTAACTGCCAGGTCCCCCTAAAATCCTTTTTGCTTACTTTTTATCTAAAATGTAGTAAACTATGGTCATATTTTGTTTCTCTATACACACCTATGGTCATATTATGTTTCTCTATACACACATATGGTCATATTGTGTTTCTCTATACACACATATGGTCATATTGTGTTTCTCTATACACACATATGGTCATATTGTTTCTCTATGCACACATATGGTCATATTGTGTTTCTCTATACACACATATGGTCATATTGTGTTTCACTATACACACATCTGATCGTATTGTGTTTCACTATACACATATATGGTCATACTGTGTTTCTCTATACACACATATGGTCATATTGTTTCTCTAAACACACATATGGTCATATTGTGTTTCACTATACACACATATGGTCATATTGTGTTTCACTATACACACATATAGTTATATTGTGTTTCTCTATATACACATATGATCATAATGTGTTTCTCTAGACACACATATATATATGGATATAAATCTGAACAAATATTACCGGAGTTAAAGATTTCCTCTGAAGTACACATTTGACTCAAAAGTTGTACAAGATATGTCTAAAACTGGTCTTAAATCATGGTACAATTATGATATGTCTAAAATTGGTATTAAATCATGGTTCAATTATGATATGTCTAAAATTGGTCTTAAATAATGGTTCAATTATGATATGTCTAAAATTGGTCTTAAATCATGGTTCAATTATGATATGTCTAAAATTGGTCTTAAATTATGATTCAATTATGATATGTCTAAAATTGGTCTTAAATTATGATTCAATTATGATATGCCTAAAATTGGTCTTAAATCATGATCCAATTATGAGAAATAAAACTTATGGCAGACTAAAGTTAACAACAACGAAACTTAAAGCTTTGCAGTAGCTGATCCCAAATTAAAAGTACCAGAACAAAATCAAGTCAATGCAACCAATGCACACAATATAAGAAACAGTACAGCAAAACGTATTACAGAATTTTAAATTAGATGGCTTACAATTCTAAAATGTGTAACAGTAGAAGGTACAGTATTGAGTGGCTGCCAGTAGTTAATGAGAAAATTGCCTGCAACAAAGTTTTCCCATTTTTCTTTCTAACACTGTTAACAAAAGTATGGATTTTCTTCAAAATCTGCAGACAAAGGTAAAAGAATTTTTGCAGATGTATCCAGCTAGTCTGTGATCCATACAGTGTATGGCTCCAGTGGTGCTATGAATAAATAAAAAAACACCTTGTTGATACCTCCCATCCTTTCTAAGCAAAAACCACCTGAAGTGTTTCCAAACTAGTTTGCATACAATTTATTTAGTTCATTATGCAAACTCAAGTACCATGTCAAACTGTAACAAAATCGGTTTATCCCAGCAGTTTCCCATCTTTTCAAAACTTTCTATGCTTCCCATGGACTATTCTCATACATAATCACAGAGAATGCTGTTGGAATATTAAGAACGAAAATCACTGAAACGGGCAATGGTACAAAATTTTCAATCGTGTCGTGCCTTATGTAGTTTCTATAACTTTAGTGATTTAAAATGTCTTATATTAAATTTTTATTCATGACCTGATCACTTTTAACTGTATTGAGTCCTACTTGAATTTGTCTATGAGAATATTTATTATATCCTTAAAAAATCTACCATTTGAACAAGCCATATATTTGTAACAATTTCAAGGAATTATACTTTCATTAGTGTCTGTATGAGGTGAAAGACAATTAAATGATATGTCAAACTAATGTTCAAATTAACATGAATAAAATTTTTTAAAAAGTCTTAAATGATCTGAAAAGAGTTAAAACAAAACCAAATAAAAAAGTAACAAAGAAGTGAGATTAAGGACTTGATGGAGTACAGTGCTGTTAAATTTGGAATGTTAAACTTCATGTTATCTATGAATCAAACTCTTTCTTGGCTTCTCAACTCAAAATGCTAACGTTTTTGAGTTGTGATTTGTTGAAGTCATTCGACAAAACCAGTAGCTGTCAAATCAAATGCTCCCTAATATAACTGATGCTGATTCAGGTATTTTTCTCTCAGCAATTCATGTCACAAATAGCATCCACACCAGTCTGGGAAATTAGTTTATCTTGGTGTCCATTTGTGAACATGCCTCACTCAATTAATCAAGATTCATTAGCTGTACTGTACATGTATAGATCAGTCTAGAGTCCAAATCCTAAGAATGCATGAATTATGTATATAGTCCTACATGTATACCATCTATACTCTTGTATAAGCCAAACAATTTAGGAAAAAATAAAATCCTGGAAGAAGGGAGGTCAACTTATCAGCTGGAAAAAGTCTAAACTTGTAAAATGTAAAGTTTGTATGTTTAGCAGTGGTATATAATGTTATTGCAGATTGCTGAAGATGAGATCACATGCCTAACCTGAACCCATCATGATCTCATGTACTGAAAAAACCCATGTGAGATCAGCATCCCTTCACATGGGGCAGCAATAACAGGATTTTTTAATATGACTTGATTTAAGGGTCGGTCAGCTTATACGCAAACGGGCTTATTCACAAGTATATACAGTAGACAACAGTAAGAAGCAAACACAATCACATCTAAAATATGAACCAGAAATAAATCTTGTTAAAAATGGAATTCTTTTGCTTTTTAATCTAAATAGAACCATATATACTTGCTTGTAAGTCAAGCCAAACTGCAAAATGCACAGACCCAGATATGCTGTCATATAATGCAATGGCAGATCTGGGTCTGTGCAGCTGATTAGGAGTAACCTGCAGAACAAACAACACAGACACCAGTCTGCATATATGCATCATGCTAACAGAAGATAAGGATCTTACTTGTTTGCAGTCTGAATTGACTTATATATATATATATATATATATATATATATATATATATATATATATATATATATATATATATATATATATATGTAATAAACTGACTACAAACAGTGCAAAACTAGTATCTAGCTAGCCTGTTGTTAATTGCTAGCCCCAAATGGAGTTCCGAAACCAGGAAAGAAAAGGAATCTCACTGGATACACCGCCTTAGAACATTGAAACTAAGCAGACTAGAAAAAGATAGACATTCACAAATAAAATTACCTTTTTGCAGCTGGCATGTTCTCTTTTCAATAATTCTCTAAATTTGTTTATTAGTCACCCAATAACCTATAATTACAACTACAACAATGAAATATCCAGGGTATAATTTGCGCATACATAAAATAACAGATTACACTAGGGTTCATCGATTTCGAGGTCAATATAAAATATCTTTCAGCATCTGCAACAAGTCATAGTCATGTAAAGTTTTACAAAGACAATGGTTTGTCTGTTTTATTTGTTTGTCTGGTCTATGTTTTCTATTTGCCTTTGAAAAAGACTCATTAAGAGTTGAAAGCGCTTAGGCTAGCTAGATAATAGTTCTGCACTGTTCGTTGTCAGTTTATTACATTTATCTTAATCAATCTCCGACACACGTGATCCCTTGCTGGATCCAGTGCACTTTAAAGGACTGTTATTCGCCATATGATTTGTATTCTTTCTATATATATATATATATATGAGGAAAATGAGAGCTCTGCTGAATATATGCACTTAATACAGTACATTCATTTTTGTGGTTTTGGAAAAATGTACAGTCATCAGTATAATTTACGGAAGTACTACTAATGAGGTAGAGGAGACAGTTATTTTTACAAATAGATAATGCTAAATTATTTTGCAGTAATGGCATGTGATGCCAATTTTGCATAAAACCATAATCATAAAATCTGCATTGGTGGAACGTTTTATTATTGTAAATGATCTTTACTTCAAGTGTCAGGCAAAAACAAAAATGTGTGTTACCGGTCAGCCAACCAAACCCGTTTCTCACTGCCAACCCAAGCACTTTCCCCCCATGATACCTCCCCCCACCCCCGAAAATATCACATAATATATAATGTTTAGAAAAGAAAAATGACCTGGCTACCCTAATTTTAAAACCAATGCAATGGAAAACATTTTTTGGGGCATTTTTGGATTGGGATATTATAAACAGTATTTTTCTTGATCATTAGTAATTTTCCAACTCAGAGTATAAATATCTTGAGTTTGAAATTTTTCACAATATCACACTGCCTTCATCAGTGACTAATGTTGATCACTTGACCATTAAAGGACTCTTAAGATATTTATGATCGAATATGGGAAATTACTAAGGATCATAAATTATCGAGTATGGGAAATTACTAAGGATCGTGAATTATCCAGTATAGGAAATTACTAAGGATCATGAATTATCCAGTATGGGAAATTACTAAGGATCGTGAATTATCCTGAACAAGGAAGCAACCTTTTAAGTTATTTTCTTTACTTCAAAAAATGTTGGTAGAGGACTTCTTCAATTCATTGTTTGTAAAAGCTATGAAATATACAAATGTTTGTACCCTACAAAGGAAAAAAGTGGCATGTAGAAATGTATATAACACAAATTTGACCAATAAAAAAATCTTGCTTTTTCCTTGAATTTTTCTCTAACCAAAACAAAAATTTCATTATCTGTATTATCTGTAAGTTTTCCCCCAAGTTAAATCTGAAGAACATTCACTACATAAAAAACATAAATAAAAAAGTTGTTTTTACTTTTGTTAGCCAGTTTTTGCAAACAAAGAAAACTACACTGCAATCTAATGCAACTGGAATGAAGTTTTTTTTGTTGATGACATAACATTACAACCTGAGCAATCAATTGCCAGGTGTGGATTAGAAACTCCTTTTTTAGGATGGTGTGGAAAGTTCCCTGAATCCCTCTGTTATTTCACACCTAAACAGTGATTAAAAACATGTCCATTTATATCCATTTCTCCACAAGCTGTGTCACTAATCACTAAAACTGGGCAAGTAACTGTATGTAATTGCAAGGATGAGATAAACAGATACCATATGTACTCGCTTACAAGTTGAATCAAACTGCAAACAACAAAGACCCTGGTCTGCCACAGCATAGTCTAAATGCATGTCAGGGTACATGTTTTTTGTTCTACTGATTAGTCCTAACAAACTGCACAGACCCATATCTGCTGGCACATTATATGAAGGCAGATCTGGGTCTGTGCAGTTTGCAGTAGGTCTCAACCTATAAGCAAGTAAAAAGGGTATAGACACAGTTGGATGCACTCTAAAGTTTCTTCCTTTGCACAGAATTTGATTTTTAAAGAAAAAGAATGTTGCTGCTTTTCCTCACTGGTTATCCTGGGTGTATTTATATTAATTTTTATATTTCATTCATTATCTTTCAATACTCAGTGCTGTCAACTCAACTCTAGCAACAACCATTATCCCTAACTGCTAAACTTGCATCTAGTGTACATTAGACTAGTTCAAGTTAACTTCTCAAGCACGTGAGAGAAGCCATTTTGATCACATGTCTGCTGTCACAGTTTTCCCTAATACCATATTTAAAGAAATGTCAGTCATAACACATGACAGGAGCATAATGATCAGCCAATATTCTCTCCATTGTAAATGTACACAAGTTCATCTTAGACCTCTTCCACTTTCAAAAGTACTTGATAACTGTAGAGTGGAACCATAAGGACCAAACAACTTATTATTACATGATTTCATTTTGGTTGTATAACTGAAACATTTAAGTTGAAAGCATCAAAACAGTCTTGAATAATTATTATGCATTTCTTACACAGAACGATATTCATTAGTCATTAATACCAAAATTGGACACAGACCCCCTCCCTCTATGTGGTGAAAAGTTTGTTATTTAAAAATGCATATTGCATTTTATCAACAGAGCAAACAATGCTATGTTGAAAAAAAACATGAAATTTTTACAAATTATTCCTGACATTTTACATTATGAACAGGAATGGAATAGATTGGGTTCAACGAGGTCAATTATCAAGTGTACAATATTTGCTAATTCTACTAACACCAGTATTCTGAAGCAATGTCATCCTTTTTTTTTTTCCTCTAAATGTATTACACATGAATGAAAAGAAACAATTTTGCTACATTTTCTCTGACTTTATCAAACAGTTTGAAATATAAGTTTATTTTACATTGGTCTAATACTACAGGCAATGGTGTGACCTTCCACAATCACATATATTGAGTAACAGAGAAAGAGATGTATTCATTTGAAGGAGGACTATAGGTACTGTTGTGCCTGTCCGTTTGTCCTTAAAAATTTTAATTTATTAAGCATAACTCTAACACTTTTCAATGTATTTCAACCCAACATGGTACAAAGTAGCACAGGGCCTGATTTGGATCATTCTGGCATGACCCCTGTGTGCATCACATTTGGAAATAAACTTTTAAACAAGTTTCAAAAGAGTGTGTGTGTGTGATTTGGATTTTCAACATAGCTTTAACAATTTTTCAGTTTTATAACATATGGAACTTAAAATTTTCTTCCATTGCTTTAAAATTACTTTCTCACTATAGTTATATTTTTATAAATTACTAACAAGTGGGGCCCCTGTGAATGTGGGTCTGAAGACCAGCCTGAGGGGTGAATGTTTCAAACCACTTTTTGATTTGCTATTTTGCCAAAAGTCAAACATGTGCCCTTCTCACTTCATTATCAACACATAACCACCTCTCCTAGTCCTGATTTGACATGATAGGAAAGTGAATAGACTTTGTTTCTTGATACGTAAAGTCAATCATGTATCAGGCAAGACCTTTGACATTATTTCTTGATACGTAAAGTCAATAGTGTATCAGGCAAGACCTTTGACTCTGTTACTTGATACGTAAAGTCAATCGTGTATCAGGCAAGACCTTTGACATTGTTTCTTGATACGTAAAGTCAATCGTGTATCAGGCAAGACCTTTGACATTGTTTCTTGATACATAAAGTCACTCATGTATCAGGCAAGACCTCTGACATTGTTTCTTGATACGTAAAGTCAATCATGTATCAGGCAAGACCTCTGACATTGTTTCTTGATACGTAGAGTCAATCGTGTATCAGGCAAGACCATAAAAAAAACAAGCATTTTCTAGGTTTAGATTGATCTGTATTAATGGGAAGATGCAATCTTAACTGGATGAATCATTTCCAATGAAATACAGTCATGTATTATAAAACTTTTAAATAAACATTTTCTAAATTCTAGAATCGTATGTGCAATTTTCTGCATGATTTTTTATTGCCAAAAAATTGCACTTTTTCCACCCTAAAACATACACAAATATTTGATTCTGTGTCCAGAAAGAAATGAATTTTTTTTTTACAAATAAATACAAGCAACCAAACCAAAACAACACAACAGATATAAGGCTACACGATTCACATTAAGCCCAAAAGCGCAAAGCCAAGTAATCATGCTTTATGTGTACATTAATAAACGAAAACTGACATTATACATGTACATTAATAAATGAAAACTGACAATATACATGTACATTAATAAATGAAAACTGACATTATATATGTACATTAATAAATGAAAAGTGACATTATATATGTACATTAATAAAAGAAAACTGACAATATACATGTACATTAATAAATGAAAACTGACATTACTTGCTAATTTTCATGTCGTTTATTTCAGTCCATCAGAAAATGTAGTCACACTAAACAACACAACTTCAAATATGCTGCACAAAACTCTGCCATGTTTTAATTTCATACCATCATCTACATAAATCTAACTCAGATTAATCACAGTCATTACATAAAAACCAAAATAAAAAATATAAGATAGGACAGGTTTTTATCAAAACTTTTCACACAGTTAAAACATTTCAGTCTTTGCATACTATCTGGAGTCCTCTACCATCTTACAGTTACCAAACTTTGTGGATAGCTCACACATGGGATAAGCTACAGTTACCAAATTTTGTGGATAATTCACACATGGGATAAGCATATCTACAATTACCAAATTTTGTGTATAATTCACACATGGGATAAGCATATCTACGATTAGCAAATTTTGTGGGTAGCTCACACAGGGGATAAACATATCTACAATTACCAAACTTTGTGGGTATCTCACACATGTGGCAAGTGTTCACAAGTCAATGATTAAAGATTAACAATCATCAAGATGCATAGTCCTGCATTTTTCACCATGCAAAAATGTCCATGAACCCTCAAGTTTAATATCAAATGGTGGGATCAATTTGTTTTAAAACCACTGTTTAAATCTACAGACCATTTCCATTCAGATCTCATTGTTTTAAGTATCTGTTTTCAATGTCACTGGAGCAGTTATATGTATTTTCCACACTTACATACAAACAAATGGACAGACAGTATTATATAAAGTCTGCTTGTTGGTGTACAACACATGAATATAACTGATTTAAGTATACTTAAAAACTGCATTAATTTATTAGAACACACTCACTACAGCTTTAATTTATTAGAACACACTCACTACAGCTATAATTTATGCCACTTGTAAAAATTCCTCAATGATAGCATCACTCATGTTTCATCACATGGTGTTTTATCTCTAATGTAAATAAGGAGTAAAATATTTCTTGAGCTTAGAGTTTGAAATCCTCTTAAGAATAACATCACTTTTTCATTTGACTCATCTTGTCATCACCATGGGAAGAAGACTTTCATTTGACACAACTTATTCTCTGTTCAGCCCTTATTTGCAAAACATCTTTATGCAACTCTGAAGCACTGGCGTGTCTGCAATAGTTCACAGTAGGGTATAGTACTGGCCATATATTTGATCAAACGCTAGCCAGAATAAACATAGGTATGGGTCATAAATCCGAAAACAAATATTTGTCCAGACTGGTTTAAAAGGTTCATTATAAACTGACTAAACAGACTTGCTACATTACTGTTTCATCAAAGCATATCTCCTTTGCTAAGAAATTATTGATGTTGATATAAATGTAATGAAGACCATTAGGTTGTAATCAAAAGCTGTCCTGTAGTGATAATAATATATATGCTTTCAGTAACTCCTGTCATTTATGGGACAGATTTGAAAGTTCAGCTTTTTACAGTGTGTCCCTATCATTCAAGGAGTTTGTTTAGAAAACTAGCGTCAAGACAAGAGAATTCTTACAGTTACCCACAATACTGGTTATGGCTCTATCAGAAGTTCTAATAAGTCTGGTGATTGTGAATTAAATTTGTTCCAATAATGAGCAAATTGGATGGCAGCTTCTGAAAAAGGAAATATATACAGCAAATACTAAAGCATGCATTCCTGCATGTCTAATTACATCAAACATGTGCCAGGTATAGTCACAACTTGACAAATATTGCAGACAGTCCTATCAGCAAAACTACAGCACTTGTCAATCTCTAAGGACCTTTATTACATCTTCCAACACAACTTGTGCCGCCACAAAAATCTTTTTAAACCCTATTACCGGGGACTCTTATTAAAATCCATGTTGTGACCTTTGACCTACCTAGAGCTGGCTTCCACCAGCAGATAAGTCAAATTAAGACAAGGGTACCCCCTACTTTAACCCTCAAGTGTTTTATCAAGCCAGGATGACTGGGAGGTGACAGCTTCAAGGATCTGCAAGATAAAAGTATTACTGACAGCCCAGTCTGCAAATTCTTAAAGCTCTCAACCTGACAAAATAAGCCAGCTTTTTCCTGGTTCTGCATCACACGCTTCACTTCTTCTGCACTTTTATCCAAACTACTTTCAAACTGATTATGATCTCTAAATAGCAAATCATGTAAAACAACAACAAAAAAACATGACAAACAAAAAACATTTAGCTGAAATCTGAATCATATCTTTCTATATTTTCCAGTAATAATAAAACAAAATCTTCAGTTTTATTTATTAACTGCTCATAAATTCCAAGCACACTTTATGGATCCCAGCACCATTAAGTGAGAAAACGGCATGGCAACAAATTAAATTTCACCAAATCAAGAAACATAAATCATTTTTTTAAATATTACTATAATACATAATATGCTCACCCAGCCTTTATTTAATCAGGGGTGAATTTTTTCAATATTTAATGTGGACAGTTTTAACAAGATCAAAAGAACATTATGTCTTGCCTAATTTATGAAGCAATAACTTTCAATAAACATTACTAAGCTAATAAAATCACTTCCTTTCATTTTTTTCCCCATCAATGTTATTTTTAACAGGTCCAGCAATACCATAGCTGAGTTCATGACAAGAATTTAATAAATTTTGGCTTTTTTGTTCTGCTTTGAATCTAATTTTATTTTTTGTTTAAAACTTCATGGGGTATTTAATGTGTACTATGAGACTGCTGATTCAGTCATCACTGTTAATCAAGATTCACTTCTTTTTTAGAGCTGGCTTAGTGACCAAGACCAGTCCAGGGTGCATTTGATTATACGACTCTGTATGAGTAAGTATTTAACAGTTATCATTGCAAATGAGCATGAAATATCTGAAACTTGAGAAAATAACATAGTTTACATCAATCAAACATACCATCATACAATATGGGCTATGATTAGGGCACCTGCTGATTACTCTGTCAGCTTTGGATTAGATACTCAAAATTAAATTGTTTTGCATAATTTAAGACATTAAATTTATTTTAAATGTGTTTTAGGAGGACTGTCTACAACAAATACAAAATGTAATTTATCAAGTTTTCTGCTGTTGGATTTTTTCATCAGAAGTATGGGAGGTGTAAGTTGCATTTTCACCCACATCGAGGGCATTAATTCCAAAACTGACTCCAACTTGTCTACGTCGATTTGTTAGTTACCTAGCCTATAATGCAAATGAAATGCAGCTGCTCGTGACTCTTCCACCTCAGTAATGACATTAGAAACAGCAGCATTAAAACAGGTCCCTAATGTCCTAGCAAGCCTTTTGGGCCCACATACATTGTATAAATGTCTATGGTGTCCTCAGATTTGTGCATTGTGAAGGTTTCTCTTCTTCAGATTCCACACACAGTTCCTCATCAACAATAAAGGGACATTTTGCAACCATTTATCCTGAAATATATTTGTTTTAGATTGCTCTGACTCTGATGAACCAGCATCATCTTCCTCATTTCTACATCATATCACGCACACTTTAAAATTACTGTGCCTAAACCAGTCAGTCATTTTATTAAAATGACATGATGTATTCATAAAACTTGTGCAAAACAATTTTCGCTATATTTCAAGTGCAACTGATAAAATGGAGGGTTTGTTTTTGGTAATGTTATTCAAGTTAAGCACCACACCTCACTGGACAGGTGTAAAGTTTTTCCCTTAAAAAAAATATGCATGATTTTGTGGCCCTTGAGCAAATAATCAAGCACCTGAACAATAAGGAATGTTCCAGATTTCAAAGAATTTCTAATCACAAGGACCAAATTATCTCTTTGCATGATTGTCACATACTTGATAACATGGAGGGATTAATTCATATTTTTTTGGGAGGAGGGGGTTACATTAATGCAATCATGTGTTCTGGAGAATACACTGCATAGATTCATTTATTTAAATAAGTTAATAATGCATAGCCGTCATTTACCCTTATCAGCATAATGTATTGCACAACTTAAATTTGTTTGCCTTGATAAAGTGAAAATCTTGAAATGTTTTTGATTAAATAGAATAAACTGTGAAGAAATCTACTCTATACAGAGTTATGTGACTGAACCATTGCAGACAATTCTCTGGCATCATCTAGACAAGCACATTATGGGAACTATTAGCCTATACACAGACATATTACTTTATCATTATTTAGATGTCAATGTAGGCAGTGATCCTTCCACCAGACATGCTAATTGGTCTGAACCTGATTTGCCAGACACTGTAAACAGGAATAAACTAGAAGGAACTGATTCCTAAGCTTTCTTCTTCAACAAAAGGATATACTTGTTCACAGTGGCAAAGTACCATATATACTTCCTTACAAGTCTCATCAGATTGCAAACTGCACAGACACAGATCTGCCATCGCATCATCTGCCAGCAGATATGGGTCTATACAGTTTGTTTGAAGTAATTAGCGGAAAAAACAACACAGAGCACAATCTACCTGTACATTATGCAATGGCAGCTTAGGATTCATGCTAATGCAGCAGGACCTGACTTCTGAGCAGGTACTGATGTCATAAACATCTTTTAGACCATTTCCTATACTCATCTCATGAACCTGTACCTTGTACACAACAATGGTACAGCAAAAGAAAATTATGTGTTTCCAGTTGGCCAACCATCCCTGTTTTTATTTGGCAACCCTTGCACACACTCCACCCCCAGTAAATAATTAAAAATATACTGTAAATCAACCAACCGTTGTCAGCATAAAATTTAATATCTCACCATGAGTGTGTGTGTGTGATTTGGATTTTTAACGTAGCTTTAATATTTCAGTCATATCACTACAATGTCTGCAGTGTGACAGTTTATAGTGAAGTCTAGCACTAGGGCATCATGCCACAGACATGTAGCATGATGTCCCACCCAGTCACATTATCCTGACACCAGGCCGACTAGTCCTACAACTAACCTCTTAATGCTGGGCACCAAGCGAGGCAGCTGTTAGTACCCTTTTAATAAGTCTTTGGTATGACTCAGCCGGGGATCAAACCCACGACCTCCTGCATCTGAGGTGGATGCTCTAACCACTAGGCCACCGGAGCGGTCCTAATGAATTAAGGATATTTACAAAATATCCATGATGTCAAAATATTGTGATCAAACAGCAGGGTCTATTTTAGAACTAAAATTTTCGGGAAAATTACCCCTTCATTTAGGGTGGGAGGGTCTAAACACAGGTGAAATTTAATGTAGAAATTAAGTTAAGCCTTGAAAATATGAAGTGCAATTTATTGATTTTACTGAGTAGTATTTTAGAAAAAGAAGCATGAACATCACATTCACATGTCATAGAAATGGCCTGGAAACAACAAACTGCAAATTACACAGATCTCATAGTGGCTGGAAAGGTGTTGATATTATATTTATATAACAAGATTATTGCTCAAACAAGGACAGACAAGTGAATAATACTGCATGAACACTCATTAACATAAATGGCAGTAGCTCTCAGTTTTGAGAGAGTATATATATATATATATATATATATATATATATATATATATATATATATATATATATATATATATGGGAAAGAAAAAAGAATATTTGGAAGTAAATTAAATCCATCTATTAAATTTGTCTATTGTAAGCTCACAATAGATCAGATATTTGTACTTTTCAGGCTGAACACTAGGTTTCTAAACAAGTTTTAAAAAATGTACAAATTATGTTATCCTTGTGTCTTATTACTGTTGTACTATCCATTCATTACCTCTGTACTGATTCAAAAGCATCTTTCTTCAACAGACAAATAAATCATGCTTCTAAGATTTTCAAGAGATACTCTAGACCAGACTTAACAGACCTATATAGAGAAGAAATTTACCTGTATGCATATGGTTATAGAGAAGAGGTCTACCAGTTTGCTTATGGTTATAGAGAATAAGTTTACCTGTTTGCTTATGGTTGTAAAGAAGAAGTCTACCTGTTTGCTTATGGTTATAGAGAAGAAGTCTACCAGTCTGCATATGGTTATAGAGAAGAAGTCTACCTGTTTGCTTATGGTTATAGAGAAGAAGTCTACCAGTTTGCATATGGTTATAGAGAAGAAGTCTACCAGTTTGCTTATGGTTATAGAGAAGAAATTTACCAGTTTGCTTATGGTTATAGAAAAGAAGCCTACCAGTTTGCTTATGGTTATAAAAAAAAGAAGTCTACCTGTTTGCATATGGTTATTGAGAAGAAGTCTACCAGTTTGCTTATGGTTATAGAAAAAAAGTCTACCAATTTGCTTATGGTTTTTGCTCACTTGCTCATTTTCAAGGGAGATTTATCCAATGTAGGGGCATTTTCATGCAATAGCATGCCATGGAGTAAGGGTAATCCATTCAATTTAGGGGCACATTCATGCAATGGCATGACATGGAGTATGGGGATTCATTCAATTTAGGGGCAAATTCATGCAATAGGATGTCATGGAATAAGAGGAATCGATTCAATTTTGAGGCAATTTCATGAAATAGCATGTCATGGAGTATGGAGATTCATTCAATTTAGGGGCTAATTCATGAAATAGCATGTCATGGAATAAGGGGATTCATTCAGTTTAGGGGCATTATGCATTAGCATGTCATGGAGTATGGGGATTCATTCCATTTAGGGGCATTATGCAATAGCATGTCATGGAGTAAAGGGATTCGTTCAATTTAGGGGCATTATGCAATAGCATGTCATGGAGTAAAGGGATTCATTCAATTTAGGGGCATTATAATAGCATATTATAGAATAAGGGAATCCATTCAATGTAGGGGCATTATGCAATTGTATATCATGGAATATAGGGATTCAATCAATTTAGGGGCATATTCATACAACAGCATGTCATGGAGTAAGGGGGATTCATTCAATTTAGGGGCATTATACAATATCATGTCATGGAGTATGGGGATTCATTCAATTTAGGGGTATTATGCAATAGCATGTCATGGAGTATAGTGATTCATTCCATTTAGGGGCATTATGCAATAGCATGTCATGGAGTAAAGGGATTCATTCAATTTAGGGGCATTATACAATATCATGTCATGGAGTATGGGGATTCATTCAATTTAGGGGCATTATGCAATAGCATGTCATGGAGTATAGGGATTCATTCCATTTAGGGGCATTATGCAATAGCATGTCATGGAGTAAAGGGATTCATTCCATTTAGGGGCATTATACAATATCATGTCATGGAGTATGGGGATTCATTCCATTTAGGGGCATTATGCAATAGCATGTCATGGAGTAAAGGGATTCATTCAATTTAGGGTCATTATGCAATAGCATGTCATGGAGTAAAGGGATTCATTCAATTTAGGGGCATTATAATAGCATATTATAGAATAAGGGAATCCATTCAATGTAGGGGCATTATGCAATTGTATATCATGGAATATAGGGATTCAATCAATTTAGGGGCATATTCATACAACAGCATGTCATGGAGTAAGGGGGATTCATTCAATTTAGGGGCATTATACAATATCATGTCATGGAGTATGGGGATTCATTCAATTTAGGGGTATTATGCAATAGCATGTCATGGAGTATAGTGATTCATTCCATTTAGGGGCATTATGCAATAGCATGTCATGGAGTAAAGGGATTCATTCAATTTAGGGGCATTATACAATATCATGTCATGGAGTATGGGGATTCATTCAATTTAGGGGCATTATGCAATAGCATGTCATGGAGTAAAGGGATTCATTCCATTTAGGGGCATTATGCAACAGCATGTCATGGAGTAAAGGGATTCATTCAATTTAGGGTCATTATGCAATAGCATGTCATGGAGTAAAGGGATTCATTCAATTTAGGGGCATTATACAATATCATGTCATGGAGTATGGGGATTCATTCAATTTAGGGTCATTATGCAATAGCATGTCATGGAGTAAAGGGATTCATTCAATTTAGGGTCATTATACAATAGCATGTCATGGAGTATGGGGATTCATTCAATTTAGGGGCATTATGCAATATCATGTCATGGAGTATGGGGATTCATTCAATTTAGGGGCATTATGCAATAGCATGTCATGGAGTATGGAGATATACTCCATTTAGGGGCATTATGCAATAGCATGTCATAGAGTATGGGGATTCATTCCATTTAGGGGCATTATGAAATAGCATGTCATGGAGTAAAGGGATTCATTCAGTTCAGGGGCATTATGCAATAGCATGTCATGGAGTAAGGGGATTCATTCCATTTAGGGGCATTATGCAACAGTATGTCATGGAGATGTCCACTGAGTCTTGTACCTGGGAAGGGGTCCACACAATTATCGTGGTCCACTGAGTCTTGTACCTGGGAAGGGGTCTATACAATTATCATTGTCCACTGAGTCTTGTATATGGGAAGGGGTCTATACAATTATCATTGTCCACTGAGTCTTGTACCTGGGAAGGGGTCCACACAATTATCGTGGTCCACTGAGTCTTGTACCTGGGAAGGGGTCTATACAATTATCATTGTCCACTGAGTCTTGTATATGGGAAGGGGTCCATACAATTATTGTTGTCCACTGAGTCTTGTATCTGGGAAGGAATCCTATCTTTTCAGTAGAAGTATCGCTGTCCATGGAGATTTGTGGCTTGCAGTAACCACATATCCATGAAAACTGGTATTACAGCATTCAGTCTCCTCTACATGTGCCTATGAACTGATTATATCCAACAAATAAATCTTATTCAAAATTCTTTCTTCACTGGACAAAAATATTTTCAAAAATTTTAATTTTTTCTGCATTAAGATGCAGTCAGTCCTCCAAGCCATTCAGTTGCATCAACAGAATGCATCTTATGACAACTGAAGTAACCACAGCAAATTGTGGCCTTTACATTAGAATGTTAGCGAAAATATGTTTGACAACAAAAAACATTCTAAAGGAAAATGTGACTGTTAAATTAATCAGATGAATCTAATATGGCTAAGTGACTGAATTGTGAATACCAGTCATGTTAAGGACTCTTGACTCCTGATCATTGGCTGCAATTTCTAGTTGCACTATGGGCACTGCCATTACACCAATCAACAAGACCCTTCTCCTCATGTGACTACTCCAGTAAACCCAGATGGACAGGACTACCAGTCCATCCAGTGCTGAAGGTTACTGTAACCTGTAATGGACAGGCATTCTATATATCCAATGGAAGTCAAGAGTCCTTCAGGCAATGGAAACCACTGTCAACTCCAGTCTTATTAGATACTTGTCACTTTCAAAACTGTATACTTTCAACAGCTCTTTAATAGTATGCCACCTAGCCCAATCCTGCTCAATTCAAAGCTACTCAACTGCAGGTCTGTCTGTCTGTCTGCATGCATGTATGTATGTATGTATATATAGGTATGTATGTATGTATGTGGGGTTGCAGGTGTAGGTAGGAATAGGGATGTGCTCTGGGCTAAAAAAAATCGATTTCTCTGCTCATATTTAAAATTGATGTGTGAGGAAGGGCATGTCACTTTTTCAAAATACTTGTCTATATGGACTAATGCAATTATAAGCAGATTCAGCAGCATGAACAGTGTAGGATGAGTGCAATTAATGCAGGACACCTAAAGTCCCAAGTCAGTACAATTAACACAGGACAAGTAAAGTCCCAAGTCACTGTCCCTGCAAGACAAGCAGCCAACTGAACATTTTTCTAGTCATGGTGTGCAAAACTGGGCCTAATGTATTCAGGCCTCTAAGTTCATACTGCGTTGTATCAGACTTTATTTCCTAAATTAGCATACGATACTGACTTAAGTTAAATAGTTTATACATTCAGCAGGAAAAATATTTACATGTCAACATCGTGAGATCATCGTGATATAATGCCAAAAAACTGTAACACTGAAATTACACTGTATAATGTCAAGTGGACATTTTGTAGCGTTTACAAGTATAAGGGGTCCTGAATTACTAATGACAGAAATTAGAATGATAATTATGTTGAAAGTAAGTGAAGCTATCAAAGTTCCACAAACGTCATCATTAATGAAAGCATCTCATGTGGTTCTGGCTATGCAACTGAAAGTCTAATAATGAATTCCTATCATAATATTCTCATTCTGCTTGTATATTTACTTATTATCAAGCCAGTATTGTCCAGGTAGGGGTGGAGGGTTGTCACTTCACTTACGACAGGGGAAAAAAGTGAAATCCAAGATGCAACATCTAAATAAAGATTGGAGGGTCCACGAAACAAAGCAGGTTTCAGTGCTACAAATGGCTACTGCGACAACTTAAATGACTGCTTTATTTTCCGACAAGTGAATTATGTACACTGAAATATCCTAAAAACTTTTAATGTACACATCATAAAGTTACATATATACCCTGTTAATCAGGGATAGACAAATGGGTGGTTTGCATACCCAGGACTATCAAATTGTGGTTTTGGACAATTTAACTGTAAGGCTCTAAAGTCCACTGGACTTCCAGTAAGCTAAAGCACTCTCCATTACTGATCACTGCCATTTCACCTCTGTCTGAATGGGTTCGAGTCTAGGATTTGGCTAATGTGGGTATGTGAGAAAGCTTGCCAGTAGCTTCTCGTGGGTCAGTGATTCTTCCCAGGGATTTCCCGGGTTCTTCCTCCACCATTAATACTGACCGCCATGCATAGCCTATCGTGTGCTGAAAAATGGCGTTAAACCCCACAACAACAATAACAACAACTTCCAGTAAGTATAAACTACAACACAGGACTATGCTCTTGTCCTACAATGCATTACTTTAACCCTGATTTTATTTACTGTTCGAATAAGTGGTGCCACAATGAGTATCCCTTAGTGAAACGACACTAGAACTAGGGACCACATTTTCATAAATGTCTCGCATAACTGACAGTAACATGTTGACACCGTTGCACAGATTAAAATCATATAGCTTGACGGATTAAAGTCATATAGCTTGACAGATTAAAGTCATATAGCTTGCCAGATTAAAGTCATATAGCTTGCACAGATTAAAGTCATATAGCTTGACAGATTAAAGTCATATAGTCATACCATACTTACAGCAAGGCCTTTTTCCTTATTGACATAGATCCATGCTTACTTACTTACTTACTTAGATGTAGATCCATGACCAATCAATCGAGTTTTTCAAAGTCTACTGTGCGGCATTTCAGTTCACCAAAGAGTGATGGTAGCAAAGGAATGCCAAAGTTAATCAATATGCAGTTGTGTTTCTTTTAAATGAAACAAATATAGCTAATTACATCTTGTGAAATGTTATCCGACATATTCCTCTTGTTATCCGACATATTCCTTTTGTTATCAGACATATTCATTTTGTCAAAGAAAATGTGAACACTTCAGTTGCCATTGCCCTTCAACCAACTAAAATGTGGGCTACCAAATTTTAGTTGTGTGTTACCAAAGTTTCCCTTTTGGTAGTCCATCAGTCTATCACACAGTGAATTGTTCCCCCCTGCTTAAAGCATTGCATGTTGAAATTTAAAAAGGGAAAAAAAAAAAGATAAAGTGAAAGTATTTATGACATTATGATGTGCTTATAAATTAAAGTAATTGACATTTACGCTAATGTTGCGGGGATAAGAATAACTTGAAAACACCTAAATCAGTCATAAGTCAGAGCAAAAACAAACCTGCAGATTATTTTCAAAATATTTTGAGTATTAAAGCATTTGAATTTGTGTAGTGCTGTTCTGATTAATTCCTTTGGTCAAGCACTGGTCACTTTCTGTGATATTACCATAAAATTATCACAAAAGTCTATATATTATTTTTTAAAACAGACCAGCAAAATATTTCATTAAAACCCTCTTAATGTATTGTATGTATAAACAATATATGTTTATATATCCATCTCAAACCATTTGGAACATAGCCTCTGACATTACAGGACATATCAATGGAAGTTTAATTGATTGTTGATCAGTCATACAGGACATATCAATGGAAGTTTAACTGATTATTGATCAATCAGAAGAAACTGATGATCATTCACAAAAATTCTGTCCGAATCCCAAAACTAAGATTGTCAGTGACAATTTTTTGGCAATGTGATATGTTTATCAGATCTGATATAAATCTACTACTCCATCTGTTTGGCATTGAATTCCAGCAACATTCCTTCATGTCAATTCTTTTAGCACAATTTTGTTATCTCTGGTGTTTGTTAACACTTAATCTTCACCAGTACACATCTACAAAGAAAAGTCTTCTAACTTTTTGTTTTGTTTACATAGAAGTTAGACATCTATTTTGGAAAGACCTATTTGCCATGAGTAAGAAGGACTACCAA
Source organism: Sinohyriopsis cumingii (assembly GCA_028554795.2). Taxonomy (NCBI): domain Eukaryota; kingdom Metazoa; phylum Mollusca; class Bivalvia; order Unionida; family Unionidae; genus Sinohyriopsis; species Sinohyriopsis cumingii. The sequence goes on from CM068836.1 coordinate 12,493,155, forward strand.
TATGCATTTTTGTCAAACTACTGTTAAACAGATGAATGACTATAAAATGCTATCACATGTCTATTTTTTTATCTGTAGTTTTAATTATTTTTATGTATTAGTTAATTACACACTTAATGAGGTTTTCAGTTTAATTCTGTATCTGTTCAACATCACAACGACAGTAATGGATCCTGTGAAAACAAATAACCAAATGATAGTGATACAGCATTAGTGCAGGTGCCCTTTCTGAACAACACAAATCTAATGCATCTCCAAAATTCAAACTTAAGGACAAAATTCAAAATTTAAGACATCTTTTTGATGTTGCCAATAAGTCTGTTCTTGTAAATCAAAGTTTTACTTATTTATGTTTGTCATTCTTAAACATCTAATCTAATGATAATAATTAGTACCGATATCTAGTTAAAACTAGCAACTGATATCTAATAATAATAACTAGTACTGATATCTAATGATAATAACAAGTACTGATATCTAATGATAATAACTAGTACTGATATCTAATGATTATAGCAAGTATTAATATCTAATGATAATAACTAGTAGTGATATCTAATGATAATAACTAGTACTGATATCTAATGATAATAACTAGTAGTGATATCTAATGATAATAACTAGTACTGATATCCAATGATAATAACAAGTATTAATATCTAATGATAATAACTAGTACTGATATCTAATGATAATAACTAGTACTGATATCTAGTGATAACTAGTACTGATATCTAGCGATAATACCTAGTACTAATATCTAGTGATAATAATTAGTGCTGATGTATAATGTTAATGACTAGTACTTATATCTAATGATAATAACTAGTACTGATATCTAATGATAATAACTAGTACTGATATCTAGTGATAATAGCTAGTACTAATATCTAGTGATAACTAGTACTGATATCTAGTGATAATAGCTAGTACTAATATCTAGTGATAATAATTAGTGCTGATATCTAATGATAATAACTAGTACCAATATATAATAATATCATATCTAGTGATAACAACTAGTACTGATATCTAGTGATAATAACTAGTACTGATATCTCATGATAATAACTGGTAGTGATATCTCATGATAATAACTGGTAGTGATATCTCATGATAATAACTGGTACTAATATGCAGCTGCCATTCTTGAGATGCAGTTCCTAAATTCTGTAAATGAACAAAAATGAGCAAAGAAATGAAAACAAAAATTAACTAAAATTGAACAAAACTGAACTAGTGACAGAAACTACAAAGAGTAAGGAAAATGATTTTCCAACATTACAAATATTAGGATAATTTTAATAGTTGAAAAATACTTCAGAGTTAATTGTCAACATGAACATTTCTGTAATCTCCTCTAATAATTTTCTTTCTTTCTATGACTGCTTCAATCATATTTACAATGATGAATCTGTTTTTAAAAATGATTAAACAATGGATTTTGATTTTATTTTTATATTTGTTGTAGACTGATATATCATCAACCAGTGGCATCATTCTGAGGCAGTTCCTTGTAAAATGAATAGAAGCTGAACTAACATCACCTTTATAAACTGTCCATCCCATTATGAAACAAACTTATTTCATAATTTATTACTGTACCCCAACAGTTTCATCAAATTTGATATAATCACAATACAGCTCAATAACATTAATGCATTGGTAAGTCACAATATTAAAGATAATGTATCACACTGAGGATACAATAATCTATACAGGACTGTATTATAATAAAACATACACTGAATAATATATAATGTCAAAATAAAAATAATCCATACCTCTAAATGAAATAAACAGGGCTATTGACAACACACATGAAGTGTGAACCTAATTAAGTGCTCTGAACACACTCATGTTGAATTCATAGAATTTTTTGTCTATCAGGAGAAATCAATTATTAATCATTGACTATGTACATTTTGATTCATTCTGGTAAATATTACTTCCTTGGAGCATTTGTGTCCAGTGTGTAAATTAACCCATACCACAGACTGATTATTAATCAACACCTGGCTAAGGATACCCCAAAAGTACATACTGGACATGGTATTCTGCATAAATAAAGTCCCTTGCCATTAAGTTGCTACCTTTAACCTAGATATACAATAAACACAAAAAAAAGGATTTCAATCAAGAAAATCCAAAGTACATCCTTTAACTGTCCAATTTTAAACATAATATATTCAATGATAAATGGATTCAAAATATAAATAAAATATGATTTTGCACAACAACTCTGCAGTAAATCATTTTTTTAATTTTAAGAGTCTGAAAATCAATTCCATGATCGAAACAAAAATAAGAAACATGGACAGAAATGAAAAAATATAAGGCAAGTTCATTTAAAAATTATGGACAAGTATAAAATAATGTTGTTTATTTTATTGTTGGAAGCAATTATGAAAATTCAAGTTAAAATTACGAGTCAATCAAATACAAGAAATTGCATGTTGCCAATGTGCTAAAAGAAAGTTTGATAAAGGAAGAAAAAGAATCTAATTTGCATAAATGAATATACAGAAACTCCTACAATTTGTAAGAAGTAGCTACATACACTTCATTCATAGCACTAACATTCTAGCTATACATTTTTTAAATACATATTATATAAATATAACAAATGATGGACCAAAGATTTAAAATGAGAAGGAAAAAAATACATACAAAAATTAAAATAGACCAAACAATTTTAGTTAGAAAAAGTAAATAAAAATTACAATGTTGGACCAAAGATTCAAAATTAGAAAAAAATACATATGCAAACAACAGACCAAAGATTTAAATACTGGTATTTGTGTCAATAAACATTAATTATACAAGCTACAAACAAGATGTTGATAACAATGTTGGCAGTGGCATGTACGCTGTCCAGTAGCATGTACACTGTCCAGCTCTGTTGTTGCTCAAATACTTTATGCTGATGACTTAATTCCAAATATATCTTTATAGCAGAGAAAGTTACTGAACTTCTTGTTCAATAAACCCAGACAGAGTTTAACCAATTTTAAAAGTAATATTCATGGTTCTAATTCCCAAGCAAGAATTTGAGACTGTACTTGTAGGTAATGCTATGTAACATACAAAATATGCGTAACTCCCAAGCATGAATTTCAGACTTTATTTGTAGATAATGCTACAGAACGTTTAACATTTTTTTTAGCAACTTTATTAGCTTACCTTAAAGTTATCAACATATAACTTGTGATGTTCCATTTTCATTTCACTGTTAATTTAAGGATTCATTACAAAATATGATCAAATTTTAAAACAATTATTTATTCATGTCATTTTTTTCCAGATAAATAATAATTATTAATTTAATTACATGTCAGTGTCCTGATTTTGCTTTTTGGAAGTAACAAAGAATTGTTAAAAATTCAAATTCTTGATGTTAAAGATGTTTAAAATGAGTTTCTTTAATGCAGTTTACATCAATACTGAATTTTAATCAAATTAAGTTAGGCATACACTGTGTAATATATCTATTCATTTTAATCAAGTTTAGGATACACTATGTAATATATTTATTTTAATCAAGTTTAGGATACACTATGTAATATATCTATTCATTTTAATCAAGTTTAGGATACACTATGTAATATATTTATTTTAATCAAGTTTAGGATACACTATGTAATATATCTATTCATTTTAATCAAGTTTAGCATACACTATACATTTATTCATTAATTAAATTAAGTTTAGCATACACTATACATTTATTCATTAATTAAATTAAGTTTAGCATACACTATACATTTATTCATTAATTAAATTAAGTTTAGCATACACTATACATTTATTCATTAATTAAATTAAGTTTAGCATACACTATACATTTATTCATTAATTAAATTAAGTTTAGCATACACTATACATTTATTCATTAATTAAATTAAGTTTAGCATACACTATACATTTATTCATTAATTAAATTAAGATTAGCATACACTATACATTTATTCATTAATTAAATTAAGTTTAGCATACACTATACATTTATTCATTAATTAAATTAAGTTTAGCATACACTAAACATTTATTCATTAGGCTTTCATACTTTTCCACTTATCCAACTATACCATCCAAATGTCTAAGAAACAGAGAAACAAACCAAAAAAGTACAAACTGAAACACAATTAAAACCCATCAATATTTTCCTAATCCCATGTTTCCGACATATCCCATGTTTCCGACATATCCTAACAAACCATGCTACCCATAATGAACACTCCTGCATTAGTATTTTAAAGAAAGGAATCTCAAGTAAAGAGGTAATTTCTCATAACAATATCGCGTGATGAACCGTAATACAACGACAATGGCCTTTCATCTCAGTGTGTGTGTGTGTGTGTGGAGGGGGAAGGTAATTAAGGGCCTTTTTATTTCGAGAGTGGAGAGGAGACTTCTACGTTAAATGCCCAATCGTCTGACCACTTCCCCTATGGAGTGAGCCAAGTGAGGTCAAATCAGGTGAACAGAAAATACCTGCCTACTAAATTAAAACAATCACTAGCCGACACTTGATTTACACCATTGTATTTCAATTTAAATCACAGCTACTGACAGTACTTGAGAACTGACCTGCATCATGAATTTAATTAACTTTTATATGAAATCGCTGACTACAACATATGAGACTACTCACTCGTAAGTTTGCAAAAGCAAGTTCAATCTGTCGGTATCTTAATACGATCTTGTGCACTTGTAACAAACTACGTTACTTAACTATGACTTGTAATGCTGAACACAAGGAAATTTCAGTTAAAACAACAACATACATGCCTCAACAGCAAATTATCATTATCTAGTCTATACTGTCGCTGAAAAGAAAAAAAGAAGAAGAAAAAGAGGTGGGATAACGTTACACAGCATCCATCCAGCATAATGATGCTAACTTCTTGTTATAAAATTTGGGCTACATTAAAAAGTTAGTATATAAAAAGGGATGAGTGATTAACGGATAAGGATAAATAAGGGAGAAAAATATACTCACAAACTGTTGGAAGCATTCCAGTATACAAACGACTCTGCCCCAAACACTGTGCTATCAGTATGATAGAATAATCCCAGCACGCACAAAACAAACGCCAGAAGTATATCCCAGGACATTTCGGCTTTTTCTGGGACGACAGATACAAAAGTCCGAATAATCCAATGTCTTCTCTCACAGTTTTACCGTCTGATGTCTCATGATCAACAGCAATATTACTTTGTAAGAGTTTTATACATGTATATCGTTCTGACAACTATACTCAGTACTGTGTGCAATACCTGAACAGAAAATCATCCAGGGGACATAACTCGAATTACCCCGCTAACACCTCTGTCTAATTGGATAGCTGGCTGATTGACAGTTTGCCGCTATATTGACTTTCTATTGGATAATGGTATAGTTAGATTGTCACAATGGTTAATAAAACCTATACTAGAAGTTAATCGCGTGTTCATCAGAACAACGTTCCAGCTTAATAGTTCACACAACAAGCAACCCTTTTTTTGAATAGAGCGCTGGACGAAATATTAAAAAATAATCATATATCCGTACAGTGGGCGGTCATGTCTAAAAATCAAATGCTATTGGAAATATTCCAATCTGGTAACGAACCTATAGTCCGTGTCGATACTATCAACTATATGACAGAGTAAAATCATGCGGCATAATCTGACGCCGATCCATGCACAATATGTTTGTTTACATATCAAAACAGATGTCATTGGTATTATCTGGTGACATAAATGCGTACGAGGGATTATATTTTTAAAAGTCATTTAAATTAATTAACTCCGATTTATTTACTCAAATAAATATCTCCAGTGCCCTGACTAGGAATTTCAAAATATTACACAAATAAACAAAAAGAAAGTTGACACTCAAGTTCAGTAGTAAAGTAATCAATATCTAAAAAAGCGGACTAATTAAGAAGATTCCTTTAATATGTCCTACCTTCAATGTGTTCCTCCAATGCATGCTTAACAACCCGTTTTTGAATCTTTACCTTACGTAAAAAAAAGAAGTGCGCACATAAACAGTGGACTTTCCATGTGTATAACATTCAACTTCTTGAATACAGAGAGAGAGAGAGAGAGAGAGAGATCATATAGTTAACACTTTAATATAGTTTACATACAAGTTTGGAATCTTTTTAGTAATTGCTGCAAGAAAAGTATTTTTTTTTTTTCTAAGGACTGGGGATAGCTGTATGAGCCTCGTATTCCTTGTCTATCATTTAATTTACTTTATGAAAACCGATCAGTTTCTTCTATGTCTTGTCGATCATACAGAATCGAGCGAAAAATTCAATGGAAGTTGTTTTTCATTTTGTTGCAAATATGCATGTATAAATAAAATGTTTTTATAACATTTATCTGAAATTATTTAGTTCCTTATCGTTTTTTGCACACCAAAGGAAGCGTAAATATAAATTGACATTAAATCTTTATTATTTTCATTTAAAACAATCCTGGAGCTTTCCAAAGAAGCCTTGTACATTACCAAAACAAGTGTAGGATATTTGATTCCTTCATTCTACAGAACTCGTACATCGAATTTTTACATAAATATAAAAATATGTTGATTGCTACAACATGCGTGAGAACCTTGTATTGAGACTTTTTATGCTTGTATCCAGGGTTCATATAAATGGTAGATGTATAAAGTGCTTAAATCTCCAGTTAAAATGATGTTTTTGGGGTTTGTTTTTAAATATATGTCGTCCCAAACTTCACGTGATACTATTACCGTTCAGTTGCTCTGTCTTTGTTTATACAGATGATTACTTGATTTCTTCCCTTTCATGGGCTTGTCCATTAAATGGGCCTGTTCCCATACATTCAGTTTTGGCTCGTTGTTAAAAAAGGTTTCATCATCATCATCACCATCATCATCATCACTATTAAAACTGTTAATTACACGTGTTGTTATTATTATCATTATTATTATTATTATTATTATTATTATTATTATTATTATTATTATTATTATTATTTTTATTGTATTTTGTACTTATTAGTGGAGGGGGTAAAAGCGCGGAAACACTAACAATTTTGAAAAAAATAAATTTGATTGCAGGATGTTTATGGTTTGAGAACTTAGAAGAATTCTTGAATTGGAGTGATTGTCTTGACAAGTCTTGAATTTTGAGTATTTTTCTTTTGCCATTGATCTTTAATTTCTTGACAAAGTCATTGAATTTTGAGTAGTTTTCTTTTTTCTACTGACATTTAATTTACAAACTCTTTGAATTTTTTCAAACAAATTTTTAATTTATCTTAGAGAATACAGCAAGTTAAAACGGACTAAAATATAAAATTTAAAATTAAATTTTTTGGTTATTTGCATATTTTTCATAAAGAATGAATACTACATAAGACAGATAAAACTGGACGGGGAAAAATGAGGTATTACACGGAATAGTTATCAAATAATGTTCTGTAGCATCCGTTTGCTGTGGTGGCACTATAGTCAGCCACGTGTATTTTTGTTCTAATAAACAAAATAATTTATGGATAAGATTCATTTGCTGTAAGAAAAAGCGTTCATTGAAAAGTCCATGACAAGTCTTTGACATGACAAGTCTTTGAGAAACAACTCTCTGGGGCTGTTAAGAATCATGGTGTTCAGAACATGTTACCAAAGGAAGGGCGTGTCTAATTTAATTTGCTGCACATGCTATATATAAGAGAGTGCAAGATTACCACCAGATTAAATCGGATTAAACCGGACTGCGAGAACAATACCGTATTCAACCGTATTAAGCCCTACTGTAAAAAAATACTGGTAAATTTCTAAATCATTATCATCCAGCACAGGAACGAATATGTTACTTGAACTTGCTTCGTTGGTACAGGCAACGAGATATTCTGTTTCAGACAGAAATCTCCTCTGCCAGCCGCAACAAAAAATAAATACAAAAATAAATACGATCTAATTCCCTCCATCATCGAAGCTATATTCTCTTCACCTGTGCACAAAGTAGAGCAAAAACTTGTGAAATGACGCATGAAAAATAACGGCACAAAACTATATAATGACATTTTATTAGTTTTTAGAGTACAAACAGAATATGAATTCAGAGAGAGAGAGAGAGAGAGAATTTATAGAAAACAGTTTGTATTCAAGCAGCACACGATCATTTGGTTTCGGAAGCAGCTTCTTCTTGATTTAACCACTGGGAATGCAAAATTTGACATAAATCTTAAATCCGTCATACCATTCAAAAGATTGAAGAAGTGTTGCAAATTGCTGAAAACAAAAGTTCCAGATGTACATGGATGTTCGGTTTGCTTGTTGATGATGCCAAATGACAATTTGTCAAGTTTAAAGTGTTTTCTAGATATTTTACGCCAGCTTAAATGGCCTATTAAAAACAGTCTAAAGTTAAGATATATTTAATACCATCCTGAAAGCATGGCTCATTAAGAACAGTGTTTATGGCATATTAGGCGTATAGTGGGATACTTTAGGGACAATGGAAATCCCAGTCAAAAAGGTCGTGGGAACGTTTGGGGATAAGGGGAATTTAACATTGGGAATTTTAACATGAATGGGACATTAAAGGGACAAAAAAGTATTGGGACTGTATAGGGACAATAGGAATGGAACAAGTGAGGTGACGTAACGGTACTGAAGACTGGTAACAATGTAGCAAGGGGCATACCTCAGTCGGAGCAAACAGTGGGGGAAAAACCTAGAACACTTGGCTGGAACGGGTCTGGTGGAACATAGACCTATATAACACATGCAACATACAACATACAGACATAGATGGATGAACATTAATTATCACACAAACAACTATACAACCCACTAAAAAAATGTTTGTCAAGAAAGCAAATCTTTTCGAGGCATCTGAGTAGCCCTGTAAAGGGCCTTTGGTTTTATGTTAACATCATTCCGTCGACAAAGAGAGCATCGCATAGGTCTTCATCTCTTCTCTTCACATCTAGTTTTCTTTTCCAAACGCTCGTATCAATGATCCGGATAATCGTCCATGATGATTTGACATATATAGGAAAGTTGGTACGGAACAGCATCGACGATACGAGAGTAGATGATTCAACATTAGTCCACATCTTGTAACCAGAACAGGTGAAGGGGATGCAGTGAAATGCGGTTATTTATAGTGGAAGAGCGTATCGAAACGGATTGAGTTCTTTCACCAATCCTAACACGCGTTACCAAATTCAGTAACAGTGCTGAGTCTGTTTTCCAATCAGAAGAGAGCGGTCTGTGACGTCACATTCCCTATATAGATGCGCTAACGTTTGTACGCAGTGAATCCATGCGACACAGTTTTCAAACATGATGAAAACTAAGAAGACAATGAACTGGGGTGCACTGGCCGTGGAGACGAGAAGGGATGGTATAGCAGCAGCTGCCAAAGTCAACACAGTCCTACTTCCAGAAGAAGTCGATTTTAATTCGGATTTAGTCGATTTTCTTTCTTCTTCGCAAGAATTCGCTGCGGTACCAGTACATTCAAACCTTCTCCTTCTTTACCACACGTGAGGATTTTAAACAGAGACAGAAAGAAGAATTGGAGAAATTTTTACAGCAGATGAAAGAAGCAGAACAAGCTTTTCTCCTTCGACAGCAAAGCGAGAAGAAGAAGAAGAAGAAAGAAGGAAACGGCAGGAAGAAGCAGAAGAGAACAAACAAGTTCTAGCAGAGAAGGACAACAGTGAAAGTCAAACAGTGACGGTACACTTAGACATTTTAGCAGAGTTAAAGAGCCTGAAACAAATGTATAATGAATAATATCGCCTCGCACAGTAGCTGAAGTCTTGGCACAAAATCATGCCAGTGATTTTGAAGACGACATAAGTGAGCCAGAATCCAGACCCAGAGATTCTACACCCAACCATAGTTCATCACCATTAACCCCTGAAAAGTAATATCACATTCGAGAGACGGAAAAGCGATCCTTTGGAAAATTTAGAACCACAGTTTACACTTACACGGTGAACTTGAAATATTCCAGGTTCAGGTCCAGGTCCAATGTACATGTGGAGAAAGCAGAAGAGTTCATCACCGAGGTGTGGGATTCTTTGTTAACCACACTGAAATGACAACGTGAAGCCAAAGAGGACGATTGCTTGAGACTTTCCATTCACCGCGACAGTTTGAAGTCCTCCGTTTGGATCGAATTTAGTAGCCCAGCAGAAGTGACACCTTCCAAAGTCATTGACAAGATTCAACACGTGCAACAATCCAACGACAAGTTTCACATCACCGATGGAAAAGCAACACTGTTTATGACCCACGTGTCTCTTCCGCAAGGGACAGGACGCAAAAAGGTGTTATTGGTAGACGACCTTCGCAGCACCAAAAAGAGCCTCGTCCTAGATAACAACCCCAAGACTAGATGTGTTTATCCCGTGCCATCGTGGTGGGACGAACGCATGCTGACAAGAACGACACGGCAGAATGGAAAAGAGCCTGAGAGAACTTTCGAAAATCGGACCGAGCCAAACAATGAAGAGAAGCAAAACTCTTGTTACAGAAAGCGGGGCTATCCAAAGACGCACTCTGTTGCATTCCTGAAATGCCAAAATTGCAAGATATCCTAGCTCCACGCTACACCTTGAAAGTACACACTCAAGAAATGTGCGGAACTCTATTGTTTCGAAGCAAAGATTTCAAAGACGGAAAATACATTCACCTCTATTATTACGATGAACATTTTGATGCCATTACCAGTATCACCGGATTCCTGGGATACGGCTATTACTGTGAGAAATTTGACTATGGCTATAACAATTGAGAGCAACACAAGCATTGTGGATCGCAATGCGAGGGCTGTTTGGCCTCTCAACCCAGTCTGGATGAAGGACAATAACGATTGAATTGTACAGCTTGTCAGCGCACTTTTGTCAGTCCAACCTGTTACCAACAACATCTGAAGACGCAAGGTTTACAGCAGAAAGGTGCTTGCCAACTGTTGAATATGTGCCCTACTCGTGGACAACGCATACGTACCAACAATGCCAAGGCATACGTATGTTCAGGAAAGAAACGATGTTTAATTAATGTTTATTTCACGGATGACCGCTCTGTTACCCTCAACGTCACACTAAGAATCAGTTTTTACAACGGACCATGGAAGACTTGTACCAGGCCACTTGTACGCGGAGATTTAAGTTAGAACAGCAAAGATACCAGGTGGTGGAACTGTGGGAACACGAGTGCGATCACCGTTTGAAAACCTATCCCGAATTTAAACGCATCGTGGAAAACTACAAGTTGTTGGACCCACAGAACCCGCGGGACAATTTGTACGGATGATGGATGAATGCCACCGTTTGCTGTACCAAGCCAACGAGGAGAAAGGAGAACAAATAAAATACTTAGACGTGTGTTCGCTGTATCCTTACGTGTGCAAATATTGTCACTTTTCAGCAGGGCACCCTGAAACTGATAACGGAACAAATCGATCTGGACAACATTCGACAATACGAAGGCTTGATCGAGTGCAAAGTCTTGCCTCCCACGGACTTTTACCATCCTGTTTTACCTCACAATTGCCAAGGACAACTGATGTTTCACTTATGCCGTACTTTTTCTGAAACGTGTAATCAAGATCATCCTTGTCAGCACACCCAGGAAGAGCGCGCCTTGGCGATTGACGGTAACGAGTGTCAGCGTGGAATTTTGTAAAGCTCTGGACGTGGGATATCAATTGTTAAAAGTGTACGAAATTTACCACTTTCCCAAGACAGAATAGTACCACAAGGGCGAAGAGGCTCAGAAAGGCATTTTCGCAGACTACGTGGATGCCTTTTTGAAACTGAAACAAGAAATCAGCGGTTATCCTTCCTGGTGCCACACTCTCGAAGACCAAAATAAAATCAAAGAGAAATACTTGGAGCAGGAAGGCATCACTTTAGATCACGTGGAGAAAGTCGAAGGAAAGCGATCGTTTGCCAAAGTCATGTTAAATTCCTCGTGGGGCAAAATGGCCCAAGACAGAGTATTTGACAGAACCTTCCCGCTGATTCCAGATGACTCACGACAAAATCAAATACATGAAGCACGCGGACGTCGTTAGCGAGGATTTGATCTTAGTCAATTACGATGAAGAACTGGACTTTGTAGAAGCCGATGAATTTGGAAATATCATCATTACGGCCTTGGTGAGGTGAGAGCCCATGCTCTCGCTTAAAATTGATCGAAGCTTTAGAACTGTTAGGAGATCGCGTCCTGTACTTTGATACGGATAGTTGTGTGTACATCGATCGGGTCAACGTCACCCTGACATAGAAGGAGACCATTTAGGAGCCTGTATGGACGAATACACAGAAAACAATATTCTAAATTTTGCTAGTGGTGGTCCTAAACATACGGCTACGAATACCGGGACAAACAAGGAGAAGTTCAAACGGAGTGTAAAGTGAAAGGATTGACTCTCAATTATTGCACCAGTCGAGTAATGAACTTTGGCGTACTGAAAGAAGCTTTGCAGTCTGGACAGGATGGAAACTTTAAATTGATCACCTACAAACAGCACAAGATTGTACATTTACCCACACACCAAATTGCCAGTCGACCCTTGGAAAAAGTCTATCAAATCGTGTACCAGAAGAGAGCGCAGCTTCCCAAGCACTTCACATTGCCGTAGGGACACGTTGATATTGGTCAACATATTAAAAGGGACAACGTCGATGACTTATATTGTTACTACCAAGACCAAGCGAGGAAGACGAATCCATTTAAACATACATCATTCAAGTTCGGGGATTCTCAGGTGGAGTGCGATGCTGTACCTTGAGATGGGAGCGATGTCGTACGCTGTGACCTCAGCGATTCAGCAAAGCATCATGTGAACTATGCTATGCCTACTACTACCACTACTACCATACCTCCCATGGAAAGGGATTCTGTGAGTGTTAAACCTGATGGATGCGAAAGCGATGCCACTCGTTATCGTGGACACTTTACTTATTTTCATGGTGGATGTCATTCTCCACGTGAAACCATGCACCTACCACCCTACGGATGTCATCCAAAAATAAGCAAAGTTCAGCGGATTTTTCACCGTACTCTCATCAAAATGAACCTGTGAAAGACGAATGTTGGTTCCCTGATCGTTTGTCTGAATACTGCGACTTTGAAAGTCGATTCCAAACGTTCCAAGGAAAATGGCCAACATATCTAGGATGAACTACCCCCGAAGAATTAACCAGAACCGGATTTGTATACTTGGGCGAATGGAACTAAGTCAAGTGCTTCAGTTGCGGTGTGTCACTTCACCAGTGGGAGCAGCAAGTTTCGGCTTATCTGGAACATGCTCGATGGTCTCCGCATTGTCACAACCTACCTTTAGTGGTACCCTAGTTACTGAAGTGGCTTACCATGCCGTTTAAGAAACCAACTTGGCTAGGAGTCAAACGTTGGAAAACACCGAGACAAGTATTTAAACCCCATTCGAAAAGTAATATTCAATGATTACCAAACGAACTACAAGAGAAGATCTACAAGGTTGTTTGGCAGCGACTAGACAGAGCAAAATCTCAATTGGTGACTGTTGAACATTTGTGTCGAGCAGTTTGCAAGAGGAAAGTGAAAATGGTCAACAAACTCGTCAGATTTCTCTGGATCAAGTCTGCGTTCATACGATTATTCCGCTTTAGACAGTTTGCATTAGAAGATTTTATTGACATTCTTGACCGTTACCCTGAATGGCAGTTGTAAGAAATTACTTCCACTACTTTCGCTCTAGGAGAAGAGTTTAAATAAAATAAGGACAATTAGAAGAGAAGTACGATCATCTCTGTGTAGAAAGTACACTTACCGTCTCCGACAAAAAGAAGTATAAAAGCGGGCTACCATGCCACGACCTTTATCAGTGGTGATACAACAAATTTCGTGGAAGGAAATCAATAATAGTATTAAAACGGCGGAGGACTACCAACACTTATTACGAGAACTGTCCCATGAATTGGGGTCGACGTGTGGTGTGTGCCGTAATGACTTGCTTTCTGGGATTTCTTTTACCAGTGGATTCATTGTGGACTGTCTACGAACAGTAATTACCACCAAATAAAACATGAAAGTGGTCCCCTTAAAAGTCCATGAAAGGCTCATTTTGTTAAAAGCCTTGCGTTTTATCTGGATACTTCTCGGACTCTACGGGAAAAAAGATTCGTCAACTTCTGAAGATGTATACGATGATGTGTGTGTAGCTTGTGACTTACACCCTCATTGGACAGATGTACGTGACTGGAAAAGTTGGGGTTTTGAGGCTTGGACCAATGAACTGGCCAATTATGCCCAAGAGTTGTGATCCTAAATTCAAACGTCCAGTGAAAACAGAAACTTTTAAACCTGTGTTAGTGTCAGTGCTATAAGAAGATTCTGGCTCCGAGGACAACCACTCCCTTCAGGACAGGACTGTCATAGACATTCCTGAAAGACCATTCCGGGAGGACATCTGTGTGACTATACCCAATGTAGAGACTGTAAGAACATTACACACTGTCCCTAGGACACATTTGTTACCAAAATCATGTTGTACAGTGACTTGTTTTTATTCCACTTCGATCGTTTTAGTGTGTAGTTTATCGATGTACTTAACCATTTGGCTCTTATGTATTTTTGTCTTTCGTATTGTTTCATTTTAAACAATCAATAAACGTGTTCTGAAACAAGGATAAAACCTCTTGTCTTGTTTATCTTCGTGTCAAAGTGACATTCCCTGCACTATGGCTACATCTACTGTCTCTGCTCCCTCTTCCTCCTTTTTCAAAGTCATCGACGAACAATTAGATCGTGTCAGTTGTTAGGTCTTGTATCTTCGCCATCCCTTTAACATGGTAATTCCCAGACCTAGCGGTTCAGACAAAACCAAATTTGTCAAACGTTTGAACGTTTAATGCCTGCTAAACATCGTTTGATTGATCGTCCACCTCAACGGATCGTGTGGTGTTACAAAGAGTGGCAATCGGCGTACAGCTTCTTGCGAGAAAGTCAAGGCGATTCCGTCGTGTTTGTGGAAGGCATTCTTAGCGAAGACGACGGGATCGTGTCTTACCCCAGTCAAACCCATCTGGTCATTTTTGACGACATGTAAGGAGAAGACGAAGAAGAAATTAAACTGTGGCTTACGCACAAAGGGCATCATCGTAATGCCATTGTCAATTACATCACCAAAAATTTGTTTCAACAAAGTAAAGCCCATCACACCATTAGACTCAATGCTCATTACGTGGTTTTGTTTAAAAGCGCTAGAGATAACTCGCAAGTGCAAGTCTTAGCCAAACAGTTAGTAATGCCTTGTCTGACTCATGCGTACGACGATGCCACCCAAACCCCACACGCCTATTTACTCGTGTATTTAACCACCCCCACCCCAATTATTTGCGATTTAGTACCAATCTGTTTCACCACTGGTGCCAAGACGGAGGGCCTGTCGTGTACAAGTCCCCGTCGTCGACTTAATAAAAAAATCTATAAAAACCTTGACCATAGCGTCAACATGGCGTCCCTTCAGTCTCAGCTTCCCGTCAAATTGATTCGTGTCTTGTAGGGCATCAGTGGCGAAATAAATCCACAAATACGTGCTCGTGTCTTAGAAGCCAGTCTCAAAGAAGTCTTACGATGGTTTACGGTGACAGAACGTCAATTACTGCAAGGCAACATTCACATTCCTCATCAAACAAAACGCTTTTTTTGTTGTTGTTGAGAGAAACAAAGTAGCCATGACGCAACTGGCTGATCTCCGCATCGACACTCACACCAAAAATGCAAATCATTTTGAAACCTGGAGGTAGCGGTTCTCTAGGAGGTGTCATTATTCGTTCCCTCTTAAAATGGGATCCTAATGCCCCCAAAGTTCTTTCAAGAAAAAAGCCACTCCCAAGAAAGCCACACAAACCCAAAAGAAGAAAAAGAGAAATGGTGTCAAGACTAGGTCACAGCTCCATAAAAGAAAAGCCCACAGAAAAAGAAAAATCACCAGAAAAAGAAAAGATAACAGAAAGCAATTTTTACCCTCAAGAGAGGCACATCAGCCAGGGTGCAACATTACTTTCGCAAACCACGACCTGCAGAGACGGTGACCGCGTCTCGAGTAGCCTCAGGTTCTTCCACTTCTACGTTCTTGGTAATGCCTGCCAAACCCAGTTTGACACCCGTTCTTCCTCATATGATGAAATAATGGAAACCCACGTCTCCAAGAACTTCTCCTCCAGCAGTGACTCCCTCCTCCTCCTCTTTAGCTGCAGTAGCAGCCGCTCACAAAGTACCTGCCCCCTAATTCAAAGCCCAAGAGAGAGTGGGCATGTTACAGTGTTTACTGGATTTGTCAAAGCATGAACTGTCCCGATTTAGTCCGTTGCGAACCCCTCCACGACGTGCGATGCTTGTCATCAAGTTGATACGACGTAAAGACAATCAGTGGGGACGCATTCCAGTATAAAAAAAGACCTGCGGTAAAGAATGACAATCAGTGTTTTTGTGCTCCCGAACAAACACGGATGTCACCCTCTAGAAGGCATGCCTCTTCTAACCCCAAAGGAAAGGAAAATGATTGCCTCCTCATTTAGACAAACATCGGGGCGTGTTGTCTGTCCGGTCCAAAGCCCCTCCATCCATGCGAAAACAACTCAAACATCTTCCAAAGACGTCGTCGATGCCATGTGTGAATGTTGCCTGAACGTCTTGTAAGGTACCATACCTTTGTCTAAACACCAGAACCAGTGCTTAGTCAAGCATCAACACGTTCTTCGCCAAATGGTCAAGAAGAAAATTCCCATTCGTCAAAAGAAAAAGATAGTACAACGCGGAGAAATTTTGTCCGTGTGTTAGGACCCTTGCTGAAAGGAGTATTGGGAACAATGATGGGAGGACTCATAGCAGCAAGATAGAAAGAGACCAAGAAGATAAAATGGAGCTCTAGGGTCAAAAGATCTCAAACGTGACCTTTGGAAATTGATGAAAGGACGAAAGCTGAAACAAATTTAGTGTCTTACTAACGATGGATGGAATACCATCTTTGGGAAGAACAACGAACCATGCATTTGCCTCCCAATTCTCATTTGACCGAGATGTTCCAGTTACAGCACGAATTGCAATCGTTGATAGATCGCAACGATTTGTCCGACACAGAAAAATCGCAAAGGTACGGTCAACTGTTGCAACGACTGCAACTCTTTTACCAGAAAGCTTTAGATCAAACAGCTCTGCCCACTCTGAAAGATTTTAAGGCCTTGATGAAAAGTACATCACCATCATCACCACCACCACCTCCCCAGCGGTCAAGACTGACGCAGTCCCACGAATGCATGAGAAAGAAGAGGTACGAGAAGTCTTTCAAACAACGTCAGCAGCTCCCATTTTTAGTTAGATTGCAGAGTCCCCTTCCCCAACTCCCCAACTAGAAGAACTGAAAGCTTGGGTTAAAAAGATGATGTCCACTCCTCCTTCGACAGAGGTGAAAAAGAAAGAGGGAAAACCCAAAAAAAAGAAGACCAAACCATTGCATTACCACCTCCACCACCACCACCACTACCTTCGACTTCTACTCACGTGGCACATCGGACACGTTAAGCCGTTTCCAAACCACCATCTCCTCCCATCCAAAGTAGCATCAGCGAAGAGTGGGTGACTTATTAAGAATGGAATAATGTGAAAGATTTTAAGACCCTGATGAAAAGTCCATCATAACCACTACCCCCAGTGACCAAGACAGAAAAAGGAGAAGAATAGTTTCAAACTCCACCAGAAATAGTACGCAGGTTAACACCACCACCGGAGAAAGTACGCAAGTTAACAACACCACCAGAGAAAGTACGCAAGTTAACAACACCACCAGAGAAAGTACGCAAGTTAACACCACCACTTACATCCAGAATTGGATGGGTAAAGGATGATGATCACCCTTTCTTCATCAAAAGAGAAAAGGATGGAAGTAAAGACAGAAGTGGGTCGGCGAAATACTCCTATAAATGCACTGGACGCTGCCGAGTCAGGCATTCCTGCTTCCCTGACTCCACATCCAGGACAAGGTAGAAAGACACGACGAAGACACTCCTCCAAAGGACTTCGCACTCTTAAAGCTTGAAAGACTAAGTAAAGAAGAACTGCTCGAGACTTAGACATTTTTGATTATTAAAAAATCACATAGAAAGAAAGAAGGAAAATGATGCACCAAGAGTCTTGCGCCTATTCCAAGTCGGAACTGGATCTGTTTGCCATGCCACCCACCATGATGACGATACAAGAATCTCAATGGGATGAATTTCATCCCATCTCTTTGACGGTCTCAGCTCGCATCGAGTTTGAAATAAAAGGACAGCCCAAAGATTACATCGATCTGAACAGTAATTACTTGTACATGAAAGTCAAAGTGAATGAAACGCATGGTAGCGATCTAGATGCAGATGAGGCAGTAGCACCTGTCAACAATTTCATGCATTCATTGTTCAGCGAAGTGGATTTGTACTTGAATAAGAAACTGGTCAGCATAAGCATGGATATTTACCCTTATCGAGCGTACATGGAAAATCTCTTGACATTCGGAAAAGAAACCAAAAACACACATTTCGATACTTGCGTGGTATAGAAACATAACACGGTGGGCAAATTCATTGAGGTGACAGATAAAGATTGCACCAATAAGGGACTCGACGCCCGTCAAAAGACAATTGCTGGAAGCGGAAATTTAGAACTGATGGACCATTTGCATTTGGACATGTGGTTGCTAGAGAAATATTTGCTGAACGGTGTGGATGTTCGCCTGAGACTGAATTTCAGCAGTAGCACTTTCCATTTGATGGATGGTGCTGCCGATTACAAAACCTACATGGATGAATCCCGACTATACGTGCGACGCGTGGAACTGTTACCTAAAGTGGGAAACGACATCAGTCACACTTTAAGCAGAACGACCTCCAAGTATCCGATACGACACGTGGAAGTGAAATCCTTCACCATTGCCACTGGACTCCGATCCAAGATCGAATATCATCTGTTCCTAGACAGTTGCCCAAGCGATTAATCGTTGGTTTCGGGAGTAATGCAGCCTTCATCGGAGCCCCAAATCAATATCCTTTCGAGTTTCAGCACTACGACGTGTCCAAGATGGAAGTCAGTCGCGATGGCAAGATCAATTACTCGAGGTCGTACTTATCCCTGTACAAAGCCACCGGACAGTTAGAAACCAACACCAGTCATGGAAATACGTACGAAGCTTATGCAGGAGGCTAAGCCTTGTGTTTTTTTTTATTTCGCTCCAGACCAAGGCAGCAACGAGGGACATTTACACCTATAAAATTCGACCAGATTCGTGTGGAACTTCAGTTTGTTAAAGCTCTACCTGAGACGGTGAACTTCATCCTGTATGCCGAATTTGATGATACCATAGAAATCAACAGTCTGAGAGAAGTCATTTTAGAGAATCTAGACTATTAGAATAAATGGAAGCATGTAATCCCTCTTTGAATATTGGAGAATCTATGGAAATGGAATGGGAGAATTCCGTGGAAGTAGAATCCCAAGAAAAAGACGAAAAAGACAAAATCATTCAATCCAGATGGCCAGAATAAGAACATCATTTAGTCTCTTGTTTTGACAAGCACCTGGCAGAAAAAATTACGGAATTGATCATGAAAGATTGCTATTGATGTCAGAACGATCATCCCATTCAAATTCAACACGATAAAGGTCTGATGCTGACTCAAGAAGAAAAATTGGACGAGTATCTGGACGAAGCTCGGAGTCTCATCTCGAAGAAGCCGTGTTTCATCAGTGGTATAAAGACCTGCGTGATCATTCCTCTCCTCCATAAAGATCCATCATATCGAAGCTCTCTTGGCTCAAAGTGCGGAGACGAAGCGAAGAAACGGTCACTTTTCAGATATTTTCAAGCAAAAAGTTCGGATTGAATTGATGACTTATTATTACCTGTAAAAGAAACAAAACAAACAAGAAAAACAACACAACACAAAAGATGGATACCTGGTAACTTTATTACCTTTTGAAACACAGTTTGTACATGCTTCTTGGAATCCTGTCGTGTGTGCTAAAGACGAACTGCCTCATTGCAAACCTCAAGACCATCAATCTTATTTCATCAACACGGACGACAGTCATCTCCGTTTACTTTCCCCGTGATGGTTGTGTGGAGTACTTTGATTCCTATGGATTGCCACCTTTGGAAGACGACGACATTGACGTTATGAGAAGAGATGCCCAGACAACACAATTCAATAATGCGAAATTACAAGGTACGTATTCCATGGTGTGTGGACAATATTGTGTGTATTTTCTTCATCAACGCAGTCTTGGATATTCTTTAGAACATTTAGTGACTTATTTTGATCGTCACTCTTCTAGAAACGATGACAAAGTAGCTCGATGGCTTTGTGACCATTATGGTTATCTTTTGTCTTTAACTAGGAAACGTAGTGTACAATGGCAAATGACTTCCATCAGTAGACGTCTACCTTCCTTTCACAATGTTATCAACCTTGTCAAAAGTAGCTGGTTATTTAAAATATGATTGTTTGTTTGTTTGTTTGTTTGAAAAAATGTGTTTTATGGTTAATGTTTGGTTGTTAGTTATTTGAATAAAAAATGTGTTTTGAAAAAAAGGTCTGTCGTTTTTTTTCAATTTTTATCATGATACATGCTCTTTGATTTCTCTCTATCCCTCACCCTCAAATCAAACAATCATAGCGTTCCGACCCAACCATATAATGCGAGACAGTCTCCAGTCTGACCATCCCTCGTTGACTCATCCTCCTATGAAGATGTGTTCAATATTAGCTAAGCTGAACCAAGCTTACGTGAATTTACATCGTGTCAGGCAAAGCTTGATACCGAAACCTGAAGAGATAGAGTATGTCAGAATGTTGAAAGTGACTGAAGACCCGATAGAAGAGCTCTTCAGAGAGGAAATCAAGAAAGAGAAAGAAGAATGGATGGAGAAGTAGAGACTTCAGAATCAGAGAGAGAGAGAGAGAGAGAGAGAGAGAAGCAGCAGCAACAGCAACATCAGGAATCAGACAGAGGATTAGTCGACTGTCGTGTGGACACGAAAGATTTCTTCTCTTTTCGAAGAAGCAGTCCCTATCCTGTGGGAAAGCCTGTCGCCAGACGTGGAATCAATCTTAGACTATAAAAGATTGTCATAACTCCCTGTCCACAAAGAAGCCTTTTTCAGAGTTATCCCAATCCAATCTCCTTCCTGTTTGTGGATAGTAGATAATATGTGAAGTTATTGTAAGTAATGTTTTCCTTCGCGTCCGTGCTTGAAATATATCAAACCTAGCGGTCATCAGTCATGAAAGGGAAGGTCCCGGCAACATCACCAAAAATATCAGGAACCGACACCAATCAGAACAAAGCAGAAAAGCTGGCACGACATTTTGCTAATTTCAGCAGTAATAACAATCATACCCAAAAATTTATGGAGCAAAGACGGGCAATCAAAGAAGAATTCCCTCACATATTCACGGACCAAACCAACAATGACTCACCACTAAATGACTCATTCAACCGCGATGAATGGCGAAAAGCACGAACTACTTAACAAAAAAAAAAACACATCCCCAGGTGAAGACAACCTCGGCTACGACATCTATAAACATCTCCCGATAAATATGCACAGAATTATACTTGACATGATAAACCTAATATGGCACACTGGAGACATACCCCATTATGGAAACAAGCAGTGGTTATAGCCATACCTAAACCAGGAAAAGACCCCAAAAACATAACATCATACAGACCCATCTCCTTGACTAACACCATCTGCAAAGTCATGGAAGCAATGATCAACAACCGGCTAAGGCACCACCTGGAACAAAACCACCTACTTACTGAAAATCAAAGTGGATTTAGAACCAAACGCTCCACCATTGATCAGCTAATTCGACTAGAAGCCAGCATTAAACTTGCCTTCAATGCCAAACGGAAAAAAGACAGGCACTTAATTGCGGTATTCCTAGACCTCGAAAAAGCGTTTGATATGGTCTGGACTAAAGGCCTCATTTCCAAACTCAGTCAATTCGGCATAACAGGAAGAATGCACCGTTGGATCTCAAACTTCCTAACGGGGAGGCAAATCAAAACCAGACTAGGCGACGCAATCTCCGCGACTTACACTCTGGACAACGGAATTCACCAGGGAAGCATAATAAGTCCAACACTGTTCAACCTCATGATCAACAACCTCTGCAACAATATTACCAACAACCTAGTCGAACTGTCCCAATTTGCTGACGATAGTGGAATATGGAAGGCAGGCAACCCCAACAGCCAAAACAACATCAAGCAACTACAGCAAAGCCTAGACGCCATCGGCAAATGGGCAGACAACTATGGATTCAAAATATCTGATACTAAAACAGTAGGAATGCTTTTCTCCCCAAGAAACAGGAAACCTACTACATACCCAAAACTCTACATCCAAAATACACCAATCCCATTCGTAAAAGAAACATACATTTTGGGAATGCTACTTAACGATACACTTAATTGGAAAACTCACATAAGAAACCTAATCAAAAAATGCCAACAAGACATCAACCTCCTAAAGAATTTCAGGGGGACAACGTGGGGAGCTGACCAACAAACTATGCTCATGCTCTACAAATCATTAATCAGGGCTAAACTGGACTACGGTTGCCAGGTGTATTCATCGGCAAACAAGGACCTGCTTAAGAAACTGGACAGCATACAATATAAAGCACTTAGACTATGCACGGGGACTCTACCTAACATCTCACTCGAAGAGCTACAAATACTGACGGGAGATCTGCCGCTGCACCTCAGACGAGAAGAGCACATACTGAGATATGCTACCAGAAACTCAATACATCAAGACACCAACCGAACCAAAATGATGATTAAAAAGTGCAACATTCCGTTCAGGCAAAAACGAGCTATAAACCACCCAGCAGGTAAGAAAATACACACACTCTGTGATGAAATTCAACTATCCGGAATTCAAGCAGAACAATATAAAATCAAAGATCCTACCACTTGGAAAAACTGCACGCCCAAAATAAACCTGTCTGCCCAGAACTTAGGATCCAATCTACAAAACCCACCAAAAATACTAGCAGAAATTCAGAAAATCATCGAAGAAACTTACTCTGGATTTCTTAAAATCTATACAGACGGATCTAAATCGAAAGAACTAAACATAACTGCTGCTGCAATGGTGGTGCCGCAACAACAAGTTGAACTTGGTGCAAGACTCCCGGATGGCTGCTCCATTTACACAGCAGAATTCTGGGCAATACATGAAGCCCTCAGATGGATTAAGACCCCAAACCACAGCCAATACGTCATTATAACAGACTCTCTAAGCGTACTCAAATCCTTAGAGACTGGCACATCAAAAAGTAGAGCAAATATGCTAGAAGACACTATGTTATCCATCAGAGAGATCGAGGATAAACAACAAACCATCGAATTCCTATGGGTACCTTCTCACATCAATCTGACTGGCAACGATAAAGCTGACCGAAGAGCGAAATACAATCTCCTGAAAAGTGTAACAGAGACACTTAATTACAGTGTGTACGAGATATATAGCCAGATAAGAAGCAAAATGAACAAGAAATGGCAGCAGCTCTGGGACAACACCAATAAGGGCAGACATTTATACAAACTGCAAAAAAAAAAAGGCCACAACGGTAATCAAGACACCTAAAATCCTGGAAATCGTGGACATCCGAATTATCAATAGGATCAAAACAGGAAAAACTTTACTCCGAAACAGCTTTGGGAAGCATCTCAGGAAGGAATTGAACCAAACTACTAACTGTCCACATTGCTCTGCTGCAGAAACACTGGACCACGTATTCAAGACCTGTCCCAGATACCATAATCAACGAGTCGGTTTCCAAGATTGCCAAAAGAAAATGAATTCCCTACAACATACCCTGAATTTTTGGAAAAGGTACGCAACAAAAACATCGATACCACATACATGAACATAATATGGTACCTCAAACAAATTAACAAACATGGCAACATATAAATACAACCACAAGTAATTCTAATAACAATTAATAGAAGGGCTAAAGCAGTAAGGTAAGACTGCTAGCTGAAGCGCACGCCCATGGTTGTTGCTGTGTGTGTTTTTTTAAATATTTTTTTTTTCTTTTTCCCTCATGTAGGCATGCAGCTAACACAATACTAACCATTATGGTTTGAGAAAAACAACACATATATTCTCATAACTATGTATACATATTATAAAGGTGGCATCAGGCCCAGATACACACGAGAACAAGAGTGGTAAGATATAAATAAACACAAAATATTCTTAGGCCCCAACCATCTTAAGACTATAAGGTGACCTAAGCCAATTCAAAAGGACACACACACACACACAATGTGGAACTAAATAAACAACAACAACAACTCAGGCCCCAATTATTAACACGACATATAAATCCAACACTGATACTCAGACCAAACATACTAATTTATACAACAAAAAGGGGCACAATATACCTTCTAAATTCAATATAGCTATCAAACAAAGAATCGTGGTGATAAAAGACCAGTCGCAAAATCAAGATCTAAGGCAATGGAAGTCGAGTCGAAACAGAACAGCAAACTCTAGCAAAACAGCAAAACACTACAACAGCACGAAGAAGAAAGAAAGAGGGTATCACAGAATGAAGAAGGAGTAAAGAAGAAAACGGGCATCGACTTTCAAATTGCCAATTTATATGAGGTTCTTCCTTCGGCTATTGAAGACCTCTTTCGATACAAGCTCTATCCCCACAACCCTAACTCGATCCTTTGTATACCACCAACAAAATGAAAACCGAAAGTAAACACAGTGTGACCAAAACATGTGTAGGGTTCCTGACACCCAGCTGATTGACAACATTTCGGAAAATCAAAAGTACACCATGTACACCAAATTCCAACTTTTATTAAAAATAGTAATGAAATTACACAACTCAAAGGATTAGGAAAATTACACGAGTGGCTTACACACCATTGGAATAGATTTCTGTCCACTAGTACAACTGGACTTGAGTCCCGCGGGCCCCTTGTCTCCTTTCCTCGGCCGGACATGTTCATGAATTAAAAAGTGCGACATTCGCACATAAAAGCGGGACTGTAGTGGTTCCATTCCTACAGTCCCGATCAATTGAAAATCTCGACCTTCGAGACTTAACCAGTCGCCAAAGCACTAGTTGCGTAGGCGACTTCAGTCCTTTAATTGATTGATTGAGTCTGTTAATGCTAATTGTACTTAATAAAACGGTCCTATTAGCTGGAGGATTGGAAATTGTTTGTTTGGGTTTGCATTGTTCCGGGATACCTTTTCCACTTCCAGACAGACTAATTAAGAAGTGTGACAATCACGCATAAACGCGGGATTGTAGCGGCTCCATTCCTACAACCACGATTAATTAAATATCCTGGTCATCAGGAATTAACAAGTCGCAAAAGCATTTAGCTTGCGCAGGCGACTATAATTTATTTCATTCATTCATTCATTCATTCATTCATTCATTCTGGCTACACCAGCGTTAACATAGGAAGATGAAATTATTCAACGATTTAAAAGACAGTTGGTACTGGATGGTGGATGCAGCCTATGTGGTGGAAAGGCTTGCAGATGAATGGAAGTATCTAGGTAGCCTAGACTTTATGACCAGTCTTAAAGTAGCGAGAGATCTGGTGAAAGGCATGATAGAGAAGGAAGTGGATAAATTAAGAGGCTTTATTCAACCTAAGTATGTTAGAGTTGGAACATTAAAGGATGCACTTGATGGTGTGATCAAAGTCAGGTGCTTTTTAGAACAAACAGAGACTTTTACAGAGTGGTCTTTTGTGAAGTGGGGATTAGATCAATGAAAGAAAGCTGAAGAAATGGTGAGAATGGTACTGAAAGAGGAAGTGACGAAGATAAAAGATAACTGGGCAGAGGAGAGAAAGGACAAAGAAAACAGAAAAGACAAAAAAAAAAAAAAAAAAACTGAATCAAAACTGGATTAAGGTGCAGGAAAAGTTTAGATCAATGGGACATCCTGACTGGATGCCAGAGAGGGAAAATAAGAAGGGAATAATAGAGAAAGTCAGGAGATGGTGGAAGAAGTGGAGAATATAGAAGAAGAAACAAAGGCCCTTGTTAGGGCCACTCATATGCCTCGAAAAGATTTACTTTCTCATCTAATTTTTTTTAGTGGGTTGTGTAGTTGTTTGCGTGATATATTAATGTTCATCCATCTATGTCTGTATGATGTATGTTGTATGTGTTTTATATGTCTATGTCCCACAAGTTCCATTCCTGCCAAGCGTTCTAAGTTTTTTCCCGCTGTTTGTTCCGATTGAGGTCAGCACCTTGCTACATTGTTACCAATTTTCAGTACCGTGACCTCACCTCACCCGTTCCATTCCTATTGTCCCAATACTTTTTTGTCCCTCTATAGTCCCACCCATGTTAAAATTCCCCATGTCGAATTCCCCTTGACTCAAAACGTTCCCACGACCTTTTTGACTTGGATTTCCATTGTCTCTAAAGTATCCCACTATACTACTCATCTTCAGTACCATCCTGAAAGCATAGCTGATTAAGGGCAGAGTTTAGGGCGTCCTCAATATCATCCTTAAACCATAGCTCATTGAGAACAGTGTTCAGAACATATTAATACCATCCTGAGAACATAGCTGGTTTCACAAAGATGGGTCAGTTGTGAAAATAAATTAACTGGACAAAATACAATAAAAATACACGGAAGAAAATATATCAGTGAATAACGCCAGTACCCAATAAAGTATCCATTTTTTCCTGGTCTAATGTTTTACAGGTGCAAATTTTAGGCATTCTCAACACATTCAGTAACAAAGAATTACCAAAATATTAACTGTTGTATATTTCAGTTTTCACAGAAATGACATTTTATAGGAATATAACTAAAAATTATGATATAAATAGTACAATTACATTCAGAGGAGTTACGCTTGTGTGGTGGCTGCAATGGAGACGATGCACCCTAGAAACCGTGCTGAGGTTACAAGAAAAAGCGATATAACAACCATCTTGTGTCAAGTTTCAGGTGTTTAAATAGCGGAGAAATGATTAGTTCACAGTGGCTAAGTGGCGAAGAAGAAACAACGACCTGGAAAAAATTCCAGCTTAAAAAATGAAGTGTGTTTTTATATAAGACATATATAGTTGAAATTCTATTTCATCTGAATTCGAAAAGTATACACATGAACGGAACAAACTGAATGCAATGGAACATAAACATAAATAACGTAAAACTTGAATAAAAATAAAATGGAAAACATCACGATCAAACAAATACGAGTGAAATATTTGTAAATGTTAAACTGCTAAAGTATTAAAATGATTGTCATATGTCGTAATTCACACAGTGACGCCAATAATTAGAAGCTTTCTATCAATCTACAACTTGGAAAATTGACTATACGACACAGATCGGAGTTCGGCCAATGTGGGCACGTGAAAACAAACTTACCCATAGCTTCTCGTTGGTCGGTGGTTCTTTCCGGGGGTTTCCCGGGTTCTTCCTCCACCATTTATACTGGTCGCCATGTATAGCCTATCCTGTACTGAAAAACGAGTTTAAACCCTATAACAACAACAACAGAACGAAGTTAGATACTTCACTGGAATATTCAAACTAGCTTTGACTCATTCTGCAATAATAACTTGCGCATATATAGATTTCAGAGGGATAAAATGGAAATATAAAGGAAATAAATAAAAACAATAGCTTGAGAAATGAATAGCACAGTGTATGCTAAAGCACATTTTCCACCATAAATAGCATCTCTGCAGCAGAATTGCGTAGCATCAGCAAAGCAGCATGCATACCGATTACTTTGTGGTTGACATATGTGTGTGGATAACCATAAATGAGTATCTTTCTTTTATGCAGTGAAGTCTGACCTGAAAAAATTAATTAGCGAATTTGGTTCAAGCTCGTGAAAGAGATGATACGTGTTCGCTCTTTTCTCAGTGATACAATAAGCAATCTTAAATGATTAAACTCGTTCCTGCAAGGAATCATGCAAGAAGCCTTTGTCAATAAGGCATCATGCAAGTAGCCTTTGTCAATAAGGCATCATGCAAGTAGCTTTTGTCAATATGGCATCATGCAATTAGCCTTTGTCAACAAGGCATCATGCAAGTAACCTTTGTCAATAAGGAATCATGCGATTAGCCTTTGTCAACAAGGTATCATGCAAGTAGCCTTTGTCAATAAGGCATCATGCAAGTAGCCTTTGTCAATAAGGCATCATGCAAGTAGTCTTTGTCAATAAGGCATCATGCAAGTAGCCTTTGTCAACATTCAGATTTACAATGATCTCTCTAAGGTTATCAAAGAACCAAAGAAAGTATATATATAAAAAGATCCACGTATTATTGAAATCAGAAGACAACATGGAAAACGTTCTCAGGAATTAAAAGACAAAGTCAAACGTCTGAAGAAAGTCCAAGAAGAGTTCAAGATGTGGTTGTCCTTCTGGGACAACCTTCTACGGCGAGAAAGACTGCAAAATGCATTAGAAGATGCTTAAATCACAAGGAAACAAACTCGAACAGCACAATCTATTTATTGAAAGGTGGTGGCATAGCTGTTTTTGAAATCTTATTCACTTTGTAAAATAATAAATTTGTGTCTGCTTTAGAAAAGCCGATGGGACAACAAAAGCAAGTAGTAAATGACCATGGAAATTAACACAACTACAAACAAATATTTCCTCTGCCAGACTGTGTCAGCAATAAACAACAATCTACTGTGTACATTTAATCCAGTACCAGAAATGCTTTACTGTGTCCATTCACCATCTGGAACAATGCCAGTTAGATGACGTTTTAAGCAGTATAAATAATAAGATCTCAAGTGAAACAAAATCCTTTACAAACACAATATACCAAGAAACACAAAGCTCAGATAAAACAAGAAAGAAGAAAACAAAACATGATTTAGAGAAAGTTACAGGAAAACACAGTTCAGAAGAAAACAACTTTCACGGCTGTATCTTCTGCACAGTACTACTATACAAATTAAAGGCCATAGCCTTTGCAAAGAAAGTGAACTATATTACAATCTAACAACGAATTATACTTAATCAATGAGTTGAATAACATACGATGAACTTATTCATTACAGGTAATATATTTTGTTGTTGGATATTGTAATAGATCCGATGAAATGGAAAAATAATTTATTTGACTACGTCAGTGACAAGAATGAAACAAGAACGATTTTTAATTCCGCATGGAAATTACAAACTTGAAATGTATATGATTATTAGTCAAAGAAGGAATAACTTCAGATGGTGATAAGGAAGACTCTGTGATTGGATTCACTCAATCTACATAACCAGTACTATTCTCGGATTTAATAGATACACAACCAAAAATTATCTACTATTCTCGGATTTAATAGATACAACCATACACTTATTTAGTGAATCTGATAGTTTTGCGGGTTTTTAACCCACCCACCCCAACTTTATATATTTTCCTTGACCAAAAAATAATGCACAAAAATTACTTTCAGTGTTTTCATATGTTTAAATTTGAATCTTGGCACTAACTTTTGTGTTCTCTGGAAATATTCTAATTCAGACAGTTCTAATAACCATTAGAGGCAATTAAAGAGGAGTACAATTAACATAGTAAGCATTAAGATAGGGGAAGTGATAGATTTCAACGGAATGACTGTAACATTGTTTTATGTAAAGTAAAGAGCCTATATCATGTGCAGAAAGAACAAATAACTGTCAAAGGTCCAAGTGAATTCTTACTTTCAACATTTGCACAGAAATGGATAAATGACAGGGCAACACATTTAGCATATCCAATAGAAAAATGTAACTACTGCTAATACATGTTGTTTTTTTTACAAACACGAGCTTACGATCAACAGACAATGGATGATCAGAATTTCAAAGATGTCAGGACGTGAAGGAGCAAGTTCCAAACAAAAATTCAAAGCATTGAACAGAGTGCTAATGCAAGAGCTAGCAGAATCTCAGAGCCAATAAACAGATTGATGACAACATGAAACCAAGGTTTCTTTTCCGCACAGGAAATGTACAGAAGATTAGTACATTATCCATCTGCTTTGCATTCACTAAGGGAAACAGTAGATGATTTATCTAAGGTTTGACGAAATATATAACAGATTGAGGAGAAGATTAATATCGAAGTAGATGCCATGAAAAATGTTTACACATTTATAAAAACTGTGGCACTTTGACAAACGTTTACAACAGATATAGATGCATTCGAGAGTCGAGTAGATAAAAACACTCTCGCATTACAGGATACATATGATGAGGTTAAAACCAAAATTAACGAAAACATACTGGCATTTAAAATTGAATTGATCACGGAAATGGGCATAAATAACATTGTAAGAGGATGTAGATCAATTTTAGAAAACGTTGAGAAGAAAACTAAAGTAGTTCTAGTACGTATGATTTTTTTAATGTTGTAGCCTATACATTATTCTGATTCAGGGGGTTGGATATTTGTAAAGCTGAAACTTCACCAAAGATTTTGGTTAGCAGTTACTGATTCAACTATACTCAACAAGAGTTTTGGATTAAAAGTTACACACAATAGATACCTCAGATTGATAAGTAATTCAAATACAAAAATCTCAGGATTGTATACATTTTTTTATCAGCTTTAATATAAATCATTCTAATCTTATCCTTACGAAAAATTATTGTTTATTTATCATTAGATTATAGGTAAGCAATCTACCTGTAGCTCACTCGTTGAAGAAAAGACAGCTGAGTTCGACGAGAATAGGCAAAATATACTTCACTACTGAAATGAAAGATTGCAAGAAAATGGTTTGGTGACCTGGCACGTAAACAATCTGGACTACGCCATATCTGAAGATGAGGGTACACATATAGAAAACGATGTAAAACTTATTTAAAAAATCCAAAAGACAACCTGAATTATGATTGCAATCATTTTTCTGGTGATGGAATTAAATGCAAAGACACTCGTAATTGATATTAGTGTATATACCACGCTGCTTACAAGCTTTTGTTTCTGTGATAGGCTCTGACGTTTATGATACAAACAAATGTCGAAAATGTCGAGGTACAGTAAAGACATGACTCCTCAAAAGCAGAAAAATATAAATCAAGGAGGTACGTATCTCAGCCACACCCATCATAGTGGTAGATATATCCGGATCAGAATTAAAGAAAGAAAAACGTTATAGTTAGCAATTTCAAATATATCGACTGTATCAAGCACTTTCTTCCTATCGTTTGATATCTAGCTACAATGAAATGCTAACAATACAGATTTAGACAAGATAGTTTGAATGCACGTGAAACACGCAACCATACCTTACGAAATTCGTACTCTAAATTACTCCAATATGTTTAACAACATAATTACATGTGTCAGTTAGAAAAAAACATGATTGAACAAGGTATACTGAGTAAAAACATATCGATAGTTTAGATGAGGGGCAGGTGATGTCTGTGGTGTATGGAAAAGAATTTAGAATACAAACTGACTTTCATAATAATGAAGACGTCTGTCTATTGTAGTCTTATCCTCTTATTCAGGATTTCAGTTATAATATTACATTTGCAAGATATCTCCTGAACCGAAAGAAGGCGAAAAAAGAATGACCACAAACTGGAAAATAGTTGCTTCCATTAGGATATGACTAACTCCAAATTAATTGCTGAATTGGTTAATGATAAAGGCTTTCTCCTACGACAACATGTCTACGGAGAATACATCGATACAGCATTCCACTTGAACTAAGCTCAAACTTAATTTCCAGGGTGATTTTAAATGGTGCTTTTACACCGTGCAGAAGAACAGAGAAAGCGATCTAGAAATGTGTTTCATCTCAGCAATAGAAACAATCTCAAATAGCATAGAGTCACACAATTTATTCGAGGGATTTTCAATTGATACTAAAGTTAACACAAGCTACAATCTTAAATTAGCCAATCTATAGCAGCGATGTATTCTCTTTCAAATCAGTCTTAAAGAAAATGTAGGTGCCCATAAGGTGTATTATTATATCTAATATAATATCTGGCAAATATTTAAAACAATAAATCAAAATGAATTATGTTTTAGACACGTATAAAGGTATTCTGAAAAGAAAAGCGAATCCATTACGTGTGAGAAAGACAAAGCATGTTTTTAAAAGTGCTTCATAATATAAGTAGTTTGTTGAGTGAATAACTTTGGTAAAACATGGTTGGCAATAAATCTGATGCATGCAAAATACAAAGATGTTTTTCGATTACATCGTTATCGTGTATCATGTGTAATGATGTGTAACGTAATAGACAAATAATCCAGTCTGGCTATCATGCTAAGTACACAATCTAAAACAGTCAATAGTGTAGAAACCTACTTTTCTAAACACACTACATCAAATCTATATTTATATATTACCTATTCACCCACCCCCAGGGAGAAAAACAGACATTCAGGAAAACAAGTAGAATAACTCTCTTTAGGTAGACTGCATGTTTTTTTTATCTCTTTTTGCCATCATTTTAAACATTTTTGTAGAACACTTAAGCTAACGAACACTCAGCACACCGAAGTGTCTGAAGAAAAAGAAAAAGATGTACGCAAAATTTTAAAATTTGACAGCATGAACGCTTATTGAATAAAAATGTGCATTTTAAACTTCGTTTTTATAATCGGGATACAATGTTTATATGTATATCCTTCGGGTCCGAAAATGTGCTATAAATTGAAAAATAATGCTGAAGTGGGTTTTTCTTAATCATGCTAACACGGATGAAAAGAAAATCTAATTAGGACTTTTACTTAAGATCAGACAAATTATGCACAATTTCTTTGCTCTAAATTTGCTCTGTGCTTTTGTGCTGTCGCACTAGAAGGGATTCAGAACGGATGTGCGGTCGTAAGGAAATACGGAGGGACAGCAGCAAAGTAATATTAATTATGCAATCGAAGTGGGGAATGAAAAATCAAACTTTTAAATACAGTATGAATTACGACGCATTGTGGATTTTCTGTATTACGTTCAAATACGTAGGTACTGCAAGATATGGTTCAAAAACAAAAATAGATTGAAAAGACCCAAAACAATTTTTTCTCAACTGAATTAAAGCATTTCAGGAAAATAAAATTGTACGTGGTCCCTTTGCTTTATAGTTGGTGCATGTTTGCATCCGATTTGCAAATCATTCATTAGTTGATTTACCGGTGAATTCGGTATCATTATTCGGTTTTAATTGGTCTGATGTTGTAGTGATACCTGAAACAATATGAATGCTATCTAAACTAGCGTCGGGCAACCTTTTAGATACGGAATTTAAAGTGAACAGTTTGATGCAGTTTGTGGCCGGATCTGCTCTTGCTTATAGTTCAAAATATATATGCGATGCCAATAATTAGTTGTAGAAGCCCCACTGTCTAAACTTTATTGTCATTTCTTTCCATTTGATCAATTTTATTTTATACCTGTTTATATAGCCTTTAACTCTTAACCTTTATTTAACTTTTTGGTAAAACCTCATGCTCTCTCCTGTCTGTCAACCCAGAGGATGACAAACGTTATGGTCTGTGATGTACCTGGTAATCCTCGTGATTAGGTTCGTTTTGCTTTCTTACATCAAAACGGCTGGGGTATCGCTTCAATTGATTAAATAATTCAATTTTCTATTACTCCACTTCGACCCTCCCCCCCACCCACCCAGGTTTAAGTCTTGAATCTTCTGACGTTCGTCAAGCTATAGTGATCGCCAGCAGTCAGTTTAGGTGCTGAGCTTGAGCTAGATCACTTGCAATTTGAACTAATTTCAATTCATAATATTGACACCTGTCTGGTCTTATCGTTGCAACGAATCGACTAGAATAAACAAACATGCTCAGATAACAAGAGAGAACTATATTTTAACGTATCCAAAAGGGGTAATTGTATTAAGGCATTGCACTACATAACTCCACGCCATGAAGACACTAAAGTCTTCGCTGAAAATGTATTTTTAAGCTATCATCTAACTTTTATGAACCAAGTAATATTAATTTTAAGTTATTTTGCATTAATAATGTCAGCATAACTGTTATAGAGTAATAATTCTTGCCTGCTATAACGCATCAATGAACGACATGGACAAAAGAATTATTTTTTTTTCGAGTAGTAGATAATGACTCCATTGCCTTCAAGGGGTATCCCGTATCCCGTTCGTAATGATTATGACTGATGTTATGCTAATATTGCGATACATTTATATAATTTAACAATTTCAGCTCCAAATCTAAATGAAATAAGAATATCTACAGTGTGTATTTTGAATATAACTTGTCAGAATAGTAAGTCCTAAGTGAAGGGATGAGAGGAATGTAAAAGTAGTTTATGCACGGGTACTATAAAGCCTGTGACTTAGGTTTCATGTACTACTTACGTAGAAAATGGCAAGGTTTTAGGAGTGGAGACCTTATCTAAGGTAAGGGTGTGCAAAGTTTAGGGTTTGTATGAATAACTCTTTTGAAATCTTTTTGTATGAATTTTTATTTTTATTTTTATCTCAGCCAGAAGAAGAACACATTAAATGAAAAGATGATCCCGCTAGATAAAACTAACGTACATGAATATTCATTGCAGTGACTGCTGACGTCGTATAAGTCACCCGAAGTCATCGTGTTACTTTGAGATGCCCTAAAGAAATGAACTTAGTGATAGACAGCTGAAAAGCTTCAGTTTTATGGGGCGTGACTGGTGTTAATATTACATACTTGTACCAGCCACGCTTTTTCGGCAGCTCCATTAGATATTCATTGAATGGATGCATATTTTAGCAAACATAAGTGTATTTCAATGGGGGAAAAAAACCCAAATAAAAACTTTTTTTTACACATAAGAGCCACATATGAAAGTAAATAGTTTTCCAAATGAATTGTAAATTCGCGATGGAAATAAAATTGATGACACCTTCTTTAAGTGTGTATCGGAGCGAAAAACATGCATTTTTCAAAATTGAATTTAAAATGTTGTTGTGTAAAGATTCGCGGAGATCAATATCAGTGTGTATTGAATAATTTATTATCAAAGTGTTATTTGATTAGCAAATTATTGAAAAAATATTCTTTGCTATATAATGTGAGACAGTACGTAATATGGTCTCTGTAATTCCATATGTTCTAAAATAGGCTCTTCTTCATTAACTAGGATCTCCTCTGATGCTTTGTTCGCATGACAGATAAACCAAGGTTGATGGATAGATTTGACTAATGTGTACTTTTCTCAGATTTACAAAAGGTTAGTGTCTAATTTCAAAAGGAATACTATCTGTAATCACACATGATAAACAAATTGCGTTTTCGTCATGTGCCGTCAGCGCTCAGTTGACCAAATACATCAGAGAAAGAGGCAGAGAATGGGGGGGTGGGGTGGTCAAGGCGTCATCTGGACGTAGTAAAGTACGTATAGTTTTTATTTATGTGCAGAAATATGAAACACTTACATGTTTATAAACTGACTAAAAGAATGGTAAAGAACGCAAACACATTGCAAATGTGAAACTATCTTTACATGTCTGCTTGCCTGGCCTAGATGTCTGACGCTAAGAGGATATAAGGTAAATAGTCATGGTCGAACTCACTCCACGTCATCACTTATGTCATTGATGGTACAGTAAGTTGTATGAACATATTATAGATAGGTATCTTAATAAAAAATTAACTTGGAACTATTGGCAATACTTAGTGTGAATTGTTTCTTTATTAAAGAAAGCATTAGTTGACTACGTTCTATTACAGTAGACAGCGTGAGTAAAAAAAAGTTTGTTATCAATTTTATAAGAATGGAACAAAAATGTTGCAGACGATCCACTAGCTTTAATACTATCGAAATTTAAAATAAAATAAAATGAAACTTATTTTTCTCTTTTTTCGATGGGGTTGGTGGACCTCTCACATAAAAATATATTACTCAAAGAAAAATATTTGGAATGGCTAATTTGGAATACAAATAATGTTACTACATTCTTTTGCGCGAAGTCACTACTATACGTTTATTATTACTTTGATAAGTCATAAAGTCCTTATTATTTTTGCGCGTGTGTGTGTGTGTGTGTGATTAGGATTTTTAACGTAGCTTTAAAAAAAATTTAGTCATATCACTATGATGTCTGCATTGTGACAGTTTATAGTGATGTCCAGCACTGGGGCATCATACCGCAGACATGTAGCATGAAGTCCCACCGTCACATTATCTTGACACAAAACCAACCAGTCTTAACACTAACCTCTTAATGCTGAGCGCCAAGCGAGGCAGCTATTAGTACCATTTTTGTAAGTCTTTGGTATGACTCGGCCGGAGTTTGAACCCACGACCTCCCTCATCCGAGGCGGACGCTCTAACCACTAGGCCACCGGAGCGGTCCCGTATTATTCTTAACATAAAGCTAGATTCTTTTCGCTATGAATCATCATATGATTGTATTATTAAAAATAGAAAGGAGGAGAGGGAGGAAGAAGAAACAAACAGATTCACTTTAAGTCCGAAGTTTTCAGATATATTTTGACCGATCATGTCCTTATGTTCATGCGTCCGTCCGTCCGTCCGATAGTCGGTTCCACTTACAACCTGAACCCCAAATCTAGAAGATACGTTACGAAGAATTCATAGCCTTGATGAAGCCCAAACTGTGCAGATCATAGTCTGGACGAAGCCCCAAAAGTGCAGATCATTTGTTGTCAAGTTCAAAGGGTTTGTAATGATTAGAATTTTCTTGCGGCGTGTGCTTGATTTGATGAAAGTACACCTAATTAGCATTATAGTACCACAATCCTGACATAAAATTGTCATTTTGAGGAGTGAAGTCTTGCATCTTTTTTAAAACTGATACTCAACAGTAATTTTGTTGTTGAAGGTTTACAATGTGTTGAACTCAGAACATTTTATATCATGAAGCAGGCACGGCAGGCAGAGGTATCTTGCTGATAAAAAATTGGATGAACACAGAGGATTCTTTGTGCACTTCGTAATTTTTTCTTGCATATAACAAACATATATGTCTTCTCTAGGAAATATCTTTTTATTTCTGGAATGCTTCCAGTCACGACCAGAAGTTCAATCCGACTAGCTTATGTATAAAACAAAGAACCCCACCCTCCACCGGTTGCTAGCTTTCCAAAAGTTCCTCTGGTTGGTTCCGTTAACTATTTGTAATAATCCAATGTCGCCTTTAGAGTACAATTGTCTGTGTCCATCAGCGAGTGATACTGAGCGCCACGCATGTTCAGTGGATTCTTTTTTAGGGAGAAAATTTCTGTTTGTCCTTTTTTGGTGAAGCTACTGGTGCCTTTGATAATAGTGATAGAGGATTAGAAGACATAGAAGAGGACGATTTGGTGGTTACGGGATTTTAACATTTGATCTTGGACGGTATGGTGGTTATGGAAATTTCAAATGACTGATGTCATTATAGGGGAATTTAATATAGATGATGGGATGATATGCGTGTTCCAGGAATTATCGACGGTTTAGCGGTTATGGGAATAGGACACGGGGATCGGTCACTGTGGTGATTATGATAATTTATAGGAATCTAACATTACGTTTAGGACGGTACGGCGGTTATAGGACTATTGCAATACATTGTTCACCGTGGGACCCTTTGGAAACGTAATATTATAGGTCAGTACGTGGATGTGTGCAAACTGAACACAGACCAACATAAGGAGGTTGGAACAAATACCACCTATTTACAGACGATCACTTACTGTTTTAGACCAACACACCGCCTAACGATTTAACATCAACAATTAGAAACTAATACTATATGTGTTAGAAGGTGTGATATATTACGGTAAGATAACAAACATATATAAATATACTTACAAACAAACAATCACTCTCTATAAACCAATGTTTATGGCGGGGGGGGGGGGGAATGCGAACTTGCAAAGAGTTTATGATATGATGAATAATACAATTACATTCAGTCCAACACGTATCGTTATAAACAGTATGCTGTTGGGGGCATAATCATTAATCCATACTCGTACACTTTAAGCATCCACACATTTAAAAACAAACAAACGGACAACATAAGGGAAAAAGGGACACTTGTTCATGCAAATACACGAATATAAACAGACAGAAGATGGCAATGAATTCTTAATATTCTCCTTTGTCTAGAATATTTGAGAGGCCCTGAAAAGGATCGTTGGTTGGTTCCCTGTCTGGGCTTTGCACCTTTCAGCTCTAAAATAAGATTCGACGGCCTCGATCTCCAAGTTTTCAGGCTGGTGGTAGTTGTTCTTTTGCTGCTGTTGCTGATACTGCATTTATTAAATCCATGACCATGAACCGAGTCATCATCAGTGTTACGTGTTTAGGCTCGAATAAACAGTAACAAAAGAAAGAGTGAAAACATCAAGCTTTGAAAAATTTAACAAATAATTTATTTCCCTGGAAAAACTCTGTAAAAATTAAAAAATAAGAACGTTTTAAGAATCAAATCCAAAATTGATCCAATAATAGTCCACGAATTAAATTTTAGAAGTCCTAATAATGAAATGTTCTAATTAATTCAAGTTCGAGTCGCAAGGAAGAACCCAAGATGGAAGGCGATGACGTATGCTGTATCCTGTACAGTGTTGTTTTCAACAGTTCATTGTAGAAACACAAGAAATAACACTCCAGTGTTAGAAATCCGAATAAAATTTGTAAGAAATGTCTTTGTTCAAGAATTCTGTATGAGCACACAAATATTTCCAGAGAAACGAATGAATCTTTTAGAATCCAAAAGATCTGAAGAAAAATTAATATAATCTCGAAAACTGGCTACAACAGTACAAAACGACTTGACATCAAGTGCTTAAAGTCCAGACTGAGATTATTTCTCTAAAACAATGGTTATGCAGTAATTTTGAGACGCAAATGGGTACCTGTATTAGGGTCACGTGATTATGTTTACATCACATACTCTCAGCATGGCCCTGACAAAAAACAATCATTTTACTCTAAGAATAGAATTTAAGAAATGATGTTTACTTCACTAATACTATTTACATATTTATGATCACGTATTCAATACAGCCTCGATCTCACCCTTATTATTCCCACAATTAAAAAAAAAGAACTTGTTCACTTGGCTATTACTAATTTTTAATTAAGGTCAGCTTTAAGTGTTTACAAATGAACAGTCAATGTCAAACTATTTTCTGGAAAAGTATCGAGTTCCTAGCAAACAAAACTACATTCTTTTGACATAATTAATTTGTTTAAATAAAAACTTACAAACAATTAAATCAGATATAAATTAAATCAAATATACAAAACATCAGCAATAAGAGTCGTGTCTTTGCACAAAATGAGCGTGTGTGGTGTTTTTTTTTTTAAGCTTCTCTTCTTACGTGAGTAAAGATTCTCTACGTAGGATCAGTAAAAACATGTGTCCATGTTGTTGCTCATTAGTTTGTTATTCTATTTTAAATTTAATTCTATAAAAAAGAATGCATGGCATTGCTGACGGGAACCACCCTGGCATTTTGGTATGGATTTCGTATTGTCGTTTGAAACCATCTTTGCTTAGAAATATTGGTAGTCTTCGGTTTGTCCCATGACTGCGAACTCGATGGAATCTGTAGTAGTAATGGATAACACTGGATGGTATTATTCTGACGGAGATTCTTGCATCGTTATTATTGTGGGTGGCATGGCAAATAGGTCGAGTTCAGTCTCTGAGCACGCGCATAATCTTTTTGATTTTTTTATTAACAAACGAAAGCGTCAGTTACTATTCTGCCTCTTATACTTGCCGAGTCCTTATTGTCTCAATTTCTTCTATGTATCTTCTTTGCTTCTGTGTAGGTGTCATAGCAACTGCTACGACAGATGTGTGATCTGGTTATCTAGGTTTTTCCTCGGGTCCAAAGAACTCTTTTCTTGTCTGGATCAGCACATGTTTTCCATACATTTACTAGCTGTGTTTCAGATTCTGTCAATCGACCTTCATGTTTAGGATGTTGTTTTCCTTGCGACAGAGCGCAAGGTTTCAAAGAATGCAGTCCTTGATGAAAGAAATGTTCCAAGACTGGCACAACAGCATGAATGACCGATCTGAGCATCGTATTCAAACCGTATCCACGCTGTCGAGCTACACATCGCTACATGATGTACATTGCCTTCAGCGTGACTTATGATTGTAACATTTTACTTTTACTTGCTTTTCAAAGCAGAAATGTAACAATCCTTTCTAGCAGAATGCTTATTCTACATTGCAGATGCTGCATTATATATTGGGTAACACATATCTAGTACGCGTTTAATTAGGCAGCCAACAGAAAAATAATTAATAACCTGGAATAATAGCTTTTAAAATTCTTCGGAAATCATATTTGATGGTGGACCAATTTCGAAACGCTATAGGATTTTCAAAAGCACGATGTAGGCAACTGTTAGAGTTGAGTTAATTACTGCATGGTTGTTGTTGTTGTTGTAGGGTTTAACGCCATTTTACAGCACGGTCAGTATTAATGGTGGAGGAAGAACCCGGAAAAACCCCGGAAAGAACCATCGACCCACGAGAAGATACTGGCATGCTTTCTCACATAACCACATTAGCCGAATCCGAGACTCGAACCGACGCAGAGAGAGGTGAGATGGCAGTGATCCGTAACGGTGAGCGCTTTAGACCACTCGGCCACTCGGGGCCCCTACTGCATGGTAAAATAATGATCAGAGTTAATTACTGCATGGTAAATTATGCTGATAATGTTTCTTGTGTCAGTAGAAGGTAAAATATATGATGTCTATTGTGCAATAAAGATAAAGCATTTAGCAATACAAGCTTTATAATTCTTTTGTTTCTAACGATTTTGTCAGGTAAAAGTCCATGCACTATAAAATAGTCGTGAAGTGAAAATATAATAATTAAGTTTGTAATTTCTAAATGATACATTTTGATGGTAGACCAAATTATATTTTCATTAACTTATTCAGCAACACTCTGCATGTAATTGTGAGAGCAGATGTACGTGTTGCACGTGTTTCATGTGTTGAATGATAAATAGGTTTAATCATATTTTATTTCTTCACCCGACAGTTGTCGGTAGTTTACGGTATCTATGTTTTGTATTACCTGAAATATGGGATTCATGAAATCTATGCTTCGCCTTTTATTTTGTTATGTAGACAATGTCGTGGAATGTTAAATTTCGTATGGATTTTACTGTTGTTCTTTAGTAATGTTGGTTTATGGTCTCTAACATGATGTTTTGCACACGTTTGTCCATGTCTACAGATTTAACAACATGATGGGCCTGTGATCGCTCACCTGTCTGGTATTTACCTAATATTTCAATGCAAGAGGATCTGAGCAAGATTCCTGAAAGAATTATTCCATTGGAGTCCATCGAATATATTAAGTAAATAATTGTTGCAAGGCGCCTCTCTTTTATGTATCCTCATCCGTATCTAATGGTACATCAGCATCATTTGCAGAAAGATATTTATATACTAGGATGCACTCTGTCAACTGGACAACAAAATGTTGAGTTGCTTTTCTGAGAGAAAGTTGTTTAAACGTGTGTCTACTTTTAGTAATGGCGCTCAAATGTTACGGTTAATTGGAATCATTTGTAAAGATCTGAGAACTCTTTATGCCACGGTTTACAGTAAAATTTGGTGAAATGATGTTGATTTCTCAAAATAAGTTGTCTCAAGGTTGTTTTATATTTGTAACAAAATACATATTTGATGGCGGATTGGCATCATGTGCAAGAGTTTGAATACCTTAATGAAAAAGAATAAAAAACAACGATGAAAATATCCATATTTTTAGTAACGGTCGAAATAGTTAATTGCAGACTGGTATCAATAGCACAAACCAGAATGACTGGCATCAATAGCACAAATCGGAATGACTGGCATCAATAGCACAAACCAGAATGACTGGCATCAATAGCGGATCAGCACAATTTGTAACATTTAGAAAACGTTTATGCTAGTGTGTTTTCTGTCAGCCTTTATGCAAGGATGTTTTCTGTCAGACTGTGTTAGGATGCTTTCTTTAAAAATCTAATTCTACTTAGCTGTTTTTGAGAAACAGTTGTTTAACGTTTTTTTTTTTTTTAGCAGCGCGGATAAATATGGACCGGCGTCAAATCAACAAATTTTAAAGACTTTAAATGCCACAATTGCACCCACATCTCCGTAAAATTACGTGCGAATTGGTAAAGCGACTATTTTTAGAAGTTGTAAAAAAAAACAAAAAAAAATAAAACACGACAGACTATGAATGACACAGGAAGAGAACGTTTGGTATAATCTTTAGTGCGTCGTTTGTCGTTCGCCGTGTGTTGTCCGTCTACATTTGCTTTTACAACGTTTCTGAATAATTTGCATACACTCTTACAGTAGTGGAGGTGGATTCTGGTTATAAATACAGAACTAATCTGTGTCGGTATAAAGCAATTTTATATTTTTACCGTATATTTGTTTGATGTATGTAGAATCGTGCTAATTCGAAAACGAATTTCAATATGTATTTGAACGTCTGAGCCTGGACAAGGTATACTTGCGGCATCTTGTGATGTCTTAGCATATTATCGTTCGTTCTTTAAATGTTCAGATGTGAATGTAAACGTCTGCCCACTAAAGTCAACTTCACTTGGATCTTTGTCACTTTG
Source organism: Sinohyriopsis cumingii (assembly GCA_028554795.2). Classification (NCBI taxonomy): domain Eukaryota; kingdom Metazoa; phylum Mollusca; class Bivalvia; order Unionida; family Unionidae; genus Sinohyriopsis; species Sinohyriopsis cumingii. The sequence goes on from CM068836.1 coordinate 12,535,805, forward strand.
AAAGTAACTTTTACAGGTTCTTTGCTAAAATAAGATTCTTAATGCGTTTTGTATCGATTACTTTATATTTATCTGTGAGGAAATTTGGACGATTGTGTCAATATAAATTTGAATTGAAATAAAGGTTACATGTAAGCTGTCTTTCAAATTTACTTCGCGTAGTGACAAATAATTTGAAATCTATTTGGGGAAAATAAAAACAATGTATACAAAGGAAATCAATCTGTCAGGAAGAAATCTACTGATTACAGTAGAAACAAGTGAAACAAGAGTCACAAGTGGATCTGATATCGCTCACCTATGTAACTGACAAACGGAAGCTTGTGAAAGCAAATTCATATATGTAATGAAGCAGTTTAGCAGAAAGAACAACTCGGAGCACTCAGACGACATGTTGTCAATTAGACCGCCTGACAAACAACCGATTAGTTTATTGGAATGAGATTTTTTTAAAACTCGTGTATTCTCTCCATTTACGGAAAAGTGAGCCATTTTAATTCCTTTGGGAAGAGACGTTGGCAGAATTATTCAGCAACACGATGTTTTACGTTAGTTAGATTTATACTTGGTATATAACTATTGAAATGATGTGCACTTCTCTGATGTAAATTATAGCAGCCTTGAACCACGACTAGTAAACAGCACGCAAATGTATAAATTGCTGAATCATGTTTTTAGTCCATGTCTAGTAGGTGCTAAAACAGTAAACATCCAAATGAGCATAAAATATATAATACTGTTACCTTTGAACGAAATCAAATGGATGAAAAAGTAAATTACAAGGGTTAGAATTCTTAATAGGTTATCATAATAGACACTACAATGAACATGTTAGGTATTCCATCAAAGGTTTTCTACCTCAAGTAACAGATCATGTTATTCTATGATCCTCTCGGGACCTATCCGATCCAATTCAGAAAAAGAATGATTTCTCCAGTAATACAGAAGATAAACGAAAGCCAGTGCTAATAGATAATAAATAAATAAAAGATACATTTTCTTATGAAGATGAAATAAAACAGTACAAGAAAAAGTTGAAGTGTTTTAGATGTTTTTTTCATCAGGGACGTTTGAAACAGTATTATCAAATCTATTTTCCCTATAACGCTTTTGTAAGCAGCTACTCCTGTAATAATTAGTACTTCAACAGTTGGTGGTTAAAGGTAAAAATTCATCAATAGCAAAGCAACCAGTACACATTTATATATTGAACGATCTTTCCGTTGCGTAGTTTGCACGGTTTTAGACATTTCCTATTTGCATCTGTTTACAAATTTAATATGTTTGAATGTTATCAAACTAGGACACAGGAAAATATAGGCAAACACAGATGACTTATCGATTGAAATCTGTTTATATTTTTGAAGACATATTTCGTTTCAATCTGTAAACAAAGCTGATCAACGATATAAAAGTGTTTATTACAAGATTTAATAATAAATTTGGAGAATTTAGCATCTCTCGCAGTTACAAAGATTTAGAATTTATTTTGGCTTATTTCCCATCCATTCTTTTCAAACTTGTTTCCTTTTCTGTTAACTCTTTGTATATGCCATTTTCAATAGTCCTATTTGTTCTCTACACGTCATGTAGACTGCACTTTATTGTCGCCAAAGACGAGGTGCACCTTCAGTGGCGCATCATCCAAAAGTGATATTTCTGTTAAGCCGAATTCGGTCCCATTTATCATTAGCTGCATGTGTGACTAATGTCCAACGGGGTAACGTCGCCTTCGGAGGTTATGATAATTTTGATTATTCAATTAAAACAACAGTTAATAATTGTGACGACGATTGTAGTGTAGCTATTCAACCTGCAATCGAAGATAATGTGAATCTTACCAATTACTTAAGGGGTTTCGCTAGAAGATGAGGGTCTAGAGTTCAAATGCAAATTATTGGCAAATACAAGTAGACAATAGTAGGTATGGATGAATTACAACAAAACTTGGAGAAAAATTTAGAATCAAAGTGAAAACTATATTATTTAAAATGGCGGGATCAAGACAGTTCAACTTTCGATGAAAGGTGACATCAGTTCAACACCTGGTACTACAGTAGGTTCTTTACATATAGGACTGAATGCAAACGATTTATTACTCACATTAGGTTAGAAGAAAAAAAAACAACAAGGCAACCGTTTGTATATCCGAACGATACCGAACCCGATTTACGATCTAAAGTACAATCTAGAACCTACCGTTGTGAAATAGCATTACATGATGAAAAAGAGATGAGACTAATATACAAAATTTATGTCATATTTTGTCATTCTTATAGTTGATTCTAAAACAACCTATTTTTCATATACTCGGTCGCCCTGTGCTAATATAAACATAACTTTGTTTTCCATAAATACTGTTCTCGATTAATTGTTGTGGACTGACTTGGCAAAGTTGACGAGATCTTCAAGTTGCGCTGCAAATTTAGCCAAATGCCAACAAAAATATTTATTTGCTCCGTTTTCATCCTGCACCGTTGGAAGCATTTGGTTTTCAGGGTTGATGCTGCTTGTTGCAATGTTCTCATGTTTTCTGGGACTTTATAGTATATATTTCCTGATGTTTGAAAACAAGATTAATATATTTATTCTCATGAAAGGTATTCCTTGGCACATCCATCTTGAACCAAAGAAAGCAGATGCTCCTTATCTCTACATATCAACATGGTTATTTCCGTGTTAAACTCGATATAATTTTTTCATCTCTGTGAAAACTGTTAAAGTCACTACGATGTAGCTCAGTCCCGTCATTGATGCTGTATACCAAATCAAATCAAGCCTATGTTGGCTATCTTAATAACATGACTGGTCTAGTAATATTTTCATTTATTATGACTGTAGGACTGGTACAGTATTTTTCGTTGTAGCTGATACATTGTAAGCATGGCATTTTAATTTCTCCATATTTCTCGATGTATTTAATTTACTTTCGCGTGAACTAAAACTCATCGGGTTATTTTTTCACTACAGTCCACAGGTTTTACTATATCAAATAATTAAAATTACTTATGCATCTTCTTTTCTTTGGAGAAGTTTGATTGAAAACGGTTCTCATTCTGCGAACATTTTCTTCCTATTTAGTTTGAGGCAAGGCTGTTTTTGCGCGGAATGAGGAAAAGTTTTGGAGTCTTGAAATCTCGGTCGGAATAGACTGGTAAGACACCAAAACGTACCCCACTGTATCGCACGACGTACTTGTACTTTCTTCCTGGACGTCACAAGGCTATCTAATAATGCGAAGACTCGGTAAAACAAAGTTAACTAATTTAAAAATACAGGTTCCATGATGGTGCTGGGTGGGACAATCACCTTGGTGTTCTTAACACTAGCCTCTAAAAAATAATACGACCACTATTGGGTTGATAACCAACGCGCATGAATTATTTAATATTTTCCTGATACAGCATTTCATTTGAATTTCCATTATGTACCACCGGATTAGAGCATAGAATTATATATATATATATATATATATATATATATATATATATATATATATATATATATATATATATATATATATATATATATATAACAATAATAATAATAATAATGAGGACTTTGTATAGCGCCTAATCTTTAGAAGCTCTAAGCGCTTTACAACATTAGACAACACCTATAACATAAAAAACATATAATAATATTATTACAAAAACAAACACCATGAAATTAGAAAAAAAAAACATTAAAAAATAAAAAACATGCTGAGAATATTTCAGGTAGGAAACATTATTAGATCTTTAAGTTTGTTCTTGCAGTCGAAATAAGTGAGTTTTGAGAGCCCTCTTGAATGTGATCACTGTGTCTTTGTGTCTAAGTTCAGTGGGCAATTCATTCCACGTTGCTGGGCCCTGGTATGCAAAAGAACGCTGTCCATATGACTTTGTTTTCATAGTGGGAATAATGAGTATATGATTATTAGAAGAGGAGCGTACGTATCTTCCTGGTGTGTACACATGGATGAGATCGGATAGGTATGTTGGACTAGAGTCCGACAGTGAAACGTAGCACAGAGAACACATTTTGTGTTTGATTCTGGATCGAATGGATGGCCAGTGTAGGGTACAGAGCAGCGGGGAGGTGAGCTCTGATCGTGGTACTCTAAGTATGATCCGAGCAGCTGTGTTTTGAACTTTTTGAAGTTTCTGGAGTAGATACTGAGGTGAACCAGACAGAATTGAGTTACAATAGTTCCAGTATTGAAAGTACTAATGAACACACAAGTGTTTTAGTGGCATCAACTGAAAGATATTTGCGAATTGAGCTGATGCGTCTCAGCTCAAGATATGCAGCCTTGCATATGTTCATGACATGTTGGTGCAGTGTGAGAGTACTGTCCAGAGTAACACCTATATATATTAACGTCACGTTTTCCGTTTTGAACAGTATGTAGAAATACGAAGATAGAAAACCGAGACATTATTTTTACGTTTTGTAATACTCCATCAGTAGTTATGTGGGATACTATAGCGACAATGGAAATTAGCATTACAGGACCCCTTGGAAACATATAGCGACAATGGAAATTTAACATGGAGAAAAATCGTGGGAACATATAGCGACAAGGGAAATTTAACATGGAGAAAAATCGTGGGAACATATAGCGACAAGGGAAATGAACATGGGAATAAATCGTGGGACCGTTGAGCGACAAGGGAATTGAATATGGAGAAAAAATCGTGGGACTGTTTAGCGACAAGGGAATTGAACATGGGATTTTTTTTTTTTTTAAAAAAAAGGGGTAGGCAATGGAAAGACTATCTCTTTTCGAGATATATGGCTGGCCCTGAAAAGGGCCTTTGGGTTTTTCTTCTTCTTCTTTTAACTTCTTAACTTCTTAACTTCTTCCACCATCCTCTTATTTTGTCCATCATTCCTTTCTTCTTTTTATTTTCTGTTTCCGGCAGCCAGTCCGGGTGGCCCATGGCCCGGAACTTCTCTTGGATTTTCATCCAGTTTGTGTTCAGTTTATCGAATTCATCCCTTTTTTTTCTATTTTCTTCTTCTTTTCTTTCATTGGACCACTTTTCTTTGATCTTCTTGACCTCTTTGGTCAGCACATTCCTCATTAGTTCTTCAGCTTTCTTAAGTTTTTCTAACCCCCATTTCGCGAAACACCAATCTGTCCATTCTACAATGTCTTCTAGAAAGAACCTTGCACTCGTCACATGATCTATCGCTTCTTTTAACTTACCCACTTTGACATACGGTGGGTTAATTAAACCTCTGATTCTCTTCTCCTCATCCTCTATCATTTCTTTTACAATATTTACGGATAAGTGGAGGCTGGTTACTTGTCTTGAGACGAAGTCTTTTGTCACTGCATACCTCCATTCCTGTTCAACCCTTTCTACTACACTCAATCCATCCACCATCCAATACCAACTTCCCATAAGATCATTGTATAAAGCTGAAGCTGCTGGCATCTTCTTGTTTGCTTATTCCGTAGAATGGGTTCCAATGGCCAACACTGTTAGTTTTATACTGAAAGCGCGTACGTGATGGAAAACATCCCCTAAAAACATAAAATTGATCTTACCTAGATCATGACCTAACAACGCGCGGACGTGAAGGAAAACATCCCCCTACTTTTTCATTTCATATAATATAACCCCAACTATACTCTTCACATACGCTAAGAAACCCATAATCTACTATTCACACAAACATACCTGAGCTCTTACAAACACAAACACACAAACACACAAACGCATACCCTCACACTATCTTAAAAAAGAGTTAGTGTTTATATACACACTACTCTACCTACACACATTGGCAAATGGATCGTTATTTCTTTTCTAGAGTATTGGGTAGCCCTGAAAAGGGCTGTTTTTTGAACTCCTGATGCACCTATCTAATGGTTGCACCGTCCTGGCCTGGCGCCACACACGCATCTTCTTCCCCAGTCTTCTTTCACCTTTCTTCTGGGGAGCGCAGAGGGAGGATGATTCGCTTCAACACCCCAATCCTCTGTCTCGGGAATATTGAACGACATCCTCTCTTCTCTTTTCTTTTCCTCTTCTTCCCTCTCTCTTCTCTCCTCCTCTTCCTTCTTTACTCTTGCTTCTTCTACTATAGCCTCCGCTGATAGTTCGTTTACTATGCGCCTGGCATATTCCAGATGCATCTGGAGTTCTAACAGTTTCACTATTCTGCTAGTCATTCTTCTGGCTGTGTTGATCAATCAACAAGGGTAGCTAGACTGCCCAGCGAGTTTCAATTTATAGTGAAAGCGCGGACGTGATGGAAAACATCCCCTAATAACATAAAATTGATCTTACCTAGATCGTGACCCAAAAAAAAAAACAGCAACGCGCGGACCTAAAAGAAACACTCACTCACTTTTTATGCTACCCATCACTATTTTAAAATTTTTTATAAATCACTCCAATAGACTATCCACATACGCAAAGCAATCCAATCTAACTCCAAATATACACCTCTAACAGCCAAAAAAACAAACATCATTTTAATCTACTATCCACACCAACCTCCTTGATCACTTACAAACACACAAACACACAATCCTATACACAAACACATACCCTCACATTTTTTGAAAAAGAGTTAGTGTTTATTTTCACACTACTCTACCTACACACATTGGCAAATGGATGGTTATTTCTTTTCTAGAGTATTGGGTAGCCCTGAAAAGGGCTGTTTTTTTTGTTTGCTATGGCATTCTTTTTAGTTTCTAAGAATGCGATGTCCTCTGAGGATAGACTTTCTGGCGATAGGTCTGCTTCTTCGGAAAGAGAAGAAGAACTCTTTAGTGTCGATACGACAATCGACAAAGCCTCTGTCAGCTTCAGGTTGCTGCTGCTGCTGCTGTTGCTGCTGCTGTTGCTGCTGTCTCTGAAGTCTGTACTTCTCTGTCCATTCTTCTTTTTCCCTGTTCATTTCTTCTCTGAAGAGCTCTTCTATCAGGTCTTCAGTGATTTTTAACATTCTCACATTCTCTATTTCTTCTGGCTTCGGTATCAGACTGTGTCTGACCCTATGCAAATTCACGTAGGCTTCGTTGAGTTTAGCTAGTTTGGAGCACATCTTCTTAAGAGGATGAGTCGACAATGGATGGTTAGACTGGGAACAAACCGGTTTTTAAAGTCAAAGCGCGGACGTGAAGGAAAACATCCCCACACGGTTTTCTAGTCGCAACGTTTAGTGAGTGTCATGAGAGGGATAGTAAGAAATGAAAGAGCATCAATCCAACATTCTTATAGCTAAACAAAAGACAAAAGCATTTTTTCAAAACACAACATTTTTTATTCAAAAATCACTTAACACTAAACAACAACTCTAACATTTTTAACAATAATCCAACACTATAACATCAAACAATTTTTTCAAATCACAAACATTTTTATCTCAATGGACAATCTACTTTAAACAGGGCTGACAACGTTGTGAATGAAATTGTGATTTCCACTGTTGGAAATCATTAGGCCATTGATGGACACTACGTTTCCTAGCTTGAGACAAAAGATAAGCATAATGGTCACAAAACCATCGATCTACTTTCACATCGTTTCTAGCAGAAGAACGAGGATCGAAATGAGTCACTAAATGTTCTAAGGAATAGCCCAGGCTGCGATGATGCAGAAAATACACACAGTACTGTCCACACACCAAGGAATCTGTGCCTTGTAATTTCACATTATTGAATCGGGTGGTTTGAGCATTTCTTCTCATAAAGTCAATGATATCGTCTTCCAAAGGGGGCAATCCGTACGAATCGAAATATTCCACACATCCTTCTTGAGGAAAGTAGACGGCTACCCAGTGGGTTCCTGGGAGATGACTGTCGTCCGTGTTGATCACGTAAGCTTGATGGTCTTTAGGTTTGCGATGAGGGAGTTCATCTTTAGCACAGACGACAGGATTCCAAGAAGCCGTATACGAACTGTGGTTCAAAAGGTAATAAAGTTCCCAGGTATCCATTTGTGTTGTTTTCTTCTTCACAGGTAATAATAAGTCGTCAATTCTATCCTGACTTTTTGCTTGAAAATGTCTGACGAATAAACGGTTATTCGTTCTGTTTCCTCACTCTGATTTAGGAGAGCTTCGATACGATGGATCTCTTGAGTGGTTAATGGTGGACAAGAATGTTCACGCAAGTCTTTATACCACTGGTGCAACACGTCTTTGTTCGAGATGAGACTCCAAGCTTCGTCCAGATACTCGTCCAATTTTTCTTCTTGACTCAACATCAGGCATTTATCGTGTTGAATTTGACTGGGATGATCGTTTTGACATCCATAACAATTTTTCTTGATCAATTCCGTCATTTTGTCAACCAAGTGTTTGGCAAAACAGGAGACTAAATGGGCTTCTTGTTCTGGCCATCTCGACTTCATCATGATCACTTCTTCTTTTTCCACACATTCCATCTCCAAAGTTTCTCCACTAGGTAAAGAGGGAGAACAGTCTTCCATGGCTTTCTAGTAATCTAGAATGACTTCTCTCAAACTATTGATTTCTATGGTATTATCAAATTCGGCATACAGGATGACGTTCACCGTTACATCAGGGTCTCGGTTTGCAAACTGAAGTTCCACACGAATTTGACCAGATTTTATAGGGTGGAAATGTCCCTCGTCGCTGCCTTGGTCTGGAGTGAAATCGAAAGCCCACAAAGCATAACCTCCTGCGTAATCCTCGTACGTAATGCCGTGACTGGTGTTGGTTCCTAACTGGCCGGTGGCTTCGTACAGGGACAAGTACGATCTCAAGTAATTCTTCTTCTCAAAGTCAGGTTCGAAAGGTCGGGTACACAAGGTCTTGCCATCGCGACTGACTTCGATCTTGGACACACCAAAGTGTTGAAAGTAGAAAGGATTTTTTTCGACAGCTCCGTTGAAGGCTGTATTCTCGACGATACCAACGATTAAACGTTTGGGTAGCTGTCCTTGGAACAGATGATCTTCGATCATGGATCGCTGTCCCTTGGGAATGGTGAACGTTTTCACTTCCACGCGTCGTATGGGATACTTGGCGGTCGTTCTGCTCAACGTCTGACTGATGTCGTTACCCACTTTAGGTAACACTTCCACACGGCGTACGTAGAGCCTGGCTTCCTCGATGACAGTTTTGCAAACAGTAGTACCTATCAAATGGAAAGCGGCACTGCTACGATTCAGTCTCAGGCGAACATTCACCCCGTTTAGCAAATATTTCTCTTGCAACCACATGTCCAGATGTAAACGATCCATCAGTTCTAAACTTTGTCCGTTTTTGATTTTGTCTCTTCGTTCTACAAATCCGTCATTGTTTGGTGTTTTGCTTGCATCAGTTTCGAATCTTTCAAACTGGCCTGCTTCGTCAGCTTCCCATAGCACACAGGCATTGAGATGAGTGTTCTTGGCATCTATTCCGTACGTCAAGAGATTTTCCAGGTACGCTCGATAAGGGTAAGTATCCATGCTGCTGCTGACCAGTTTGTTGTTCAAGTACAAGTCCACTCCGCTAAACAAGGAATGCATGAAATTGTTGACGGGAGCTATTACCTCATCGCCATCTAGGGTCGAATTGTCCTCATCGACAACTTTGACTTTCAAGTACAAGTAACTGCTATTCAGATCGATGTAATCTTCGGGCTGTCCTTTGATTTCAAACTCGATGGGAGCTGAGGCTGTCAATGAGGAGACGGGGTGAAATTCCACCCACTGGGATTCTTGCATTGTCATCATGGTGGGGGGCATGGCAAACAGATCCAGTTCCGTCTTGGAACAGGCGCAAGACTCTCGGTGCATCATTTTTTCTATGTTTCAATAATCGAAAACGTCTAAGTCTCGAACGGTTCTTCTTTTCTTGGCCTTTCTCGCTTGAAGTCTGGTGAAAGGGTGTTTTCTGCGTCGTCTCTTTCTGCCTTGTCCTTGCTGAATGCCTGACTCGGTAGCGTGCAGGGCATTTATAGGTGTGCCTCGTCGGCCTAAAATGTCTTTACCCGTTTGCAGCAAGACATTTTTGCCTGCCCTCATGAAGGCTTCTTTAGGGTTTTGTTTGTCGATGATGACATTTTGGAGAAATTCTTTGCCTTGCGTCAGTGCCGCATCTTTCAAAGCGTGCAATCCGCGTGTCACCATCGGTTTCAACACTGGGGCCACCGAACGAAAGGCCGATTTTAACATGTCTCCTAAACCGTGTCCTCGCTGTCGAGCAACCCCTCGGTACACTGGATACATGACTTACTTACGAGTCGTGAGAGAACCGTTTTCGAAAATGGAGTTTCACCGTGACTTTTCCTTTGGTGAATGGAATATTTTGTCCCAAATCTCCTTTTATAGTAATGTTGACTGTGTCCAAATACGACTTGCTGACAGGCAAATAGTGAGGATGGACAAATTCACGGTGGACGTGGTAAGTGTTTCCACCTTCCTCGTCAGCGTTTGCGGCAGAATCCACTTTGAAAGGAATGACACGCAGTAACGGTACGGAGGTGTGTCCCACCACGTTGTACTCCACCACATCGGAGTACACGAACATCAAATTCAGTCCTTGGTTCAGTTCTACCGGGGTACGAAAATACTTGGCAAAAGAATCGTTGTCAGAAATGACTGGTAATTCACCTTTTTCTTTTTCTACTTTCTTCCTTAGCTCCATGTCACCGCCCAACATGTCAAACAATTCATGACAAAATAAGAAAGACATGATTTTGGGCCCCTCAGGAAATTTCATCAGGAAGCGACGAGTTGTTTTGTGGTACTCCAGGGTGACACTTTTTTTGACACTTTCCAAAGCTTTCAGAAACACACCATTAAACCTGGTGGCTATGGTGTTGACCAAATGTTGACCACTAAAATAATAGCCTGGGGGAATGAACAAGTGATAGGTGGTCCACTTTAGATTTGGTGTACGGGTTTTCTTGTCGTATTTGCTATGGGTATCCATCCACTGTTGCATTTGCTCGTCATGAACTTCCACATCAAATTTATTTTCATTGGCAAGGACATTGAGGACTTGGGTCGGGTGAATCATTTCTACTAAAGCCACTTCCCAATGGGCTTCGTGATCTAAGGGGATGGCCTGAGGTAATTTGGCCGTGTAACAGCACAACGTGTTGTGGGGAAACACCTCCATGGAACTGTCACTGGGTAAGGTTAAGTAAAATTGGTTTTGGTGACTCATAATTCCAGAGTTCTGTGGCTGTCCGAGGGGTTACTGGACGTCAGAGGCGTGTCTCCGCCCAAAATGGGGTTCTGGTTGTGGTTGTTGGAGTGGTGACTGACACTGGCACTGGACACAAGGTTCCCGTTCGAGGAGAATTTCAGGGAGGGATTGGGAAGCAGGTAACCGATGCAACTGCTCAATAAAATGGTCCACAATTGTTTGTCTCCTTGTTGCAAACTCAAATTGGCAATGGCTGCCCCGATGACACAATACACCACGAAGATTTGGCAGAAAAAGACGATTTGCGTTTTAGGCACACGTTCTCCACACCACACCCACAAGGGTTGTTTTTGTAAATCTTGCACAGAAGAACTGGGTGAAGGAGGAGTGGTCGACGTAGCTGCGTCTGATGTGTGAAAGGGCATGATGGTCACTTCTTCTTTTTATAGTCGATGACTTGCGAAGCGTCGATCCAAGAATCGAAACTGGGTGGATATCCTTTCCAACGTACTTTGACTTCTTTGACACGTCGTTTGCCCACTTTACGGGTTCTGCGTTCGAGAATGCTTTCGATGTCGTACACGTCGTCTTCTTTTTTGGTGACACGTTGTAACTCGGGCAAATAAAACGTTCCTTTGAGCACTTCTCCGTTCATGTCTTCTAATTTATAGACGGTAGGATGACGGCCATGCACTCGTCCAGTGACGCGAAACAATTCGGTCGTCCAGTTAGGTAAGTAACCTTTGTCGAAAGTGCGTTTGGTTTTGCCAATGCGCACCCAATCTCCTACGGTCAACTCTCCACTTTTCTCGGGGACAGCCCTCGTCGGGGACGTACCGAACAGACGCTCAAACACCAGCACTTCGTTGTCGGGAGTCACGTCTTGCGGGGCACGTCCGATGCTTCGATGGTAAGATTGGTTGTACGCTTGCACCAGGTGCGGTAAGATGTCGATGTACTTCAGAGTGTGGTGATGCGTAAAATATTTCCACATGCGTTCTTTCAAAGTACGTTGAAAACGTTCCACGATGCTGGCTTTGGTTTCGGGATTCTCGGTGGTAAAAAAATGAATGTCACGTTTCTTTAATTCTTTTTGGAAAGCTTGGTTCAGAAATTCGGTGCCTTTGTCCGTTTGCCATCGAAGAGGGTGACGACCGCTTTGTTTCAACACCCGTTGCAGGGCTCGCACTAACTCGCTGCTCGATTTGGAAGTCAAGGGCACGACCCAGGCAAATTTGGAAAAGACGTCGATGACACAAAACAAATATTTGTAGCCACGATTGTAGCTGACCAAATGAGAGACATCGGCTAAATCGGCTTGCCATTGATAATCGATGCCTTCCACTCGGGTGCGACTTCTGGCAAACTTGCGTCGAATGGGTTTGTGTAAAGTGTAGGTAGCTTGTTCTTGTAACCATCGTTGCACTTGAGGTAAACGGAGACTTTTCAGTCGCGTTTTGGCAGCACGATACAATTTTTGAACTCCTGCGTAACCTGCAGGATGCGAGGGATCGTAGTAAATGCTGGCTAAGACTTTTTCCATTTTTTTTGTGTGTGTTGGTTGGTGTGTTAATAAGGCACCCACTCTTGGAAGAGGCTACTCTTTTTCTCTTGGGGTATTTTCTTGGATTGCAATGCTTTGCGTGTGCGACCAGCAATAGGTGTCGAAGAGGAGGAGGATGTCTGAGCGGGGGATATCGGTTCTTGTTTCACTTCTGTCTTCACTTTCTTTTTCTCTTGTGATGAAGAAGGGGTGGCCATCATCTTTTTAATCCATCCAATTCTGGAGGTAGGTGGTGTTGTTAACTTGCGTACTTTTTCTGGTGGAGTTTGAAACCCTTCATCTTCTTCTCCTTTTTCTGTCTTGACCACTGGTACTGGTACTGGTACTGGTGATGGTGCTGGACTTTTCATCAAGGTCTTAAAATCTTTCAGAGTGGGTAGAGCTGTTTCGTCTAAAGCTTTCTGGTGAAAGAGTTGCAGTCGTTGCAAGAGTTGACCGTACTTTTGCGATTTTTCTGTTTCGGACAAATCTTGGCGATTCATCAAGGACTGCAATTCGTGTTGTAACTGGGACATCTCGCTCAAATGGGGATTGGGAGGTAAATGCGGGGTGCGTTGTTCTTGCCACCGATGGTATTCCATCCATCGTTTGTAAGGCACTAAAGCTAGTTTTCGTCCTTCCATGGGGTTGTCAGGGGTCGATTCTGAGATCTTGGGACTTTCGAGGGCCTTTTTATCTTGCTCCCACCAGTCCTCCCAACATGGTTCCCAAGACTCCTTTCAGTATGGGGCCTAGCAAGAGAGGCAAAATGCCTCCACGTTGGACCAACATCTTCTTTTTTTGACGAATGGGAATTTTCTTTTGAACCATTTGGCGAAGAACGTGACGATGTTTGCCTAAGCATTGTTTCTGGTGTTTGGACAAAGGGATCGTGCCTTTCAAAACGTTCAAACAACATTCGCACACGGTATCGATGACCTCTTTGGAGGCCGTTTGAATGAGTTTTTTTCGTAGGGGTGGAGAAGCTTTGGACAGGACAGATAACAGGTCCCCATGTTTGGCTAAACGTGGTGGCAGTCCTTTCCTTTTCTTTCCTTGGGGTTTTCTGGAGGGTGACATTTTTGCTTGTGGGTTCCGGGACATTCACCGAACAGACACTAACGTCGATGACTTAACGCACACCCTTTTATCTTTTTTTCTGGGGCTATCGCTTTGTCATAAAAGTGACAATGTTTTTCCCAAAATCGCCAAGGAATCCTCCTCTTTGTTGACGCCTCCTTTTCTTGGAACGACTGTGTCTTTTCTTAGGGTAACGTCGATGCTTGGCTAAGCGCTTTGTCGGATGACGCGTCTGCCTTTGTCTCTTTCTTTTGTGACTTCTTGGAGGTGACATCTTTTTTACAAGTTCACTGATACCCCGACTTGGTCACAGGTCTTTTTATACTGGAACGCGTCGCCACTGATTGTCTTTACGTTTTATCAGTTTGAGGACAGGCATGACACGTCGTGCAGGGGTACGTAACGGACTAAATCGAGCCAGTTCTTGCTTGGACAAATCCAGTAAACTTTGTAACATGCCCGATCGTTCATGGACTTTGATTTTGGGAGAAGGTACTTTGTGAGCAGCAGCCACTGCCGCTAAATGGGAGGGTCCTGCCACTGGGGAAGTTCTTTTGGGGGTCATCAACGGAGAAGTTCTTGGTGTGATCAACGTCTCCAAGTACTCTTCAGTTCTGGGTGTCATCAACGGAGAAGTGGATGAACGTGAGGATGCCGGAGACGCAGTCACTGCCGTGGCAGGTCGTGGTTTGCGAGTGTAAGGTTGCGTCCTGGCCGAAGTGCCTCTCTTGCGACTAGTTTTCTTCTTCTGTGGACTTTTCTTTTTCTGGGGACTTTTTCTCTGTTTCTTTTTTTGGGGGCTTCTTTTCTTTTTCCGGGGTGGTGTCTGGTAAGAGGAGGGTCCTGCCACTGGAGAAGTTATTCTTCTTGGGGACCTGGTCTTTTTCTTCTTCTTCTTGGGGCTTCGTTGAACTTTTGTCTTGGGGATAACTTTGGGGGCATTAGGATCCCATCTTAAGAGTGAACGAATGATGACCCCTCCTAGAGTACCGCTCCCTCCAGGTTTCAAAATGATTTGTTTTTTGGTTTGAGTGTCGATGCGGGGATCGGCCAGTTGGACCAAAGCGACTTTGTTTCGATCGAAAAAGCGTTGGGTTTGATGAGGAATCTGAATGATTCCTTGGAGTAATTGACGTGCCGTCACCGTAAACCATCGTAAGACTTCTTTGAGACTAGCTTCTAAGACACGAGCTCGTGTTTGTGGATCTTTTTCTCGACTGATGCCATACAAGGCACGAATCAATTTGACGGGAAGATGCGACTGAAGGGACGTCATGTTCACACTGTGTGAGACAGACGAAAAAGGGTCTGAGGTTTTTATAGATTTTTTCATGGGGAGTGAAATGAAGTCGAGGACGGAGACGTGTACAGGACAGGCCCTCCGTCTTGGCACCAGTGGTGAAACAAGTGGGTACGAAATCGCAAATCCTCGGGAGTGGTAGGTTTCAAATCGACGAGTAAATAGGCGTGTGGCGTTTGAGTGGCATCGTCGTACGCCTGAGTCAGCCAAGGCGTTCCTAACTGTTTGGCTAAGACTTGCACTTGCGATTTATCTCGAGGGCTTTTAAACAAGACCACGTAATGTGCATTGAGACTGATGGTGCGATGGGCTTTACTTTGTTGAAACAAATTTTGGGTGATGTAAACGACACTGGCATTACGGTGATGCCCTTTACGCGTGAACCACAATTTAATTTCTTCTTCGTCTTCTCCTAACATGTCGTCGAAAATGACCAAATGGGTTTGACGGGAGTCAGAGACGATGCCGTCGTCTTCTTTAGGAATGCCTTCCACAAACACGATGGAATCGCCTTGACTTTCTCGCAAGAGGCTGTACGCCGATTGCCACTCTTTGTAACACCACACGATCCATTGAGGGGGTCGATCGATCAAATGATGTTTATGTTCGATCAAACGTTTGACGAATTCGGTTTTGCCTGAACCGCTAGGTCCAGCAATGAGCATGTTAAAGGGATGGCGAAGATACAAAGCCTCCCAACTGGCACGATCTAAGTGTTCGTCGATGACTTTGACAGTAGAGGAAGAGGGAGCAGAGACAGTAGAGGTAGCCATGGTGTGAGAAATGTCACTTGTGACACGAAAAAACAAACAAGACAAGAGTTTATATACTTTTTCAGAACACGTTTATTGAATGTTTCAAACATGAATACGAAAGACAAAAATACATAAAAGCCAAAGGCTTAAGTACAAGAATAAAAGGCACATGATAACGATGAACGTGGAATAAACACAAGTGTCTGTACAACATGTTTTGGGTAATGTTCTAACCAGTTCTATAGTAGGGGGTAAGGTCACACAAGTGTCCTCCCGAAAGGGTCTTTCAGGTCTGTCCACGACAGTCCTGTCCTGGGTGACGGTTTCTTCTGGCACCGTCACTAACACGGGTTGAAAAGTAACTTTTTTCCTTGAACAACTCTCGTGCATACTGGGCCACTTCTTGGGTCCAAGCCTCAAAATCCCATTCTTTCCAGGCACGGACATCTGTCCAATGGGGATGTAAGTCACAAGCTACACACACATCGTCATACACGTCTTGGGTAGCTAAAAGTTGACGAATCTTTTTTTCCTGTTGAGGTCGAGAAGTATCCAGATGAAAACGCAAGGCTTTGAGCAAAAGGAGTTTTTCGTGACCATTTAAGGCCATGGAGGTGGTAAGTACTGATCGTAAAGAGTCCACAAAGAATCGGCTGGTAAACGAAATCCCAAAAAACAAGTCACTAAAACACACACCACTTGTCGTCCCAAATTGAATGGATACAGTTCTTGTAATAATCGATGGTAATGATCCACGGTTTGAATATGGTCATTGAGTTCCTTCCACGGAATCTGTTGGATGACATGTGACATAAACCGTGGCATGGCAGCCTGTTTTTATAGTCTCTTTGTTTCGGAAACAATACACGTACTTTCTAGCCAGAGATCTTCGTTCTCCAGTAGGGAATCTAAATCTTGCATACTGTAACCGAAACTTCAGAGTTCGTTTAGAAGTTTCCTCTTCCGCTAAGTAGATTCCACGTAACAAATGTTGGTAATCCTTTACGTTGTCTTCCTCAATGTATTGCTGTAGGTGAATCTCGAAGTAACCATAATCATGAACATGTCGATCATTAGCGACCTCAAAGTGTTGAACAAGGTCTGACCACTGAAACAATTTCTGACGAATCAGTTCTCTTATACCATTCAGGTACCAGTGGTTAAAGATCTGGTGACGTAACGGATGCAATTGTTCTTTACGTTTGACTTGTATTTTGACCAGCTCTCGGTAAATCCTTTCTCTCAACTCCACAGGCAAAGCACGAATGTTCTCTTGTAAAGTATCTATGAATAGGTCATACTAAATCCTCTTTGGTCTGACACAAGAAATGTACTGTTTGCACAAACATGGTTTTAATTCATTGTCGAATCTAAATCGTTTCACCACTAATCTACACATTACAATTCGTTCAGAAGTTTCCTCTTTCACCAAGTTGACATTGCATGAAAGATGTTGGTAATTCGTTAACTCTTCCTCTGGAATTCGATGCAGTACGTTTACAATGTAGTAGATAGAATCGTCCATACCAAACCATTCCTTTTTATAACCAGGAGGTCGTTGATCAATGTCTGTCCAATGGAACACTTTCAACTCAATCAGTCCTTGTATAGCCTGAAGGTACCAGTGGTTCAAACACCGGTGACGTAACGGATGCAATTGTTCTTTACGTTTGACTTGTATTTTGACCAGCTCTCGATAAATGCGTTCTCTCAACTCCACAGGCAAAGCACGAATGTTCTCTTGTAAAGTATCCATGAACAAATTATTATGGTAAGAAGTTACTTCAATGTCTCGGTCCCACTAAGGGTAAGTAATGACAATTCGGTGACCATCGAGCATGTTCTACGTAGGCCGAATCTTGCGGTTCCCAGTGGTGAAGTGACACACCGCAACTGAAGCACTTGACTTTATCTCCTTCGCCCAAGTAGAAAAATCCGGCTCTGGCTAATTCTTCGGGGGTCGGTCCTCCCAGATACTTAGGCCATTTTCCTTTGAACGATTGAAGACGATTTTCAAAGTCGCAGTATTCCGACAAACGCACAGGAAACGAATATTCGTCTTTCACAGGTTCGTTTCGATGAGGGTTGGGTGACATGAACAGGAGTTTGCTCAGGGCTGGATGACATCCATAAGGGGGTAGACGTGAAGGTGAACATTCCCCTTTAAAACGAAACTCAGTAATATGTCCAAGAGGACGCGCGGCATCACTTTCGCATCCCACGGGTTTGACACGCACAGCATCACTTTCCATGATAGGGGTAGGGACACTAAAGTTCCCATGATGCTTTACGCCATCGCTCAGGTCACAAGGTACAGCATCGTATCCATCGCAAGGCTCACAATCGCATTCCACTTCCGAAGTCTCACACTTGAATTGTGCCTTTCTAAACAACTTGTTTTGTGTTTCTCTGAAAGTATTCATCTTGTTTGCTCGGTATTGGTAGTCCCAATGAACTATCGATCTTGCCTAGGGTTCCTTTTTATATACAGACCAATACCAACGTGTCCATACGGTAAGGTGAAATGATTGGGAAGACGCACTCGCTTCTGGTACACGATTTGATAGACTTTTTCCAAGGGTCGACTGACGATGTGGTGAGTGGGTAAACGTACAATCTTGTTCGCTTGATAGGTGGTCACTTTAAAGTTTGCATCCTCTCCCGACTGCAAGGCTTCTTTCAATACGCAAAAGTTGACCACTCGACTGGTACGATAATTCAGAGTCAGTCCTTTCACTTTGCACGTCGTGTGCACTTCTCCTTGTTTGTCACGGTATTCGTAGCCGTAATTTTTGGGACCGCCACTGACGAAACTTAGAATCTTGTCGTCGGGATGCTCGTCTGTCCAGGCTCCTAAACGGTCTCCTTCGATGTCAGGGTGATGTTGAATCGGGTGATGGATGTAAATGCAACTGTCCGTGTCAAAGTACAGGACGCGTTCTTCTAACAGTTCTAAAGCTTCGTACAATTTTAAGCGAGCATGAGCTGTCACGTAAGCCGCAATGATGACATTTCCAAAAGGGACGTCTTGTACAAAGTCCAGATCTTCTTCGTAATTGACCAAGATTAAATTCTCTCGAACGACGTCCACGTGTTTCATGTATTTGGTTTTGTCGTGAATCATCTGGAAGTAGCGGGAAGGTTCTGTCAAATATTCCGTCTTGGGTAAACACGGTCGTTGTGCCATTTTACCCCACAAGCAATTTAACATCACTTTGGCAAACGATCGCCTGCCTTCGTTTTTCTCGATGTGGTCTAAAGAGATGCCTTCTTGTTCGTAGTATTTCTCTTTGAATTGTATTTGGTCTTCGGGAGTGTGACACCAGGAAGGATAGCCGCTGGCTTCTTGCTTCAGTTTCAAAAAGGCATCCACGTAGTCGGTGAAAATGCCTTTCTGAGTAGGGTCACCCTTGTGGTATTGTTGTGTCTTGGGAAAGTGGCAAATTTCGTACACTTCTAACAGTTGGTATCCCATGTCCAGAGCTTTGAACAATTCCACGCTGACCCAGGTTCCCGTCAAGGCACGTTTTTCCTGGCTGTGATGGCAAGGTTGGTCCTGGTTGCACGTTTCGGCACAAGTACGGCACAAGGGAAACATCAGTTTGCCTTGACAATGGTGAGGTAAGACGGGATGGTATAGGTTCGTGGGAGGCAAAACTTTACACTTGATCAAGCCTTCGTATTGTCGAATGTTGACCAGGTCAATGTGTTCCGTCAGCAATTGCGGGTGCCCTACAGGAAAGCGACAATACAATATTTGCACACGTAGGGATACAGCGAACACACGTCCAAGTATTTGATTTCTTCTCCTTTCTCTTCGTCGGCTTGGTACAGCAAACAGGTGGCATTGGTCCTTCCTCCGTACAAACTATCCCTCGGGTTCAGCGGATCCATGAACTGGTAACTTTCCACGAGGCGTTTAAACTCGGGATCGGTTTTCAAACGGTGATCGTACTCGTGTTCCCACATTTCCACCACTTGGTATCCTTGCTGTTCTAACTTTAGGCGTCGCTGACAAGTGTCCTGGTACAGGTCTTCAATGGTCCGTTGTAAAAACTGATTTTTAGTGTCACGGTCAGGGTAACAGACGGGACATCCGTGAAATAAGCAACCGTTAAACTCGTACACGATCTTGGGGTTTTCTAAGTCCCAGCCATCGACCGAATACGTTCCGATGGTCTTTTCGCCCCCTCCGTTGCGGGCATGCTGAATCCATTTGTCTTCCTTGTCGCACAAGTAATGTAACCAACGTAGGGCTTTGACCGAGTATTGACGTTTGACAAAGTGAGTCGTTTGAGGACTGATGACAGCCACGGTGTTTTCAGGCATGAATCGTTGGCGGTACACTAAGGAACACGCTTTGGCAATGGTGCAAGCTTCTTTCAAAGGATCGACCCCTCCGTGTTCCATGAACAGTTCTCGAAATTTTCCACAGCAACGCCGTAAAATGTCCACGTCAAAACGACAATACTTTAACATTTCTTCCTGAAAGTCGAAGGGGTCAGAGGCATGAGCCTGGTACCAAGCGTAGAAAGCTTCTCGTTGTTCGGTACGCATGTTGTCGGGATCGTAATAGTGAGCCTCAGGCAAATGGGGTAGAACGGCATGTTGATTGGCTTCCGTATTGAAAAAGTGTGGAAAGTACCCTTTAGCCATTTCTGTCATTCCAAACGTTTTAGGCATTCGACTCAAAGGCATGGCCAAATAGCTCATCGAATCTTTAAACTGTACTTGTCCCACTTGCATGAAAATGATTTTGGCTCCGTTCAAAATCACTTTAGGACGTTCGGTGCCATGTTCCGTATAGTATCTGAGAAGAAACTGTCCATCGTATCCGGAGAAATTGTGAGCCATCACCGTGGCATGACGATGACAATCTCCGTAACGTTCGATGTCCTCTTGGCTCCACGTCTTGTCGACGGGGTCTAAAACCCATTGGGCAAAATCGGCTAACGTGTTCGGTCCCCGAAAGATTTTTTCACGTCCTCCGGGAATCTTGCTGCAGTGAGGGCAATGACTGAAGATAGGTTCTTGAATGCACTTCTCGCACGCTCGATGAGCCACGCAGAAATTAGGAATGTGAATGCCGGTCTCTTGCATGCATTCGAAATCGAAAAAGATGAAATTGCCTTTCTTCTTGTGACCGTCCTCTTTCTCTGGTGGGGGATGGTATTTTTGCACGTAACATTCGTGTTCCAAGTCCACGATGTGGTGACAAATGTGACATTTTTTCTTTCCTCGACATACGTGTGCCTTGGCATTGTTGGTACGTATGCCTTGTCCACAGGTAGGGCACAATCTCACAGTTGACAAGCACATTTCTGCTGTGAACCTTGCGTCTTCAGATGTTGTTGGTAACAGGTAGGGCTGACAAACGTGCGCAGACAAGTTGAACAAGGCACTGGTTCTTCGCTCAGACAGGGTGGAGAGGCCAAACATCCTGGGCATTTCCATCCACAATGCTTGTGTTGCTCTCGATTGTTATAACCATAATCACATTTCTCACAATAATAACCGTATCCCAGGAATCCAGTGATACTGGTAATGGTATCGAAATGGTCATCGTGATGATAGACATGAATGTATTTTCCGTCCTTAAAATCTTGGCCTCGAAACAACAGAGGTCCGCGCACTTCTTGAGGGTGCACTTTCAAGGTGTATCGTGGAGCTAGGGCATCTTGCAATTTTTGCATCTCAGGAATGCCACAGGGTGTGTCTTTGGACAGTCCGGCTTGTTGTAACAGGAGTTCTGCTTCATTTCGTTGTTTGGCTCGATCGGATCGTTGAATAGTTTTCCAGGTTCTTTTCCATTCTACCGTGTCGTTCTTGTTGGCATAAGTTCGTCCCACCACGATGGTACGGGCTAAACACATCTGGTCATGAGGATTGTGAATTTGGACAAGGCTACGCTTAATGCTGCGAAGGTCGTTCACCAATAACATCTTTTTGCGTCCGGTCCCTTGAGGAGGAGAGACGTGGGTCATGTCCAATGTGGCTTTTCCATCGGTGATGTCAAACTGGTCATTAGATTGTTGCACATGTTGAATCTTGTCCATGACTTTGGAAGCGGTCAATTCTGCAGGGGTGCTAAACTCGATCCAAACAGGGGATTTCAAACCGTCGTGTTGTATGGAAAGTCTCAAGCGGTCGTCTTCTTTGGGTTGACATTGTCGCTTGAGTGCAGTGAGCAGAGAATCCCACACTCCGGTGATGAACCCTTCTGCTTTCTCTAACGGTACTTCGGACTTGAAATCTTTAAACTTCACCGTGTATTTGTAAGCCGTGGTTCTAAATTTTCTAGAGGAGCGCTTTTCCGTCTCTCGAATGGAATAGTATTTTTCAGGGTTGACTAAGGGTGGTGAACTTGGTTTAGAGGGTTCTGATTCTGGTTCACTCATGTCCTCTTCAAAATCACTGGCATGAATTTGTGCCAAGATTTCAGCCCTGGTTCGAGGCGATAGATCACGTTTCTGCCTCTTACTTTCTTCTTCTTTCTTCTCGAATGAATTAGATCGTTTCATCTTGAAAGCAAAAAGTCAAATGACTCAAGTTCAAACACCATGAGCTACTTTATAGTCATAGCAGACCAGCGTATATAAAAGGGTGTGTGTCTTGTCCTTTCACTATTCATTTCACTCTCAAGCCGAGCACAACGATGGAAGAGACTAACCAGATGGAACGTTTCGTCAGAGCTTTGCGAGGGGTCATTAGAAAATTCTCTTCATACCAGCCTACGGACTACTCTCCTTCCTTTCGAGATAAAAGTCAAGATACTTGCTATATCTGTCAGAAGAAAGGGCATTGGTCTTCAGAGTGTCCAGACCGTGAAAAAAGAACAAAAACAGGGACTAAAAAAGACAAAAGTCAAGATACCTGTTATTATTGTAAAGAAAAAGGACATTGGTCTCCAGATTGCCCAAAAAAGAAACAAGAGGAGTCAGAAGAAAAAAAGGATTCTTCAGAAGAAGAGAGGGATTCTTTGAAAGAAGAGAGGGATTCTTTAGAGGAAGAAGAGGAAGAAAAAAGACAATTCTATTTACAAGAGGCAAAGAAACAGGAGATGAAGAAAAGAAGAAGGGAAGAAAATGAGGAAAAGACGGTGAAGAAATTCAAAAAACAGAGAGACTAAACAAGGAGACAGAAGAAGTCAATGAACTTTTTATTCAAGTGTTGTGTTGTGAATTGTGAATTGGATTGTAAAAAAATGGAGAAAAGAATAAATGAATGATATAAGGTAAGTGTCTTTGAGTTTTGATTTTAAAATAAGAACGTACACTCAAGCACTCATACACAGACACGTACTATAAGGGTAAAATGGGTGGGGTTTTTTTTTTTGAGTTATTGGCAAATTGTATTTCTTTTCGAGAAATGTGGGTGGCCCTGAAAAGGGCCTTTTTTCTTCATGGTGAAGGGGTGAGTTTAAGCAATCAACTTTAACTGCCTTATGCCTTTGCCACGGCCAAGGCCTACATCTGGACTGCGTAATGTTGATGATGATGATAATGATTGGGTTGAAATCACTAAGGGTGGTACGGTAGGCTTAGTCACAGGGTTGACGTGTTTAGCTCGGGAAGGTCGTATTCTCTTCGGTCGTGATAAAGAAGTCTGATACATTTGTTTCAGACTTCTTAACTCCGCTAAAATGTCCAACAGTACCGTGACTGTTTGATTTTCACCCTCTTGTTTCTTTGCTGATACTTCTTCTTGCTGTTGTTGCTGTTGTTTTTTTCTTACCTCTTCTTCTTGTTGCTGTTGCTGTAGGAGAAAAGCCTGTTCCGCTTCCTTTTCTCGTTGTATAAATTTCTCCAATTCTTCTTTCTGTCTCTGTCTAAAATTCTCCACTTGCGGTAATGAAGAAGGTAACGAAGGTTCCGGAACAAATTCTTGCGAGGAGAGAAAATCCACAAAATCCCAATTCACCTCTTCTGAAAGTAAGTCCGAGTTCCCTTGGACAGTCTCCCCTGCTGGTGCACCCCAATGGATCGTTTTCTGAGTTTCCGTCATGTTGAATCACTGTCGCATAGATTGACTGCACACAAGCACTAGCGAATCTATATAGACTACGTGACGTCACAGACTGCTCTCTTCGGATTGGATGCGAGCTGACTGAATTCTGTAACGCGTGTTCGGATTGGTGAATGAACTCAATCCGTTTCAATCCTTTCTGTCCCTATAAATAAGCGCAGTTCACTGCATTGATTCACCTATTGTCGGAGCCTCAACATGTGGACAGACGTTGAATCTTCAACCCTTGTGTCAACAATGATGTTCAGGACGGACATGCTCATGTATGTCCGATCCAAGTGGACCGTTGTCCACAGGACCAGCAGCAGCCTGTGGATAAGAAGAGTCTATATAGAGAGACAAGGTTGCCTCAAGAGGACTCTGATGTATGGCCCTGCTGTAAGACGAAGTTTGAGGACAAGAAGATGTCGCAAATGCCCTTTATGTTAAGGGCATATTAACATAAACCAAAGGCCCTTTTCAGGGCCAGCCATATATCTCGAAAAGAGATAGTCTTTCCATTGCCTACCCCTTTTTTTAAAAAAAAAAAAAATCCCATGTTCAATTCCCTTGTCGCTAAACAGTCCCACGATTTTTTCTCCATATTCAATTCCCTTGTCGCTCAACGGTCCCACGATTTATTCCCATGTTCATTTCCCTTGTCGCTATATGTTCCCACGATTTTTCTCCATGTTAAATTTCCCTTGTCGCTATATGTTCCCACGATTTTTCTCCATGTTAAATTTCCATTGTCGCTATATGTTCCCAAGGGGTCCTGTAATGCTAATTTCCATTGTCGCTATAGTATCCCACATAACTACTTCCATCCCCATCCAGCATAAGGGTGATCAATATGATACATGTATTCAGCTGTCTCCGTTAATCTCTTATGTCGTGTGACTTCAAACGAGAAACAGAAAATATGAGTTAACCGAGTTTACTTGACTTCCGTTAACAAGGATGGAAAAATGGGTAATACTTTGCAAACTAGTGTATTATTCTGGCGTGCTGAAATTAATAAAAATTTCCGATTTATCTGTGGAAAACGTACTCATTACAAACATTTTCTACCGGCTCTGTCGTTTAATGAATCACACAATGTCGAAAGCAATACAAATAAATAAATTTCAATATAATATAGGTTTTCTATACACTGAAACTGGTCGGTAACGGAAACTAGTAGTTTCTGCTTAGAATATTTTTGATGAAATTAAACTAAATGCATTAGGATACGACACATTCTGTACAATACTGTACCACATGACTCAAGAATCTAAGTACAGATCAGGTGTTCTTTTATTCTTCTTTTTTGCACCTTTCCGGTACGCTTCCCCAGCTGCCATAGTCACGACGAGGAAATCTTTGGTACGAGATTCACAGCTCTGCAACTTTACTTCCGACTGTTTTTTATATCCACGGTGGAATAGCTCAACGACGTCGTTCAATAACACTTGTTAAAAATCTATCCAGGGAACAAGTGTATATGCCAACCACACTTCAAAGAGTCCAGGTCTGCGGAAGATTGATGATTGAGCTTGTAACTTTTCTAATGTTATGCTTAGTGGACTTTATGTAGATACTTCTACTGATAAATTAGAAAATAATAAATTATTTTTTTTCGATTCTTTTTCATCATAATTCTGTCTTATGTTAAGTAACACCTCATCCCACCCCACCGTCATTGTTTGCACATTCAAATGTCACTCAGCAGGAACATATTACTCAAAGAAAGGAAGAAAAAACTAAAAAGTATCTTTGATTCAAATAAAAGACCCTTTAAATAACGCCATATTTATTTACGGACTAGACTATATATTTTACGGTATACAAACCGGAAAAACCTGAGCACATTTCTACTGGTACTGATGTAACTGAGCTATAATTTTTCATGGTTGAGCAATATCAATTACAATAAATCAGACTGTCACACAAGCTTTGTTAATAACTACACTTTGAAGGAAAATAGACTCTTCACGCATTACCTGTGACAAAGATACAACTTATAAATCAAGAACGCATACGCTACCTCGCCTGTGTTAATCTCTTTCGCTTGTTGTTATATAAATCATATACAAAATTAAGAAGAAATGATGTTAAAACAAATAAAAAATAACAAATACAGGTTTAAAATTAACCTCATCTTCCCCGGGAAACTTCCCAAAGACATTCAAAGCGTGTAGTTATTTCTGGAACAAGTCGATCATTTGGCTGATGTAGTCAAAACAAACTGAACGACCTGGTTGTGTTGATGCAACAGGATACACGTCATTAGCGAGACTGGTTGCTGATGCAGTTCCCACCTGTGCCTGAGTCAATAACATCGGCGTAAATGTACATATTGCGCGTCCCCGATTGTCTGCTGTCGTATCATCGCTATTGTTTCAAGGCACAAATATATTAATATATATATGCCTATTTACCAAGCTTGATTAAAACAAATTCTGATTAGAAATAGAGTTACTATAGAGCCGACAACCTCAGGCAGCCAGATGCAACATCACCTCGCTAATGTATCTCAGTCATTATCGAACTCATCAGAGATGTCGATGACGCAAGACCATATCCCAGTTTTGATCAAAATCTGAACAGAAATATAGCCTCCAGAGTGGCAACAAACAATTGTTGACGGACACACGACGGATAACACGAGACAGAGGGCAATACATGAACCTGAGCTGAATAACCTTACAGCCAAGTGAGCTAAAATTAAAGCGGAAGTTTGACTTTCAGAATGCCAGATTCGTTGTCGACGAGACTTGATAGTGGGAAACGTTACTGTCAAGCTTGCCACCACCCTCAGCTATACCTTTAAAACATTTTACCGTGGCTCCGAACAGGAACAAACCACTACGCATTTCTAAAACAGCTTTTCCAGAAAGAAAACTTTCTTTTTATACATGCTTCCCAACAGAAAAACAGTTTTTTTACTATTAGTAAACATACATGCTACTAGGGTGTGCCTATTTATTATATTTTCTTTTAAATAAATATGCATAATTTTTTTGTCATAACAGTTGTCGATTGCAAGTATAAGTATAGAGTTTCGTTACAAAAATAAATACTTTTCCTCCAATGAAAGGGAGCATAGAACTGTGCAGAAACATTGTGTGAATAACTATTGTAGTGTACATGTGTCTCAGTTTAAAAAGCGGCAGTTTATCCAAGTTCGAGGTGTGGTAAAAGAACATGTGCAAATAAAAAAATATGTGTGGGTTTTACTTTTACACGTGGCAAGAGACATGAAGAAAACGGAAGATAGGGCAAGTAGACATTTTATAAAATATGTAAGAACTACAAGTAAAATGACAATCCATTTAGAGAAATGTGATAACATTTTACAAATTTCAACAGTTGCTAAGGATATCCATAAAAATGGCAAATGCACAACGGGCATGTGTATTGACTTGCTTTTGATCATCTTCCCTCAGGATCTGCACAGCACAGCATCAACTCCAGGATCAGCTTCAATGCCAACAGGCGGCCCGTGCAGAGTTTACAAGAGACTGCAAAGCAGTCATTAGAGATCCGAAACATAAATATTTGTCCCTATTGGCTCTACTGAAATCGAGGAAGAAGTTCCCATTGGCTTTGACAACGTAACTCGCCTCCCGGCGTCTATGGCTAATATCATCGTTTTCTTGGCGTCAAGTAAGAGTTTAAAGTAGAAGGCTCTGCACCTGTATTTAAGTTGTTTCGTGATGATGAGAAAGATCCACTCGGACTTGGAGACCTTCACATTATGCGGGTATACCATACACAAGTCAGTAGCTTGATCTTGATTAGTAAAGGACCGACGCGCGGACGAAATTTTTGAGACATTTCCAACAGGCGAAGAGTTTTCATTTGCATTAATTCATCTACTACCATGAAGAGGGGGAATGGACATTACCAGACAAGCATAAATCGGTGAAGATAGCACAACGCAAAGGGAGAAAAAGGTGGTTGATATTTCGCGGAATACTAGACCAAGTCATCTTAGTGGTATTGACAAGCCTCTTTATCAAAATAATTATATGGAGACTGCAGTTATGTACACCCGTACCTCATTCGAGAATCCGATACAGACAAGTTGGCATCTTTAAGGGACAGATACATGAGTTGATTAGTGTATGTATGACTACTTAAAAAAGCTTCCAGAAGACAAGGCTTAATGGAACCTCGTCGTCAAAAGCTAGATCTGAGTCATATCCACGGTTAGGGTGCAACCATCTACGATATGAAAGCTCTGGAACAAATTCTGAAGCTTACACTTATCCTAAAGAATGTAGCCGGCTGTGACATTTACAATAACGGAAATGACGACTCTGGATAATGGCAATAGAGCTTATAGTTCACAATGGCTATGTAAAGTAAATTTACGTTCCATTTTCCAGGAGTGCGCAACGTTGAGCACTATGACAACAACGCAATGCCACGCCTTTCAGCGGATTACAGAACGCATGCCAAAGGCAGGTTGGGTTCTTAGAGGAAAAGACAAAAACCA
The DNA here is from genome assembly GCA_028554795.2 of Sinohyriopsis cumingii. Classification (NCBI taxonomy): domain Eukaryota; kingdom Metazoa; phylum Mollusca; class Bivalvia; order Unionida; family Unionidae; genus Sinohyriopsis; species Sinohyriopsis cumingii. The sequence goes on from CM068836.1 coordinate 12,564,082, forward strand.
AAACAATAAAATCTAGACCAAAAGCTTCTGGAGAAGTTTGTACTGGCTGACGATCGGTGTTTTAGAGGGAGAGGAACCTACAACTTATCAAGACCTGCATGAATTATACTTCCTCAGCAGACGAGTTGGCGGCCAAAGTATTTAGCGAGCAACAGTATTGTCAGAGAGCAAAACGAGTGGAAGTTTACATCAGCAGCTATGCTGGAGGACATGAAGTGGGTACAGATCCAGCTTGGACAGTGTGGTGTTTGGATTTGCCTTGAAGGATACTAGGTGACTGATGTCGTAAACCTGGATCTGTCACTTGCTGCTTCGAAAATTTCTTAGGTATGGAGAAGTCCAGTTATGAGAGAATATGTTTGCACGATTATGTCGGGAGGAACAAGGACTGTCCCTTGCTTAGTGAGAATATACATCATATAAACCAAATTATGAAAAAGGATAAGATCTGACTTCTTCAGGTTTGCGACTCCAGACTTAGGTAAGTTAATGTCTACCAACACAGAGATAAATATCTCAGTTTTGCAAGTCTGAGAACGTTGCGCATTCTTCGAAGTACCGGGAATTTGAACCCCTAAGATTCTTTATTGGGCCGATATTGCACCATCGTCCTGCTGAAGGTCCAGGAAATGGAAGCTAAGCTAAAAGAATGAGCCCGAGTTGAAAAATATGTCGTCTAGGATAAAAACTCTGGAATTTCCTTGGGCTGGGAAGATGGGTGTGTGAAGGTATTCATTCCAGAGGTATATGGAGACAGTCCAATTGTTCTGACTGATGGCATTCCTGACTTAGTGGTATGGCTCCATCATGAAATGCTGTTTTAGAAGAATATTCTTCAGTGAAGAAAGACTAATAATGATCAAAACATTCTCACTTTTTGGAGCTAGAAAGTTCCAGAACTGTGCATGTCTGCCACGTTCTCTACTGTGCATTCCAGCTGAGGAAGGTGAAACCAAATGGAGGTCCTTGAAAGAGGCGGAGAGTTACAGAAGGGAAGCTGGTAATAATTCTTTTCTGTGGAAGGACCCATTCACGTTCCGTTAGATTCAACCGAGTCCCAATAGGAGGAATAGGGACGACTGCCTCTCTCGTCAAAGAATGGAAGTGGTCTGTAAATCCCTAGCTCCTTCGGCCACCTCCATGTGAGAATGACAGGCGGAAATAAATCTTCAACTGGGACTGACGATTTGCTGGTGCCCTTGCTTAAAATGTTTTGGATGGGTGGCTGTGAATCTTTCAAAATGGAATTGTTCTTTGCCGGTTTAACCAGGCGCGGTACCACTGCCGGGGACATGTTTTTGATGATCCCTCAAGTGTTTCGAGACCAATGAAGGGATTGGTCTCAGAATAACGTCTTTGCATCAAGCACGGTGACATCCCTAGAGATATGGAGATGCTGCGCAGAGAGTGTCAGAGCCATTGATAACAGATGCCTCGATGCCTCCAACAGTCTCTGTAAATGAGCTACAGACAATGATTCCTACTTCAACAGATTTAAGGACGCAGCCAAAGAAAGATGGGCATGGGAAATATGATAACTAGCATATGACCCTTCAGTTCCAAAGTTTCTAGAAGCTTAACTGAGAGATCGACTTAGGTCCCTGAAGAAAATGCCACATTGGAAGAACATATTTTCTAGGCTGGATGCTTAAGGGGCAAAGCGGGCAAATGGATCCCCGTAACTGGAGACGGAAACCGGGTCCAAAGCATAGAAGAGTTGACAGAACACCCTTTTTGCTGTTTGGCCACCCATCAATGCAGCTTCTGAATTAGCTCACTCTTCATTGCTGAGTAAAGAAGCAACATAAGGTCCATTTAAGCTATGCCCCGGAGAACCTCTCCAAACTGCCGATAATCTTAGCATCTGATAATTCTGAGTATTGGGAAAGGAAAATATAAAACTCGTTTACTACCTTGTCAGAGGTTACACTTCGCGATTCGAACATGAAGTAAAAATAAAATAAAAAAATAGGAGATCGGCCCTATGCTACTGGCTTTTCAGGGAACTCGTCTTTTTAAACTAAAATTGATAGTTCGTCGCCCTATCTTCGCTTTCGGGGCAAGAGAGGACAACTGCATTCTCTCTCTCTCTCTCTTTGAAGTGGAAGAGAATCTACTGGCTGAATTGTCTTATGCGGTCGTCTCTACTGATCACGGACTTCTCACATAAACCCAAAAACCTTGGAGAAGAGGACTTAATAATTAAGAGGTTGTCTTCGCGGGTTGGTGGGACTTAAATATCCTGGTGTTCTCTTCATCTCGAAGCAGGAGGCAAGTGATGGTCTCCCTCTCCTTCCCTTGATAACGAGAATGGAACAGACGGTGGTAATTAACAGCGTGAACAGTAGTCATTCGATGCATTTTAAACATGAACGTCTTAGGACGTATTCTTGTTATGTGATTGAACATGATAAGCTCTGCCAAGTTTATCAAACTACTTGGAGATTTTTCCATGTGTCTTAAACTAATTCCTACATATGCAATATACGATGCCAAATAATATTTTCTCATAATGTTTCCTGCAAAGTGTGACCCCGCTTTAACAAAGAGAAGATTCAGGGATTCAAACAATGACATTAATACACTTAATTCCATGCAACATGCATCATATGTATTATACACATTACCCCCTCCCCCAAAGAATACCTTAAAAGAAAACAAGACAAAACAAAAACAAAAAACAAAACAATTACAACTGTCAGAAGTGTGTTCAACTAATTGCAAATTGTAAAAAGTGGCATACATACGAACGTTTGTTACAAAGTGTAGGATACTTGTAGCTAGGACACCCAGAATATATGTAGGAAACAGCATCATTTCGTGACTAGATTGTTCACAGAGTACTGGTCACCGAGCCATTCAAAAGTAATGTATACTCTTACGCCATCTAGTAACAATGATTCCCTCAAGTGTGATTATTTTTGATGATGTCATTTCAAATGTTTTACTGTGTTTTGAAAAGTCACTTTAAAACCAAGCCTCATTTACAATTATACATGTTAAAAATGCGATCAACATGCATTAACTACAGTACCTGACTGAAGCATATATTGACTACAGAAACTGACTGTGTCTGTAGCACGATTTCCGTTGTTCGAAAAGTGCAAGCACCGACACAAATCTGACAACCCCACCAACCCAATGATCGGCAGATCTGCCTACCCCACCAACCCAATGACTGGCAGATCTGCCTACCCCAGCAACCCAGTGATTGGCAGATCTGCCTACCCCAGCAACCCAATGATTGGCAGATCTGCCTACCCGACCAACCCAATGATTGGCAGATCTGCCTACCCCACCAACCGAGTGATTGACAGATCTGCCTACCCCAACAACCCAGTGATTGGCAGATCTGCCTACCCTACCAACCCAGTGATTGGCAAATCTGCCTACCTCACCAACCCAGTGATTGGCAGATCTGCCTACCCCACCAACCCAATAATCGGCAGATCTGATATTAATTGTATTCATTCTACTTGTGATTTCAAGAAAATTTCGTGGACTCTACTGCGATTCGGAGGTAAATACTGTTCATCCATTTAATTTAATACAGCAAATATTGTACATCCATTTAATTTATTATAGCAGAAAAAATGCATCTATTCGTAGCAATTTAGTTCTTTGTGACAAACATTAAATATAATATGCACATATTGTACAATTTAAATATATTTAATATTGTATTGCCCTAAGTGATAGAATGGCTCACACACACACACACACACACACACACACACACATGCTTTGCTTAATTAAAATATTATTTCAAGTCTTTTGTCAGGATGATGGGATGTTCAAATCTCCTCAAACACAGAAAAATATAGAATTTGAGAATATCACTCTTGATTTTATTATGCCTTAAACACCATTTAAACAAATGCCTTCTACAGAATGGGATACAAATCTTCTGTCAATTATTTTCAGAGAGCGATTGCTTGCATGAATTATTTCCCTTAGTCCGTTCTCACTAATACACTCTCACTGCAAAGCCTCTTTCATATCTTTTTTTAAAAATATTTTTAAAACTATTGTTACGCAGCTATTACAAATAGTTCCTTATACCATGGTTAAAGATATGAGATAAAATAATTGTCACAATGTGAATAACACATCATGTAGGGCTATTGGAATATATTAATGAGTTCATACATGTAGGGCTATAGAAATATATTAATGACATCATACATGTAGGGCTATTGAAATATATTAATGAGATCATACATGTAGGTCTATTAGAATATAGTAATGAGATCATACATGTAGGGCTATTGGAATATATTAATGAGACCATACATGGTTTACTGTGTACAAACGATGCTGGAACACGAGACAAGAATTTGAGTTACAGAACAAGGCCTGACTATGCAGTCTTTCCCGACTGTACTTTCCAACTTTTTGCTCATAGCTAATTACGCATGATTGTTATTCTTATATAATCGGCTACTAGGACGGATGGGTGCATCACAAAAGGCTTCGTTTTCTACAATTTGCAAGAACAAAGTAGCGATGGGTGCATCACAGAGGGCTTCGCTTTGTACGGTTTGCAAGACCTATTATCAATGGGTGCATCACAAAAGGTTTCGCATTCTGTGGTTTTCAAGAACTTGTAGCTATGGATGCATCACAAAAGGCTTCGCTTACGGTTTGCTGAGCGGGGACTTAAATAGAACTTCGGTGGGAAAACCAAAGCTTGCACATGAGAGTTCAGGGGCTATAACTCTTCAACACGATGAGGTGGAATACTGAAAAATACTAGTCATTTAATGTCTCATTAATTTAAAGATCAAGGTAAGAGTCAATGAAATGCAATATTCCATAGTAAATTATCAAAATTAGGAGATAGGGAAATTAGTTGTCATAGCTGTTTTAAATAATAATGTGGAGCACTTGATATTAAACTACCTGTAATAATTTAGAACACTAGAAATTAAACTATTAATTTAGAACACTTGAAGTTAAACTAATAATTTAGAACACTTGAAGTTAAACTAATGACTTAGAACGCTTGAAATTAAATTAATAATGTGGCATACTTGAAATTAAATGAATAAATTAGAACACTTGAAATTAAATAATTTAGTATACTTGAAATTAAACTAATAATTTAGAACACTTGAAATTAAACTAATAATTTAGAACGCTTGAAATTAAATTAATAATGTGGAACACTTGAAATAAACTAAAAAATGTGAACACTTGAAATTAAATTTATGATATGGAATACTTGAAATTAAATTTATGATATGGAATACTTGAAATTAAATTAATAATATCGAATACTTGAAATTAAATTAATAGCATGGAATACTTGAAATTAAATTAATAACGTGGAATACTTGAAATTAAATTAATAACGTGGAATACTTAAATTAAATTAATAAGGTGGAATACTTGAAATTAAATTAATAACGTGGAATACTTGAAATTAAATTAATAGTGTGGAATGCTTGAAATTAAATTAATAGCATGGAATGCTTGAAATTAAATTTATGACATGGAATACTTGAAATTAAATTAATAATGTGGCATACTTGAAATTAAATGAATAAATTAGAACACTTGAAATTAAATAATTTAGTATACTTGAAATTAAACTAATAATTTAGAACACTTGAAATTAAACTAATAATTTAGAACGCTTGAAATTAAATTAATAATGTGGAACACTTGAAATAAACTAAAAAATGTGAACACTTGAAATTAAATTTATGATATGGAATACTTGAAATTAAATTAATAGCATGGAATACTTGAAATTAAATTAATAGCATGGAATACTTGAAATTAAATTAATAGCATGGAATACTTGAAATTAAATTAATAGCATGGAATACTTGAAATTAAATTAATAGCATGGAATACTTGAAATTAAATTAATAGCATGGAATACTTGAAATTAAATTAATAACGTGGAATACTTGAAATTAAATTAATAGCATGGAATGCTTGAAATTAAATTTATGACATGGAATACTTGAAATTAAATTTATGATATGGAATACTTGAAATTAAATTAATAATATCGAATACTTGAAATTAAATTAATAGCATGGAATACTTGAAATTAAATTAATAGCATGGAATACTTGAAATTAAATTAATAACGTGGAATACTTGAAATTAAATTAATAGTGTGGAATGCTTGAAATTAAATTAATAGCATGGAATGCTTGAAATTAAATTTATGACATGGAATACTTGAAATTAAATTAATAGTGTGGAATACTTGAAATTAAATTAATAGTGTGGAATGCTTGAAATTAAATTAATAGCATGGAATGCTTGAAATTAAATTAATAGCATGGAATGCTTGAAATTAAATTAATAGCGTGGAATGCTTGAAATTAAATTAATAGCGTGGAATGCTTAAATTAAATTAATAACGTGGAATACTTGAAATTAAATTAATAATATGGAACACTTGAAATTAAATTAATAATGTGGAATACCTGAAATTAAATTAAAAATGTGGAGTACTTGAAATTAAATTAATAATATGGAACACATACAATTAAATTAATATTCTGGAACACTTAAAATTAAATTAATACTGTGGAATACTTGAAATTAAATTAATAATTTAGAATACTTGAAATTAAAATAATTTTGAACACTTGAAATTATATTAATAATGTGGAACACAAAAAATTATATTAACTTATAAAATAAATCTAAATGCCAAAGGGAAATTTGGATAAGGACCGATTTTACGGCCCAGATTTGACTGTAGTATGTATGGCTATACCATGATCACTCTGTGTCCACTGGAACATATATATACATTAGATCTTGAAAGGCCGTGAAAGAACAGTTCACTTCTTTCTAAATAGGCATGCATTCATCCCAAACCCCAAATTTTTCCAGATTTCTGCATCTTCAATGTCCTAAAAAAGCACAAGAGCCATCTAGAACAAGTTTCTTTTTTTTCAGAAGATTCTTTTTGTAGCTATATATCTGTCTTATGGAAAAGAAAACCGGTTCTACTTTTGGAATTTGAGCAGGAAGTCAATGAACAACAAAAAAAAAAAATCAGGCAGTACAAATAGAGAAAATTGCTTAAAGCAAGTTGATATGAGAGAAACAAGAGCATACCAAAACAGTTAACTACGAATGCTGTATTGTTAATAAATTTTTTATGCATTCCTCATTTCTTATCGATGTTTACAGCAATTTTAAATCGCATAACATTTTTACATCTATAAGTGACAGAGGTGTGGAAATACATACAGTTACTGGAAATTTTGGCAGCGAGTGGTGGGTGGTGGTATCGAATCTCTCTAGTATAGTCTTTAATTGTGTGCATGACTGCTTGCTATCTGTATTGCCAGGTACTGAGTATCTAATGTTATTAATAATGTCTAATTCAGAATGAGAGCAAATAAGCCCCCCCCCCCCCGCTTGACTATCAGAAATAAAACTATTCAAGTTACGTAATGCAATAAACTTTATTCTTCATACCAATGCTTTTGCACTAATACTGTGGTGCGTGTGCACGTGGGCATGTGTGTGTTGTGGGTGTGGGTGAGAGAGAGAGAGAGAGAGAGAGAGAGAGAGAACAAGTAATAAATATTACACTGTGTTGTATTAACTGATGCATTTGATATATCATTTAAAATGCCAACAACTTAAGCCTAAAGAAAAAAAAAGCTTGCTACGGAAAGGGAAAAAAAAAGTTTCGGACAAGCATCGCATAAATATTTATTTTTCTCTAAATAGTAGACGCAGATGATACTATTACTATTAGTTTCTGATTGAAATGTAAATAGTGGACGCAGATGATATTATTAGTTTCTGATTGAAATGTAAATAGTGGACGCAGATGATGCTATTACTATTAGTTTTTGACTGAAATGGAAATAGTGGACGCAGATGATGCTATTACTATTAGTTTCTGATTGAAATGTAAATAATGGACGCAGATGATATTATTACTATTAGTTTCCGATTGAAATGTAAATAATGGACGCAGATGATACTATTACTATTAGTTTCTGATTGAAATGTAAATAGTGGACGCAGATGATATTATTAGTTTCTGATTGAAATGTAAATAGTGGACGCAGATGATGCTATTACTATTAGTTTCCGATTGAAATGTAAATAGTGGACGCAGATGATGCTATTACAATTAGTTTCCGATTGAAATGTAAATAGTGGACGCAGATGATATTATTAGTTTCTGATTGAAATGTAAATAGTGGACGCAGATGATGCTATTACTATTAGTTTTTGACTGAAATGGAAATAGTGGACGCAGATGATGCTATTACTATTAGTTTCTGATTGAAATGTAAATAGTGGACGCAGATGATGCTATTACAATTAGTTTCTGATTGAAATGCAAATAGTGGACGCAGATGATGCTATTACTATTAGTTTCTGATTGAAATGTAAATAGTGGACGCAGATGATGCTATTACTATTAGTTTCTGATTCAAATGTAAATAGTTGACGCAGATGATACTATTACTATTAGTTTCTGATTGAAATGTAAATAGTGGACGCAGATGATACTATTACTATTAGTTTCCGATTGAAATGTAAATAGTGGACGCAGATGATGCTATTACAATTAGTTTCTGATTGAAATGTTAATAGTGGACGCAGATGATGCTATTACAATTAGTTTCTGATTGAAATGTAAATAGTGGACGCAGATGATGCTATTACTAATAGTTTCTGATTGAAATGTAAATAGTGGACGCAGATGATGCTATTACAATTAGTTTCTGATTGAAATGTTAATAGTGGACGCAGATGATGCTATTACAATTAGTTTCTGATTGAAATGTAAATAGTGGACGCAGATGATGCTATTACTAATAGTTTCTGATTGAAATGTTAATAGTAGACGCAGATGATGCTATTACTATTAGTTTCTGACTGAAATGTTAATAGTGGACGCAGATGATACTATTGCTATTAGTTTTTGACTGAAATGTAAATAGTGGACGCAGATGATGCTATTACTATTAGTTTTTGACTGAAATGTAAATAGTGGACGCAGATGATGCTATTACTATTAGTTTTTGACTGAAATGTAAATAGTGGACGCAGATGATGCTATTACTATTAAATAGTGGACACAGATGATGCTATTACTATTAGTTTCTGATTGAAATGTAAATAGTGGACACAGATGATGCTGTTACTGTTAGTTTCTGATTGGAATGTAAATAGTGAACGCAGATGATGCTATTACAATTAGTTTCTGATTGAAATGTAAATAGTGAACGCAGATGATGCTATTACTATTAGTTTCTGATTGAAATGTAAATAGTGGACGCAGATGATGCTATTACAATTAGTTTCTGATTGAAATGTAAATGTTGGACGCAGATGATACTATTACTATTAGTTTCTGATTGAAATGTAAATAGTGGACACAGATGATGCTATTACAATTAGTTTCTGATTGGAATATAAATAGTGAACGCAGATGATGCTATTACAATTAGTTTCTGATTGGAATATAAATAGTGAACGCAGATGATGCTATTACAATTAGTTTCTGATTGAAATGTAAATAGTGGACGCAGATGATGCTATTACAATTAGTTTCTGATTGAAATGTAAATAGTGGACACAGATGATGCTATTACAATTAGTTTCTGATTGAAATGTAAATAGTGGACGCAGATGATGCTATTACAATTAGTTTCTGATTGAAATGTAAATAGTGGACGCAGATGATACTATTACAATTAGTTTCTGATTGAAATGTAAATAGTGGACACAGATGATGCTATTACAATTAGTTTCTGATTGAAATGTAAATAGTGAACGCAGATGATGCTATTACTATTAGTTTCTGATTGAAATGTAAATAGTGGACGCAGATGATGCTATTACAATTAGTTTCTGATTGAAATGTAAATGTTGGACGCAGATGATACTATTACTATTAGTTTCTGATTGAAATGTAAATAGTGGACACAGATGATGCTATTACAATTAGTTTCTGATTGGAATATAAATAGTGAACGCAGATGATGCTATTACAATTAGTTTCTGATTGGAATATAAATAGTGAACGCAGATGATGCTATTACAATTAGTTTCTGATTGGAATATAAATAGTGAACGCAGATGATGCTATTACAATTAGTTTCTGATTGAAATGTAAATAGTGGACGCAGATGATGCTATTACAATTAGTTTCTGATTGAAATGTAAATAGTGGACACAGATGATACTATTACAATTAGTTTCTGATTGAAATGTAAATAGTGGACACAGATGATACTATTACAATTAGTTTCTGATTGAAATGTAAATAGTGGACGCAGATGATGCTATTACAATTAGTTTCTGATTGAAATGTAAATAGTGGACACAGATGATACTATTACAATTAGTTTCTGATTGAAATGTAAATAGTGGACGCAGATGATGCTATTACAATTAGTTTCTGATTGAAATGTAAATAGTGGACACAGATGATGCTATTACAATTAGTTTCTGATTGAAATGTAAATAGTGGACACAGATGATACTATTACAATTAGTTTCTGATTGAAATGTAAATAGTGGACGCAGATGATGCTATTACAATTAGTTTCTGATTGAAATGTAAATAGTGGACACAGATGATGCTATTACAATTAGTTTCTAATTGAAATGTAAATAGTGGACGCAGATGATGCTATTACAATTAGTTTCTGATTGAAATGTAAATGTTGGACGCAGATGATGGTATTACTATTAGTTTCTGATTGAAATGTAAATAGTGGACGCAGATGATACTATTACTATTAGTTTCTGATTGAAATGTAAATAGTGGACGCAGATGATGCTATTACAATTAGTTTCTGATTGAAATGTAAATAGTGGACACAGATGATACTATTACAATTAGTTTCTGATTGAAATGTAAATAGTGGACGCAGATGATGCTATTACAATTAGTTTCTGATTGAAATGTAAATGTTGGACGCAGATGATGCTATTACAATTAGTTTCTGATTGAAATGTAAATAGTGGACACAGATGATACTATTACAATTAGTTTCTGATTGAAATGTAAATAGTGGACACAGATGATACTATTACAATTAGTTTCTGATTGAAATGTAAATAGTGGACGCAGATGATGCTATTACAATTAGTTTCTGATTGAAATGTAAATAGTGGACGCAGATGATACTATTACTATTAGTTTCTGATTGAAATGTAAATAGTGGACGCAGATGATGCTATTACAATTAGTTTCTGATTGAAATGTAAATAGTGGACACAGATGATGCTATTACAATTAGTTTCTGATTGAAATGTAAATAGTGGACGCAGATGATACTATTACAATTAGTTTCTGATTGAAATGTAAATAGTGGACGCAGATGATGCTATTACAATTAGTTTCTGATTGAAATGTAAATAGTGGACGCAGATGATACTATTACTGTTAGTTTCTGATTGAAATGGAAATAGTGGACGCAGATGATATTATTAGTTTCTGATTGAAATGTAAATAGTGGACGCAGATGATGCTATTACAATTAGTTTCTGATTGAAATGTAAATAGTGGACGCAGATGATACTATTACTATTAGTTTCTGACTGAAATGTAAATAGTGGACGCAGATGATGCTATTACTATTAGTTTCTGACTGAAATGTAAATAGTGGACGCAGATGATGCTATTACAATTAGTTTCTGATTGAAATGTAAATAGTGGACACAGATGATGCTATTACAATTAGTTTCTGATTGAAATGTAAATAGTGAACGCAGATGATGCTATTACTATTAGTTTCTGATTGAAATGTAAATAGTGGACGCAGATGATGCTATTACAATTAGTTTCTGATTGAAATGTAAATGTTGGACGCAGATGATACTATTACTATTAGTTTCTGATTGAAATGTAAATAGTGGACACAGATGATGCTATTACAATTAGTTTCTGATTGGAATATAAATAGTGAACGCAGATGATGCTATTACAATTAGTTTCTGATTGGAATATAAATAGTGAACGCAGATGATGCTATTACAATTAGTTTCTGATTGGAATATAAATAGTGAACGCAGATGATGCTATTACAATTAGTTTCTGATTGAAATGTAAATAGTGGACGCAGATGATGCTATTACAATTAGTTTCTGATTGAAATGTAAATAGTGGACGCAGATGATGCTATTACAATTAGTTTCTGATTGAAATGTAAATAGTGGACACAGATGATACTATTACAATTAGTTTCTGATTGAAATGTAAATAGTGGACGCAGATGATGCTATTACGATTAGTTTCTGATTGAAATGTAAATAGTGGACACAGATGATACTATTACAATTAGTTCCTGATTGAAATGTAAATAGTGGACGCAGATGATGCTATTACAATTAGTTTCTGATTGAAATGTAAATAGTGGACACAGATGATGCTATTACAATTAGTTTCTGATTGAAATGTAAATAGTGGACACAGATGATACTATTACAATTAGTTTCTGATTGAAATGTAAATAGTGGACACAGATGATGCTATTACAATTAGTTTCTAATTGAAATGTAAATAGTGGACGCAGATGATGCTATTACAATTAGTTTCTGATTGAAATGTAAATGTTGGACGCAGATGATGGTATTACTATTAGTTTCTGATTGAAATGTAAATAGTGGACGCAGATGATGCTATTACAATTAGTTTCTGATTGAAATGTAAATGTTGGACGCAGATGATACTATTACTATTAGTTTCTGATTGAAATGTAAATAGTGGACACAGATGATGCTATTACAATTAGTTTCTGATTGGAATATAAATAGTGAACGCAGATGATGCTATTACAATTAGTTTCTGATTGGAATATAAATAGTGAACGCAGATGATGCTATTACAATTAGTTTCTGATTGGAATATAAATAGTGAACGCAGATGATGCTATTACAATTAGTTTCTGATTGAAATGTAAATAGTGGACGCAGATGATGCTATTACAATTAGTTTCTGATTGAAATGTAAATAGTGGACGCAGATGATGCTATTACAATTAGTTTCTGATTGAAATGTAAATAGTGGACACAGATGATACTATTACAATTAGTTTCTGATTGAAATGTAAATAGTGGACGCAGATGATGCTATTACAATTAGTTTCTGATTGAAATGTAAATAGTGGACACAGATGATACTATTACAATTAGTTCCTGATTGAAATGTAAATAGTGGACGCAGATGATGCTATTACAATTAGTTTCTGATTGAAATGTAAATAGTGGACACAGATGATGCTATTACAATTAGTTTCTGATTGAAATGTAAATAGTGGACACAGATGATACTATTACAATTAGTTTCTGATTGAAATGTAAATAGTGGACGCAGATGATGCTATTACAATTTGTTTCTGATTGAAATGTAAATAGTGGACACAGATGATGCTATTACAATTAGTTTCTAATTGAAATGTAAATAGTGGACGCAGATGATGCTATTACAATTAGTTTCTGATTGAAATGTAAATGTTGGACGCAGATGATGGTATTACTATTAGTTTCTGATTGAAATGTAAATAGTGGACGCAGATGATACTATTACTATTAGTTTCTGATTGAAATGTAAATAGTGGACGCAGATGATGCTATTACAATTAGTTTCTGATTGAAATGTAAATAGTGGACACAGATGATACTATTACAATTAGTTTCTGATTGAAATGTAAATAGTGGACGCAGATGATGCTATTACAATTAGTTTCTGATTGAAATGTAAATGTTGGACGCAGATGATGCTATTACAATTAGTTTCTGATTGAAATGTAAATAGTGGACACAGATGATACTATTACAATTAGTTTCTGATTGAAATGTAAATAGTGGACACAGATGATACTATTACAATTAGTTTCTGATTGAAATGTAAATAGTGGACGCAGATGATGCTATTACAATTAGTTTCTGATTGAAATGTAAATAGTGGACGCAGATGATACTATTACTATTAGTTTCTGATTGAAATGTAAATAGTGGACGCAGATGATGCTATTACAATTAGTTTCTGATTGAAATGTAAATAGTGGACACAGATGATGCTATTACAATTAGTTTCTGATTGAAATGTAAATAGTGGACGCAGATGATACTATTACAATTAGTTTCTGATTGAAATGTAAATAGTGGACGCAGATGATGCTATTACAATTAGTTTCTGATTGAAATGTAAATAGTGGACGCAGATGATACTATTACTATTAGTTTCTGACTGAAATGTAAATAGTGGACGCAGATGATGCTATTACTATTAGTTTCTGACTGAAATGTAAATAGTGGACGCAGATGATGCTATTACAATTAGTTTCTGATTGAAATGTAAATAGTGGACACAGATGATGCTATTACAATTAGTTTCTGATTGAAATGTAAATAGTGGACGCAGATGATGCTATTACAATTAGTTTCTGATTGAAATGTAAATGTTGGACGCAGATGATACTATTACTATTAGTTTCTGATTGAAATGTAAATAGTGGACGCAGATGATGCTATTACAATTAGTTTCTGATTGAAATGTAAATGTTGGACGCAGATGATACTATTACTATTAGTTTCTGATTGAAATGTAAATAGTGGACACAGATGATACTATTACTATTAGTTTCTGATTGAAATGTAAATAGTGGACACAGATGATGCTATTACAATTAGTTTCTGATTGGAATATAAATAGTGAACGCAGATGATGCTATTACTATTAGTTTCTGACTGAAATGTAAATAGTGGACGCAGATGATGCTATTACAATTAGTTTCTGATTGAAATGGAAATAGTGGACGCAGATGATATTATTAGTTTCTGATTGAAATGTAAATAGTGGACGCAGATGATGCTATTACAATTAGTTTCTGATTGAAATGTAAATAGTGGACGCAGATGATACTATTACTATTAGTTTCTGACTGAAATGTAAATAGTGGACGCAGATGATGCTATTACTATTAGTTTCTGACTGAAATGTAAATAGTGGACGCAGATGATGCTATTACTATTAGTTTCTGACTGAAATGTAAATAGTGGACGCAGATGATGCTATTACAATTAGTTTCTGACTGAAATGTAAATAGTGGACGCAGATGATACTATTACTATTAGTTTCTGATTGAAATGTAAATAGTGGACGCAGATGATGCTATTACAATTAGTTTCTGATTGAAATGTAAATAGTGGACACAGATGATGCTATTACAATTAGTTTCTGATTGAAATGTAAATGTTGGACGCAGATGATACTATTACTATTAGTTTCTGATTGAAATGTAAATAGTGGACACAGATGATGCTATTACAATTAGTTTCTGATTGGAATATAAATAGTGAACGCAGATGATGCTATTGCAATTAGTTTCTGATTGAAATGTAAATAGTGAACGCAGATGATGCTATTACAATTAGTTTCTGATTGAAATGTAAATAGTGGACACAGATGATGCTATTACTAATAGTTTCTGATTGAAATGTAAATAGTGGACGCAGATGATGCTATTACAATTAGTTTCTGATTGAAATGTAAATAGTGAACGCAGATGATACTATTACTATTAGTTTCTGATTCAAATGTAAATAGTGGACGCAGATGATACTATTACAATTAGTTTCTGATTGAAATGTAAATAGTGAACGCAGATGATACTATTACTATTAGTTTCTGATTCAAATGTAAATAGTGGACGCAGATGATGCTATTACAATTAGTTTCTGATTGAAATGTAAATAGTGGACGCAGATGATACTATTACTATTAGTTTCTGATTGAAATGGAAATAGTGGACGCAGATGATATTATTAGTTTCTGATTGAAATGTAAATAGTGGACGCAGATGATACTATTACTATTAGTTTCTGATTGAAATGGAAATAGTGGACGCAGATGATATTATTAGTTTCTGATTGAAATGTAAATAGTGGACGCAGATGATACTATTACTATTAGTTTCTGATTGGAATATAAATAGTGAACGCAGATGATGCTATTACAATTAGTTTCTAATTGAAATGTAAATAGTGGACGCAGATGATGCTATTACAATTAGTTTCTGATTGGAATATAAATAGTGAACGCAGATGATGGTATTACAATTAGTTTCTGATTGAAATGTAAATAGTGGACACAGATGATACTATTACTATTAATTAGTGATTGGAAGGTAAAGCTGTTCCTGTTAAACACTTTATTCAACATTTTTCTTTGCGCATACTGTAGATGCATTTAGAGTACACTACACTTAGTGAATTTGTTTTACTGTCAATTCCTTATTCATTATTTTCTTTCTTGTTGTTTTTTTTCTTCCCAGGCGTCGCAGCATATAAAGGATCTTTAAAACCCTTATACGAAACGTACACCAGAACTATACAAGCTTGCATAGGAGCGACCCGACAATGAATCGGAGAGAGAGAGAGAGAGAGAGAGACACACACACACACGGATCCAAACGTCTTTTGTGTTAATTTTTTTTGTGTGAACTTAGGTTAACACCGACAGAAGTGTTACTGTTATGGTGAAGGATCATATGCATGTATTTACCTTTATCTCATCTATCCCTTATCTACCAATATTTTATCGAATAAATGGGTTTAGATTTTGTCTAAAATAAAGTGTTTTTGGAAAGAGACGTTTTAATTATTGTTTGCATGTAAAACGGTGTCTTTTGGTATCTTTGAAAATTATTATCTGAAAGGAATAAAATGTTCTACTTCACAATATTATTTGTCTTTGCATACCTTACACTTTGAAGAACTTGAGTATTACATGACATGGAATCCTCTGCTGAAAGCTTCACATACATAAACACGCGCAATTTAAAATCTCTGTATTTATAATAATAAGAAGAAAAAGAAGAATAAGGAGAAGATAAAAACAACAACAATCCACTGCAATGTGCAATGGCTATTATTTGCTATTTTTTTTCTGCCATTCACTTTTTTAACATACGCAATACTTACCTGCTACTACTGATTTGCTAACATTTTAATTCCCCAGCAAGCTAAATATACCATCCTCCAGTAATTTACTAGAGGCCCAGAATTGGAAAGAACATAATCGCAGTCTGATTCCTTAGTCATAGCAAACGAATATCTTATTTTGACTAGTACTGAAACGTGAGAGAGAGAGAGAGAGAGAGAGAGAGAGTTTCGACAGTATGTCCCTCCTCTGTGGTAATATCCTGAGCTCATCTATCAACCAACATGATGTCAAGTAGGTCGTTGTATCACGACCGTTGGGGCCACAGGAGGGTTAGAGGTCGAGAAATGAAGATCCTGACTTGGAGTACCCGCATAATTATTTTGAAAGGTGGGAAGGCATACGCATACAGACGATTCGATTTTAGAGTGAACGCGCCCAATGCCCATATCATTTGATCTGATACTGTTTGTGAATATGGGATGTGTATGTTTAGTGTGTGAACATGGGATATGTATGTTTTGTGTGTCACCAAAACTGAGCTATTATTACATGCCTTCCTGAGGTATTTTTTAAATATAAAATGGCTGAAGTTTTTGTCTGTGCCCTTATTCCACTACCTTTTCACCTACTGGCACCAAACTTGGACTAAAGGTGCATCTCATCATGGATGTTGCCGACCAAAACTAGATTGCTGTTACCTACTTTTAAGGATATAATAAAATTGCTCAAAAATGGTCTTTCCTTTTTTGTCTGGGCTGTAATTCATTTTCATTAAAACATTTAGGGCTGTTCCATTTAAACATACATGGTACCCAGGGAAGTAAGTTTTAAAAAAAACATATATCAGGATATTTTGATTGCACAGAGTTCATATTAAAATAAAAATAAAATTCTAAATGCATCTATGGGTGAGTAGCCCACATTAAAAGTGCCTTCCCTGTGTCCCATGTGTATTTTACTGAACAGTCCTTACACAAAAATTGCACCGTGTTTGCATAATGGTATGTACATGTTGCACACATAAATTGTATCAGTGTAACCTACATTCCAGAATTAGCAGCAGGGAAGTTCTACAGACCAGACGGTTCCGCCAAAATAAAGCTTCCTACGCAAACTTTCTCCGTAGAAGCCTCAGATTTCAAAAATAAGCCTTCCCACGAAAAATAATTTGCGTAAATTCGTTCCCGATTGCAATTTTTGTGTGCAAAATCAATGATTCTGGACAAGTAAAAAACAAAGATTTTTAGGGGGGGGGGGGAAATTTATTCTGGTGTCGACGAAGTTTGCGAAGATTTGGCTGCAAGTCTCATGAATAAATTTGATCGAGACCGATTCGATATCTACTACGCGGATCATGAAGATTAATCGTGATAAAACCATGCGGTGTTGCCTGGGCGCGGCTGAAGAAATGTTTGAATTTGTTTATGTCCATATCGCCGTTGCACCAGGTCTGATGAATATTTCTTAGCGTGTGAGTATCGACGCCATTGAAAACTGATAAGATATTGCAATTGTCCCTAATTACCTTTGGAATTTGCGTATATCGCTGCGTCACGTAAATCACATCGGTGTTCTTGTGTCGGCCACGCGAAAATATCCTAGCCGGATTAGTTTGCTTATCCAGCATAACATCATCGAAAACAACAAGATTATTAACATCGCCATCTAAATTTTCCACTGATGGAGCTTCATTGATGTCTGTGATGAATTCGATTGTGCCTTCGTCGGTATTGTCGCTAAATTCCTTTAGCACTTGATAACAACGCTGATCATCAACGGACGGTGCAACCAAATACAACTTATCCCATTTTAGCCATCGCATTATCAAATTTAGCAACAACTGCGTCTTTCCAGAACCAGACGGGCCAATGATTATCATCCTTATCGAATTCGGTAACACCGCGTTGTGTTTCACCTGCTCGCGTCGCTTCGTGGCTGAAAAATCAATTACATTCATGTTACTAGAATATATGGATCTATATTGTGTTAAATGTCGCACGCGCACAGCTACGATAAATCCAACCGAAATCGTCACACGCAATAACAGGAACGCAATTGCAGGAGAATGCGAAGTTTGTAAGACGCGCAAGTTCAGATTTGTAAAAAAAAAAATAGAAGAACCGGAGGAGACATTGCCGCCTCCATGAAAAATCTACCCGGGTTGCCCTGGGCGAAATATCCGGGAGAGAAGCATCTGCCAGGATACAATTACTGCGGACCTGGTACGAGGCTCGATATAAGACTCAACGATAATAATCAACCAAATCCCGGTGAAGATCCAGTAAACGCCATCGATAACGCGTGTTACTATCACGATCTTGCGTATCGTAGCGGGGATTTACAACAAAGACATCTCGCTGATATTAGGCTAATTCATGCAATAGACGCGATTCCTGACAAAAGTTTCAAAGAAAAATTGACAACTTGGTTGATAAAAGGCGCGATGAAAGGCAAATTAGTATTCGGTGCTGGTAAATAATAATGGAGCAAATATATTATTCTCCGCGAGGATTCTGGCGAGGAAAATCAGCAATAGCCAAACTCGCCAAGGCCGCTAAAGTAAAACAATCCACCGCTGAATCGTGGTTATCGAAACAGGCAGTCTGGCAAATATATCTTCCTCCGCCTAAGAAAATACCATATGCAAGTTTCACCGTCAGTGTCCCTAATGAAGTCCATCAGGCTGATTTAATGTTTCTTCCTTACGATACCGTCGACGGAGTCACATATAAATATGTCTTGACAGTCGTTGATATCGCTAGCAGATACAAGGAAGCGGAACCGTTATCGAATAAAACAGCAACGGAAATTTCAAAGGCATTTGAGAAAATTTACTCGCGATCTCCATTAACATGGCCGAAGCTTCTCCAGGTTGATCCAGGTCGAGAATTTCTTGGCGCGGTTACTTCACTGATGAAAAAGAATAATGTTAAAATCCGTCGCGGTATTGTAGGTGTTCATCACAATCAAGCTATCGTTGAGAGATTCAACAAAACTCTTGCAGAACGATTATTCGGATATCAGTACGCGCGAGAATTCATCCAAGATAATCGATCTCATGATTGGGTATCAAGATTACCTCATGTGATTAACGCGCTAAATAACGAGACAACTCGAACAATAGCAATGAAACCCGCAATTGCAATTACAAAACCGAATATACCCCTAAAGCGAGATTCCACAATTCCGCCTGTGCTAGGTAGCGTCACGGTCAGGTATTTATATAAAGAAGGCGAGGCCGAAGGAGGAAGAAAAAGAGCAACCGATCCAAATTGGAGCGTTACGACACATAAAATATCAGCCGTAACAAGATCGTCAGGGAGACCAGCAATTTATTTCCTAGATTCGCTAGCGCCACAACGCGGATTTACCAAGGAGGAATTACAAATAATACCGAAAGATACTCAACTACCGCCAGCGTCATTAATGTGAAACCGAATTCTACCTAACTGAGATAATTTTCTTACTCTTGACACGGCTAAATACACCAAATTTGACCAGGAAATTCTATCATCGACAATCCAAACTTGGCCATCCACGGTCAATCCTTGCGACGAGTGTATCGTTGTTGCATATCCAAGTTTCCACGGTGATCTTTCTGCATTTATCGCGTCATTA
Source organism: Sinohyriopsis cumingii (assembly GCA_028554795.2). Classification (NCBI taxonomy): domain Eukaryota; kingdom Metazoa; phylum Mollusca; class Bivalvia; order Unionida; family Unionidae; genus Sinohyriopsis; species Sinohyriopsis cumingii. Next base: position 12,584,606 of record CM068836.1, read on the forward strand.
ACAAGATTAATATCAACAAGAATAATATCGTTCAGTACCAAGATCTTTTCCTCTCCGCAGGGTAAAGTAACACTGATATTTTGTTTCCTGGTATCAGCGGGCCTGTAACATAACGGTACCTGCAATGTTGGAAATTTCTCGCAATGCAGCTTGAATAACATCTCCTGAATAATATCGCGAACAATTTTTCTGCTAGCAACGATCAAATGATCGGGACGCCACAAATTTAGAAAAATATCCATCGGAGTCTCGTCGATTATTTTTCTCATCACATCGCATTGAATTTTATTCGGTTGTAATCGAATTATTTTCTTAAATTCGGTCAGTAAAATATCATCGGATCTATAATCGGCGTCGATTTCCTCATAATAGTCAACGAAGTTCCTGAGCCACTCATGAGGAGATTCACCATCAATCGGATCAGGCTGGCCATGATCTCCGCACATTATCACGGCGGTATTTTTCTCCTCCAGCCAGATCAGGAAAGATTTTAATACAACTAAATTTACTGTGCAAATTTCATCAAATATTATAATTCTGTTGATATATTTGTTTCCCATACGAGCCGAATCCCATAATCCACCGCTGTATTTGAAATAACTGTGATAAGTACCAGAATCAACGCCGCGTTGCCTTATTTCTCGCGCTAATCTGTGAGTTGGAGTCAACACTATCATATCAGATTTCGCAAATAAATTTATCGCTCGCGTTGTTTTACCGCTACCACCAGGACCATTCATGTAAACGAATTTGTTACGTGAAATCGGGTCAAATGCAGATGCAGCCGTCGATATTTCCTCAAATTTATCTCGATGAAATTTATCGCAATCTTCGACATCGGCGTCCTCACAATAATCTAGAATATCCTCGTTTTTTATCCTCCAAGTTCCCCAAGAACCATCAGCGATTAAATTATCCAGCCTATACTGATATTTCTTATCGATATAAAACGAGTCCGTTGCGACCCTTACCGCGATATCAGAAAATGTATTTATCATCGACAGTAAATTTATACTCACATAAGCGAGCATCGATGATCTCAAATGCGTATACTGCGCCGATTCTCCATCGAGATAGCTAATTACGGTACCCAACTTTACTCCGTCAATGATAATATTTTCTCTGTTGCAGAATATCCCTCGCGACACTGTATCGGCAATAATAAAATCCATCTCGGCATCATTGATAAACAACCTAGCGTGTCGGTGTTTATGATCAACGGATCCTCCTTGAGTAAATTTGCGAATTATTTTTCTTCCGATATGTTTCGCGTTTTCACAATCCGTCGGCAACCACACTTCAGTTTGTTTCCTGTATGATATAATTGCCTCGCTCACCGTCAACGATACTAACATTGACGAATCCAGCATATACCTCAACAACACCGTAGGAACCCATCTGCGTTGAGATAAATGCCGACCAAACCAAATATAACAAATTTTATGTAAATTTTCAGCAAACTCGAATGAAGTAACATAAGCGAATCCGGTCATAACAAAATCTGGCAACGGCCCGTTAATTGCAACTCTCGTCATCTCGTTGGTGGGATGGCCAAATTTAGCAAAATAATCCGCACAATCGCCATATCCAAGGAAACTTCCAGGATAGCACGCGCTCATGTCAACGGATACCATGTCTTCGAAATAATACTTGGTATTCCACAATCCGCCATGGCCATACTCGATACAACTAAGTTGAATATCAGCGAGGTATTCGTTTCTCGTAGGTTTCCACGAATTTCTTTCTCTGGCAGCATGAGCAGCAACAGACGGAACCGTAAAACAGTTCGTTAATAACTGATCAGGATTTGACGAATATTTCACCGCGATATTTCTCATCGATTCATGCAATTTTTCATCACGGTAAATATCTCCTCGCGGCAATATAAACTGATCGTATTTTTCTTCGCTCGAAAATAACCAAACTGATATTGGATCAGATGCGGCTAATTTTTTGATATATCTGAACATAACATCGGAATTGTCCTTTGCACCATCAACGGGATAAAATTTAACAACACGATCTCGCGGGAATATCATTACCGACTGCGACCACGCATGTGAATTATGATCAACAATTTCGATTGGTACTCCTCGAGATCTATACGGCGACGAATATAATATTTCTCCCGATAAAGTTTTCACGGTAATAGGAAATTTAAGTTTCTTGCTCAACACAGCAACATCGTCAATCGATGCGCCATCAACAACTGTCTTCGCCCATGAGTTAATTTTATCCAACCTCAACTGGGTTAAACCAGATCCACGACGAGCGTTTTTCATATGCTCGATAACGCGCTCGGCAACGCAGTTTATCATCGGTGATTCTTTCATCGCAGGTAGATTTTTCATGTCCGGGTTATTATTCAGCCGATAAATTCCATAAACAACAGCACTAGAAGGATACGCCCTGGCATAATAAGGACCATCGATTCCCAATAATAATCCTGGCTTCGAATTTTTATCAAGGATGACGTTTTTCTTACTGCCACGCACGGGATCTCGTTTATCGCGAATAATCCAAGTGTCGTCAGGCATTTGTGCAATAAATTTTATTCCGAAGATAAATCGTTCTTCTTTATGTTCGGATTTTATATGCTCGATTATCTTCTTGGCCCGTTCCAGATTCATCGTAGCATCAACAGAGTTAGTTTTCCATGTCGACCAAGTGTGAACCGCTCCATCGTCGAAAAATTCTTTTTTGGCACGATCAACCTCAGGAATGATATATTCTGCCTCATCAAGATCAAATGCATCCATTATTATATTTTAGACAAATGTTTAAATTATAATGAATAAATGTTCGTGGATACCAATCGGATCAACAAAATCATGCGACAAATCCTGCAGAGGTGATTATTGTGGTTCTCACATATATGCAATTCGACGTGGCAGTAAAGGACCACAGAGGTGTTTAGTTTGCCAAGTTGGCACTCGAGGAAAGACTCGATTGTGTTTATCCTGCGGAGGAAAGAATTATCGAGAATTGCTCAGATATTACAAAAAGAAATCTTCCTCGATAATAACATGCGAAGAAGATTATATTAATCGATTCAAGGCAAATTACGATTTAAACAAACAGAATATTGTATATGGAACTGAAATCGACGATTCCTCCAGCAACAATCACGAACGAGTATAGATCTCATCCAACCATTGATGGATATGAAGCATCTTCGGATGGTGTTGTCAGAAATATCAAAACGAAAAATCAAGTCGGTAGTGTTAATAGATTTGGATATCTCAAAATTACCGTCGGTAATGATAAAAAACGAAGATATACGACTTATTTCTGTCACAGGTTCGTATACGAGTGTTATCACGGACCAATAAAAATCGGTCTTGTTATCGACCACATTGACGGAAATAAACTTAACAACAAACTATCCAATCTCCGGGCTGTAACTCAAAGTGTAAATTGTAAATTTAATGGCGGATATCGATCAGCTAAGGCGGTAAAATCATTAAATCGAGAAACAAATGAAGAAATTGTATTCACGTCGATGAACGCCGCCGCAAGGTATTTTGGTATTAATCAAGCATCGGTGCAACGCGCGGCAGAAAAAATAATCAACGCAGCATTTTCCTATGAATTTGGCGAATGGATCGAGTTTTACTATATTCCGATAATATCCGAAGAAAATTAATTGAATATTACAAAAATTATATAATGGACGAAGAAAATATAAATAACATCATCGAAGCCATCGATGATCTGAGAAAGAAAAAAATAAATCTTCCCTCGGAGTTGGACGCGAATAAAATCCGATCCGAATTCGAGACGATTGTTCAGGGAAAACTCGAATATAAATACACGCTGCCGTCAGAGTACAAATTAATAAAAAAGATCCAAATTGCCATGTATCAATCACTTGCGACAGTCAGCGATGATCAAATCGAGGATTTTGTTAAATTATCGACGCTGGTAGAAAAAGCTAGGTTGATTTTATCGGATGCATATGAATCAAAAAAAATTACAAGCTCGCGTGTCAGACAACTGAAAAAACTTGTCGATGAGAGCAAGACCAAGGAAATTTCTGATCCTTGAATTTTCCTGAAGATTTCCGCAAACAAAAAAAAAACAAAAATTAAAAAAATCTTCCAATTTTGAAAATTTCCCCGGTTTTTATTTATTTTTTTGGCCCATTTTTCCCTGGTGTACAGATTCAAAAAATCTGCGATTCTCACGATTTTACCAGCAGATTGATACTTATCGTTTCCCCGCGTATATCAAGCAAATTTCCTTTCTGATCCGTTAGTTTGAAATTTATCCTCGACAATAATCGATTGTGGCATCGCAGGTAAAACGGATTTACTGGTTCTTTTATTATCAAATAACCAGGAGAAGCGCTAGGTGAAAACGAATACAAGATGAATCCCTGCTGTGCTTGATTTGACTCTGACGAATCAACATTGTAGCTGCCCTCGACAACATCTGCGTGAAGATAAATCGCGATAACTTCCGTTATGTTAACGATACCTGGCGAGATATGCCGCCCCTGCCCGGCGGGATCGTTATTGTGTTTGAGAATCGATTCTGATTGTATTTTTTAGTCCACGCGGCATGTAACTTCGGAAATAAATCATCGATGGTATCAGTAACAGATTTTCTCATTTTATCAACATCATAATCGGGAAATTTGAAATTTGGTAGCGTTTCCTCGGTTAAACCAAATACTCTCATGAATTTTTGTTTTTCTCCTGAATTTCTGATCAACTCGAATTTGCTAATAGGAAGAACATAATCGGCAATTGATATATCGTCGACTATCGCCTGAATAAACATACCATGATAATATTCAACATCATTCGCGAGTTGATTTAAAATTTTCACGCGTCCGATAATTTCGCTACATGAGCCTGATTTATTTAAGATGCATTCATGAAAGGATTCCCGCAATAAATTTAAATGTAATTTATGTTCTTGATTAAATTCGTTGATGGTTCTTCTTATCGAGATGCCTTCTATGGGGAATATTTTCCTGTTAATGTGGGTAGCGTCGAAGATTTTCACACCGGGGGGAATTTTGGGAAGAACCAACCACGAGAGAATTTTTTCGTCCCTAAAAGTAAAAGCGAACATTAACATGTTAAATTTGTGGATGTTCACGAAGCTGATGGCAGTGTGGATTAGAGGCTTGTGTTTGATATCTCCGTACCATCCTTCGTCGGTGGTAAAATCTGATTTTTTTGGCTCCGGTTGCTCTGGAGGAGCTTCCTCGTACCAACCTGGAATAATAAAATCAGATTTTTCTGGTTTTGCCAGAGGTGCGATTTCAGGCCAACCTAATATGGTCCTAATCGATGATTGGTAAATATCTACCATGTACGGTGATTTCACTTCTATCATCGATGACAGTGTTGGATCGTGCGCAGATATCTTTATTCCCGGAGTAGCATCGCCGGTTATATTTGATATTCTACTGGTAAATTCCTTACCTAGTTGCTCAATTTCATAACTGCCTGTTGGTATACCAACGACGATCCAATCAGGTGTTCCATCGGGTTTGTTTTTGTTGGCAAAAACAAGTGAATTGTTTGATAATAATCTGCCGAATGATTTCGATCTAACATTGGGCCAGCTGTTATAGACACGCAGCTGCGTTAATGCAATTTCTTTGACGCTGATTGGTGTTGGAAAATTAATGCTAAATTCAGGTTTGGTGGAGCTTAACGATATTAGTGTTGTTGTCGGCGGTGTCGTGTTTGTCACGATCTGGGCTAGTTCGGACATTATTAATATTCATTTGTTCAATCTCCGAGTAAATACTGATCATTGCCGAAAATTCTGGATCGGAGATAACACCATCATTGAGACTCTCGGAAAGAAGCGATGATAATTTCGAATACGCGTCATTGACCTTGGATAGTTTATTCTTGTACAATGATAACTTTTCACTCGTGCACGAGGATATCTTTTTCGCTATGATATTGAGAACACCAGCGATTGTCGTTGTTGACGAGATTATTATCGTTGCTACGATCGGCACTATCGTTGTTACCGCGGATAAAATTATTCCAGCACCAGCGACTACCGCGGATACCGCGTACACAGCAACATCGATGGTAACTAATCTACGCTGGTATTTCTTTATTTTTATCTGATACTCGTCGAGGAGTTTTTTTAGCGAATCCTGCCATGAACGCGCCTGATTGTATCGGTAGTCCGATGCTGTCATTTATTAGTTAGTTTATCCAATCAATTGCGGGTATTTGGTAAACATATTCGAAAATTGTAAAATAATTGATCGGCCCTGTCACGGATCTATCTGGTGGTTCTAACGTAAATATTTCGTTGATATTTTTAGTTAGTAAAATATTTAAACATCCGGAAGATTCATCGAAGGTATGGTACCATTTATGTATTTTTATTGTTATCTTAAATTTTATCCTTGAGAGAATATATATTCGATATAACCCAGTAATTGGCGCAGAGAAGCCGAATAAATTTTCCTCGGGTTTCCATATGTTATTCCCCAGACCGGACACCACAAACGGTATTGAACAAGTAAGATTACTTGTTCTTACCTCTGGTGGAAAACTAATATTTTTTAATAATCCAATATGTTCCCTAACTATTGTTTCTTTTAAATCATCAATTTTTGTGGCTGCGTCGAGAAGTTTATTGTTCAAACTTCGCATCGTTGAAACATCCACGTGTATTTCTCTCACAATTTCTCTGAGATCGTCGTGTGATGTTATATCGACCTTTTTGTCAATTTTTGTAGTTGCGATGAGAAGTTTCGCGTTTAAATCTCGAATTTCTCCGTCATACGCTGATGTATCTAACTTTTGACGCGCTAATTCACGTACCACGTTAATTTCATCGTTGATTTTTTTCGTTTTCTCATCTATCGATTCACGTATCGCGTTAACCCCCTTGGTAAATTCGGGAACAACAACATCGCTGAGTTTATTAATTTCCTCGCTGATTTTTTTGTTGAGATCGTCGATTGTTGTTCTCTGACCCAACGAGATATTTACTTCGTTAATTTCGGCAAGAATATTAGTAATTTCCTCGTTGATGGATTTTACTCTCTCGATGAGATCGCTGTGTGTAGTTGAGGAGGTATCGATGAACTTTTTTATATCCTCGTCGAGTTTTTTACTGAGATTTTTTGATACCTCCTCGAGTTTTTTAAGATCATTATTTAGCTTGCTAAATCTTTTTGTCACTCTGTCCTGGAAATCATCGGTTGTTGCCTTATCGGACTTTAGAAGCATCGCCGCTGATAACTCACTATTTTTTTGTTTTATATCCACGAGATCAGTCTTCGGGGGGAACTCCGCGATAATATCGGTAATATCAGCTATAGATTTCAACACTAATTCTGATTGACGAGTAAACTGACTGATATGATCATTATATTCCTCTCGCTTGATTATATCAGTTATTTTCACGTTGCTGGTGTGTAATCTTCCCTCGGTATTTTGAAAAACAGCAACTTCGCCAGGATCTACTTCTGACAGCGATAGGAGATTGTTAATATCACTCTTGGTTGCAAATTTTGATGTATCGATGTCGCCTGTTTCTGTTTTTTACTTCCTAAAGAGCGATCTACCGTAAATGTCAACCATGATATTTATCTACGGTATATTCAAATACAATTTTGTTATAAGGGCCGGATGATTTTGAAATTGCGTCAAGAACATTAATTGACTCCGGGCCGCATATCGGTGGATCCGCTAATGTCTGCGTTGGAAGTGTCGAATACCAAATCGGAATATTCAACGAAGACACGTAGTTGATAAATTCATTTGGTGGCGCTAATCCATACGAGTCAAAGTAAATAACTTCGCGAGGATTAATCGCGTAGGCGACCCAGTGTGTTCCAGGGCCGGTATTTTTATCGAGATTTATTATTCCTGTCTCGGTAGGGTTTGGTTTTTCTGGTAGTTGATCCCGCATAAATACGCCTCTGAAAAATTTTATTTTTTTATTCTTTGCTTCGCTAAGTAGATCTAAATTTGAATAGGCCGTGCTAATCTTAGGCCGGATCCGTACGGGGGTCGTCTTAGATAAAGGCCGTTTCCCTTTTTTTTACCGTATCTCCCTCCGGTAATTTTACTTGTTAATGCGGAACCTAATTGGGAACCTATCCCTCCGAGCGCGCCTAATCCGAATGCCTTTCCAATCGCCGGAAGAGCCATTTTCACTAGCCCCAATAGAGGAAGAAATCCGCCTGTTTTGACCATGTCTCTGATGGCGCCTATGGAAAGGCTCACATGAACACCGGAATTTACTGATTTGGCCTTGGAAAATCGTTCACGTTGACCTTTAGTTAGCGATAGTTTGTTAGGTCCACCATGAATTTGATCGTTTTTCAGGGTTAATTTCAAACCGCATCGCTTTGATATCGCTGATTGGAGCTTTTTTATCTGACCCGGGGTCAGAGTTACACTGACGTGTTCGTATGGCATATTAATAATCGCTTAATCTAAATTTGGAATTTGTCACATGTTCTCGACAGGAGCGTCAATAATTCTCATTCTGCCGCTGATGCCTTCCAGGATCATTGTTCTATCGCTGAGGATCACCGCAACTGCTCTATATAAATTATTTCCTGTGCGAATTCTGGCTTTGAAATGGATATCAACAACAGATTGTTTTACCAAATCGAGATGCTCCAGGGAAAAGTAATAGATAGGATAGCGAGTATTAAAATCTAGCTGTGATATTTGCAATCCGGTATCGATATTTTGATCGCGACCCATAAAACTTAGCAATCGATAATACGCGCGAGCTGTCGAATAATTTTCAAAATTAATTGATATTTCCTCTGATGGTTCTTGTTGGCCATTTACTCTCAGTGACACGTTTGTTGCGTTGATACTATCGAATATCATATGGCTGTATAATTGATGATATCTTCGCGTGTGCAAAAAAGCGATAAAGATATGCCTAGGTGCAGAGGTACCTTGCTGCGATGCAATACGCCAAGTAAAATCACCATCAATATCGGTAGTTATGGAATCTGTTGTTGTTGTTAGCCATGACATGACAGATTTACCGCCTTGGTTCATAAATGACAATAATTTTTCTTCTTCGATTATTGATGGAGTTATCGCTGGCATCCACAAGGCAAATTTGAGTAATTTTACCTGGCCGGCATTTCCCGCATCGAGAGCATTTATCACGTTAGTAGCGTAATCGATATTACCTTCTCGCCAGATAGCATCATCGCCATTTCCTTTTCTGATAAGTGTTATGGTATGTTTCGCTCCGTAGATAATTTTTCTGAAATGCCTGCAAAATCCGAATATATGGGATAACGGAATAGCACAAGAAAATCTTCTGCGAGCTCCTTGCAGCATAGATTTTCGCGTGGCAAATCCGAGATTATAATCATTATTAGTGCCAACAGGGAGATCTTGGACATTTCCAAGGGGGACGCCTGGATTGGCGCGATCGGTGGGCGTTCTGATGTCAAGCGGCCTACTATCGGGACGATCAGAATTATCTTTGGCAAACATCATGCCGGGACCAGCTGATCTAGTAAAATCATCCGAGTATCTAGCTAGGCCTATTATCGTCGTTGCTAAGTCAACATCATTGGTAATTGACTCAATCTCTCTTCCATCAATCATGTAAGTTGCGCTCTTGAATAACGCCATAATACCGTTGTTAACAAATCCGACTCTAAAATCTGCTGCATAGGCGGTATTATCCGCTTTAACAACTTCCCCGGTAACTTCGATATATGCCTCAGATGGAAGAAAATATCTTGTTGTATCGTGAACTTGAATTTCCAAGCGATTAGATGTATTTGGTTCAACTGCATCGTACGAGAAATACTGGAAATCTCGTACTGATGTGTCCCTACCTACGGGCTCGTCCATGTCGAACACTTCATTTGACACTTGTGCGAACATTTATTATTAAGAATATCATCTAAAACGAAGACCACTGCCTGAAATAAAACTTGTATTAGCAACTTCATTTGCGAGATTTGTCTTAGCAACTTCCTGCGCTAAATTTGTCTTAGCAACTTCCTGCGCTAGATCGTTTATTTTTTTATTTGCCGCGTCGTTTATGGCTTTGCTGATTTCGGGTGGCATTTCTCTGGTGCTAGGTAATTTGACGGGTTGTTTTTTGCGCATTAAATTTAATATTTTACTTTTGACAGCATTGAAGCCTTTACTGGCCAAATTACCGATACCAGAAATGGCAGTCTCGCCGATCTTTCCTATTGCTTTTAACCCGAACTGTTTGACCACGGGTCCGATTTTAGGTATTATTCGCGTAACGAGACTTCCAATGATATCGCCGAATCCATTGCCGTGTATATATTTGTACACGGGCAATCTAGAGTTTACTATGCGGACCTGTTTGGGTCTGCGCTGATGTTTGTGAACAATCATGTTATTTCAATTATGTTGTTTTAATCGATGAGTTCATCGACAAGTTCCTTGTAAATGTGAGAATTAATGATGCCACCGCGGAATAACCGCTGACAAATATCTGAAGCCTCGTTGATTACTTCGCGAGAGTTATTTCCGGCTCGTTTTCCTCCGATTAATACCTCGAGGCGAGATACATCGTTGACAACACTGTCAGGGCAAATGGTATATCCGCTTCCTGTCTTTGGTTCTGATTCTGATGACGATGGCCCTGGCGAATCAGACGACATTGGTGAATATATGTCTGGTGGAGGTGAAGGGGACCTCTCGCGCACGATACCCCATCTTAATTTGGGGGAAAGTACGGGACCCTTCCAGTTTGTCAGTTTGGGGTCAACGGGGAGTGGTGGTTCTGGAGGGGGGCGGGTGATGGGCCTGACTAACGTATAAACATCTCTAGTAGATGGTGGACTTTTTGTCTCTGTCGCTATTTCTCTCGTAGATGGTGGACTTTTTTCCGCTGCCGCTTTTTTTGATTTGTATTGATCAACCTTCAATAAAAAATTTATAAAATTTTCATCATTGTAAACTATCGGTTTTCCTAAACTACCAAAATAAATTATCGCCTGCCAATCAATTTCTCCGACTTTATCAGCAATATTTTTTTTCAAAAATAAATTTTTACTTTCCGGAGAATCATCCGCAGCAACTACCATTTTTTTAACATCGTCATCGATTAAATTCATATATTCTTTGTTCAAATAATTATCTGCGGGTAATTTAGGATCAATTATTAATGAGCCGTTGTACACAGATGGTTTATATTCGCTTGGTTGAGTTACTGGTTCCTGATCACTCTGATCTTTTTTCTTTTTTGATTTTCTCTCTTTTTTCTGAGGTGTAATTTTTTCTTTTGGTCTAGCTCCTAATTCCTGTGGTTGAATATCTTCTTCCTGTGGTTGAATATCTTCCTGTGGTATTACTTTTCTTCTTCGTGTTTTAGCTTTTTCTTCCTTCTCCTGTTGTTTTCTTTCTTTTGCTTGCTGTTTTATATCTTCCGCTAGTTGCTTATTATAATTATATCTATCGTCTGCTGCTTCTAAAAATCTTCTAAAAAATGGATCCCTTTCACTCGCCTGTGTTTTTTCCGCATAAACTTTATATAACATACCATACCAACTATTACGGGTTTTATATTTTCCCTTTCCTATTTCAGTCAAATATTCATTTCGAACACTAAACATATCTTCCGCAAATTGACCAATTCGATCTATGGTATACAGTGTCGAGAGCGGTCGTGATATTATTTCCCATCCCTCATCGGTGAAATTTTCTCTTAAATTCTCGATATTAAACTTCCCTTTTTTTACTCCCGGTTTTCCTACTACGGTTTTTCCCTTACTACCTATTTTATAAGCAATTGCAGGTTGTCGCCCTTGTGCTGCTGCTGCTATTGCTAATCGCTCGGGTAATGTTCGTGATTGTTCCTCAATACCTTTCAACATGGGAAAAATTCCCTTTTTCTTAGTATCCGGATCTCTTTCGTCGCCAAATACAACTTGCTCGATTGTTCCGGTAACTGGCTTCAACCATTTCGACGATACCTCGGCAATTCCATGTTGTACATCTTCGTAACCACGAACATTTCTCTTGAATAATTGTTTTGTCGGGATAAGCTTCTTTAGTGCCGCTAATTGCTCTCGCGCTAATCTGGCAGAATGAGGCTCTCCAACTGTACTAGCTTTCGGACTCATATTATTTTCAACTATATTGTTTTAATGCGAGGTAAAATTAGGATTAGCAGCCAAATCTTGACAAACGTCCACGACACCAGAATAAATTTCCCCCCCCGCTAAAATCTTCGTTTTTTACTTGTCCAGAATCATTGATTTTGCTCACAAAAATTGCACTCGGTGACGAATTTACGCAAATTATTTTTCGTGGGAAGGCTTATTTTTGAAATCTGAGGCTTCTACGGAGAAAGTTCGCGTAGGAGGCTTTATTTTGGCGGAACAGTCTGGTCTGTAGAACTTCCCTGCTGCTCAGAATTTATTAACAATTGCTTAAAATTTGTATTGATGGTATAATGCAAACATGTAACTTTATTGTAATGAAACTTCTACCAAGAGTGTAACTTCGGATGGGTACATTTCAAACCAAATATTGGGCTGCTGTACTTACATTTCAGAACTTGTTTCAAAATTGCTATAAAAGTGTTCATCTCGGTTAGAGCTGCATTTTTTTAGACCACTACATCTGTCAACATTAAATTTGACCTTGTTATGTATCTTGGGGTTGGATGGGTATGAATTGCACAAGAACAATGTGTCACTTTTCTTGTATCAAAATTACACTAGGAATACATCTTCTAATTAAAAGATATCACAGATTTCCAGGATTTTGACCACTACTTTAAAGACAGTCGGTGCTCAAATTATGACGCCTTTTAACCTAAGAATTGCACTATGACTGCATCTCTGAACGAAAACAATTCATATTAAAAAAGGGTCACTATGACCTCTTTTTGAGGATTTTGAACATTACATAAAAAAGTGTACATGTTCAAATTGAAACACCTTGCATTCTATTACCACCCTAATTTGTACATCAATGGGTTATGTCACATACAAATACTGGGTTGTTATATTGATAGGTGTCACAAAACTGGAGGTTATCTTGTGAGTTCCTGTTAACTAATATCGGTAGATTACATGTCGGATTTTGTAAAATTGGGTACTCTTCCCCCCATTAGGCTGAGAGAAAAAAAAATGAGGGGCCAATATGGAAAAAAGGAGGGCACTAATCTGGTCATTGTTAGAACCTCACAAAATAGCAGAATAAAATTTAAGTAAAAATAACACTGTACTAGAGTGTCATTATACATCCCTTTTTGTTACTAGAGTGTCATTATACATCCCTTTTTGTTACTAGAGTGCCATTATACATCCCTTTTTGTTACTGAGTGTCATTATACATCCCTTTTTGTTACTAGAGTTTCATTATACATCCCTTTTTGTTAAGATATAAAGAAGAAAATCCATATTGTTTTTCTTTGGTTCATGTTTGAAATGTTTTTTGTTTCTTTTTCAACACTGGCAAGTAATTAACCGTAACCAGGCTGTTAACCATAGTCAATCAATTGTATGTCCATCGTAATGGTTTGAAACAGCACTGAACATCAAACAGTAACTAAATCTCCAACAGTACATCCAGTACAGACTTGTTCTTTTTGAAAAAAGTATAACAAGGAATTGTTAGTCAACATACAGCTAAGATAATGAATGATGTGCAAAGATCACTAATCATTAACCTTGATATGTATGATAGGGTGGAAGATGGCGACCAAGTCTTACTGACTTAACAATCACAATGAGTGCTGTAGTTACGTTCTGATGGAGTCAACAGAAAAACTGGAGGCCAAAGTTTGAAGAATACTTCACATAACAGGCAGCCCATATTGCATAGCTTAGTAACAAATTGCTATATTTGTACCATATTCATGCATATGTATTTTCCCTTATTGAGTCATAATCCAACAATGGAGCAATGGAACCTGGGATATCCCAAAGTCAGTTGAACTTGCAGTGCAGTTTCTTTAATGAAATAAATGTCTAATCATATTCAACCTAATCTGATGAGACATTCATTTCATTAAAGAAATGTAATAACCTGAAACCAATATCTGAACATCTGGACAGAAAATTAGTATACAAATATTCATTTGATATCCTGCTAGACTGGCAGTGTATTTTAAAAGAAACAATAAAGTTTAGTTGTCTCATAAACTTGTCAAATATGTATAAAGCAAGGAAAAGGGCATATTTTTAATTGAAACTGTGTGTTTAGGCCCCCTCAATCTAAAAGTGGACTGGACCAGACTGGTATGGGAACACAATACAACTCTATCACATGTGATGGGGACCCCAAAACTGAGTCAACGTACAAGTTCATGGACCTCATCAAAAGGGAGCTGACAGGGTGCCTTTTAATTACAATTTACATTATTTGCACAAGATTCATTACAATGCATTTTATGAGGCAACAAATGCAACATATGTAGTAAGAAAATGTTACTTTTTCTTTTAAAATGTACGTAGGAAAAATATTTTTTAAAACAAATTTCAAGTCCATTTAATGAAACAAATGAATCCTTCAAGAATTTGATGGTTTACACAAAACAACCAATACACCAACATTTAAGAAAAGCATTTGACTGACCATACAATTATAACCAAGTGTTCTGTGTAACTTGGTGTCTCACCTACATCTGAATGTTTGTTAATACAATCCCTGGATATGTTTTCCATAAAATGCATGAAATCTTAACATTGTTGGCCATAATGCTTAAACAAGCAATCCAAGAACCCCTCTCGTATCAGTGTATAAACTTTAGACACATAATAATATCCTAAATTTGCTGGTGGATATATCAACTAGTGTTGACGATGGGATTATCGAAAACTGTTAACATAACATTATTTACAACAATGAAACATTCTTTTAACTTGAGCAGGAGAGACAGACAAAACATCAGCTATCAAACTTAAAACACAAAAATCAGTAATATAATATTATATCAATGTTACAGTTAAATTCACAAGAAATCTAAAAGATGCGTGACTAACACAAAACTTCAACACTGTTCATGATGATGAAGCAAGCTTTCTGCTGAAGGCCTAAGCGAGTGAACAAGCAAGACAGGAACTCCTTGCATATCAGGTGAGACAAGAAAGGAAACTTGCACATCAGGTGAGACAAGCAAGACAGGAACTCCTAGCACATCAGGTGAGACAAGACAAAACTCCTAGCACATCCGGTGAGACAAGCAAGACAGGAACTAGCATATCAGGTGAGACGAACAAGACAGGAACTCCTAGAATACCAGGTGAGGCAAACAAGACAGAACTTGCAGCACGTCAGTTTATAAACTTTATACTAAAGAAACATTATCCTAAAGTACCAGTCAAATGCAACCATTGATGCAATAGATATGACTTAAACACTTTAATGCAAAATTGTAACATTGTTCACCATGATGCATATGCTGGTGAGACAAGCAAGAAAGGAACTCCTCAAATATCATGGTGAAACAAGCGAGAAAGGAACTCCTTGAATATCATGGTGAGACAAGCAAGAAAGGAACTCATCAAATACCATGGTGAGACAAGCAAGAAAGGAACTAATCGAATATCATGGTGAGACAAGCAAGAAAGGAACTCATCAAATACCATGGTGAGACAAGCAAGAAAGAAACTCATCAAATACCATGGTGAGACAAGCAAGAAAGGAACTAATCAAATATCATGGTGAGACAAGCAAGAAAGGAACTCATCAAATACCATGGTGAGACAAGCAAGAAAGAAACTCATCAAATACCATGGTGAGACAAGCAAGAAAGGAACTAATCAAATATCATGGTCAGACAAGCAAGAAAGGAAATTCATCAAATACCATGGTGAGACAAGCAAGAAAGGAACTAATCAAATATCATGGTCAGACAAGCAAGAAAGGAACTCATCAAATACCATGGTGAGACAAGCAAGAAAGGAACTAATTGAATATCATGGTGAGACAAGCAAGAAAGGAACTGATCAAATATCATGGCGAGACAAGCAAGAAAGGAACTTATCGAATACCATGGTGAGACAAGCAAAAAAGGAACTCATTGAATATCATGGTGGGACAAGCAAAAATGTAACTCGTGGAATATCACAGCGTACACTTTAGACCTATTGGGATCTTACTGAAGAGTCTGACCTTATGATGTAGACCTATTGGGATCTTATTGAAGAGTCTGACCTTACAATGTAGAAGATACGTCACTGTGAAATACTTAAATGTAGCTGATGACGACAATATGCTGTTGACAACAACAATGCTGTCACCAGAAAAGTGACTACTATATCTCACTATACTTACGCAGGTAAAACAACAAAAAACACCTATATTCTTTTTTCTTTCCTTTTATGCAATTTGTTTACAAGAATGTTCATGATTACACATAAGAATCTCTGGTAAAGTGCCTGAATGCAGAACTGAATCATAAAATGTTTTGTACAAAAACTGAAGCAATGTACAAAAACTGAAACACAAAGCATACTAAACATATAAACATATCTATTTCTGAAACTGCTACTGACCTGAAATACTTCTGTATTTGCAAGAAAACCTGTTTGCAAAAAGAGAGAGAGAGAGAGAATGAGTAGAGAGAGAGAGCAAGAAAGAGAGAGAGAGAGAGCAAAAAGTTATAACGAAATAGAGACAAAGACAGACATACAACACCAAATTTGGCAACTAAATAGGTAACAGCTAAGAAAACAGCTCATAGTATCTTAGAAAAAAATGGTAATTTACACTGCATGCACATCCCTAAGGTTGCAAATTTCTATATTTGAACCAATTACACTATTTAGGACCAAGTATGTTGATGACCACTAACATAGTGATTAGTTTATACAACAAAAACGATGCTGATCTTAGACAACAGTAGAACTACAAATCAGTTTCTTTCTGTTCGGGTTCGACGTTGAATTCTCAGCTTGGGTGATCTTTTAAAGTTGAGACAACGCTGAGGAAGCTGGTCACTTTTCTTCATGTCAGATGATGTGCTTTTCTTGGGACTGTTAGTTATAGTGCTGAGTGGCTGAGATGGTGGGGGCTAAAAGAGTGAGAGAGAAAAAAACATTAAAATTAGCATAGAAATACTGATAATTCATTTATTTTAATAGGAAACACTTTTTGTGGCTTTACCACTGACAGAAAAATTACATTTGTGTTGGAACTTAGTTTTGTGGATTTGGGAAGAGGGATTATTGTTTCTACATAGGGATTATTGATTGTTAGGTCTTTAAATTTCATGATTCAAGCAACCATAAATTCATAAAGATTGGTACCATATCACAGTGCATTTTCATGGGTGGTGGTGGGTAGGTTAAAACTAACTTTAATTATGTAATACTGGCCTGTTATTATTATATTGCTTTATGTTTTCCTGGTACTAGTCCCCACTCCAAAGAGATTACTTCTTCTTTCATTTAGTAACAATAACATGTTCCTAGTCTGAAACTGAATCGCAATATCATCCTTCTTTGATCTTGAACTGAGACTGAAGGACATCAGTCGTCAGTGGGGAGGGAATAGGGAATTATTCAATAATAGCAAGTTAGTATTAAATATTTAAAATTAGTTTTACCCCAGGCAAAACTACATCTGAAAAGCAGCAATGCATTATGTTATTGTTGCATTGCTTACTTTGCCTGCCTGGTGGGAGGCTGATGTATGATGACCTGTCAAGTGAAAGTGCCATTATTCTAAGCAGGATGTTCGAATGCCTGACAATGTGCTGGGTAGATACACCTGTTCTACTGCTTGACAATGTGCTGGGTAGATACACCTGTTCTACTGCTTGACAACATGCTGGGTAGATACACCTGTTCTACTGCTTGACAACATGCTGGGTAGATACACCTGTTCTACTGCCTGACAACGTGCTGGGTAGATACACCTGTTCTACTGCCTGACAACGTGCTGGGTAGATACACCTGTTCTACTGCCTGACAATGTGTTGAGTAGATACATCTGAATCCAAAGCACAAATAATCTCATTCTGGTGCACCAATGATTGAGGATAAAATATTGAGAAAAGAGAGTGTGAAAACCAGAAGTTGGCTTTCATGACATTATCTGACGAAGAATGATTAAAAACAGATCCAAGATGCAGCAATGGCCCCGACCTCATTTGCTTTGATTTTCAGGGAAGGGAGATCTTGTCTGCAAGCTCTTTTAATAGTCCAAACAATCCTGGAAGAAAATGACAGTTACAACCCTTTCTTTTTTTCTTCTGATTTAGAAAGACAGAAATCTTACAGCTCTAATTGGGAAAAGGAATTTTAAACTTGATCATCCCCAGCATAGATATAACTTAGACTACGGATTTCAACAGGAGATAATGAAGTTGATTCTTGGTTAGGAACTCTATTTGCCACAGACAAAATAATGAAATGTAAACAACTAATTTTCACTGACAAAACATGAATTTCATTCCTTCTCACTTTTACCAGTGAAAGGATGAAGACTGTTTAAAGAGTAAGGTTCTTGACGGAAGCTTCATTTAAATATTCATAAGGAGGGTTGAATAGACCAGGGGGTGAAGTGTTGAAGAGGGGACATCACTGATCGTAGAACCAATCCCTCTCAGAGATCCCTTTCTCCTGTTTGAAATAAGTGGTTCACAGCTCCAGACACCTTTCACAATGAAGCTGGCAACTTCCCTATATCAGAGTGTGCCATAGGGTCTTCTTCTTCCTGGCCCTACAGGTCCAGCAACATTTTGCCAAGTCCCAAAACTCTTTGGGCCACAAAAAAGACAAATGGGGCAACCATCCATGCATACACATGCTGTGGATGCAAGATTGATACTGTCCTACACTGTCAACATGTGCCAAAACCATGACACCTCATTGAAAAAGACAACAATGAACCAGAACAAAAAATAGTTAGGAATACTTACCCAGACACTAGTTAAGTGCTCAAACTTAATGCTAATCCACTGTCCCATGACAGTGATTTTTCCAGTAAATTACAAAAACCCAGCTGTCACTAATCTGTTGGGGCAGTAAAAATTATCACCAGTCACTATTATAACAGTTAAGAAGTGATCATGAGTTGGCATTCCTTTAATGATCTGTTTGTGGTGTTAACTGAGCACTTCCTGCACTTGACGAGGTACAATAAATGCTTGTGGTGCAAAGGACAGGTGTTACTACTCATCAAGTAAATTAGCATCATTATTGTCAAAAGCCTTCATGCATGAGGAACTAGCACACAAGCACTGAATTCATTAATGATGATAACAGTAGGTCTTGGGCTAGTCCTGAAAAATTGGAAAAGAACCTTTTCACCAACCCTTCAATTAATCCAGAATTATGCCAAACAATGTGTTTTAATATTTATATCATTGTTGATAAATATTCAATGCATTGTGCAGTGGCAATTATAAACATGTGGAAGTATTTGCTAGGTGCATGGCCACCACTGCAATGGCTGAAATTATATGATCGTTAGATGATCACAAGAGATATTGATCACAATATGATAAAGAGAAGAGACTTAGAAAGCACCAGAAATGCTGGGAACATGAATACAAATGGCTGAAGTGTGACTAAGGAGAAGCTATGATGTTGTGCACTGAGTATCTGGAGAATTATGAAAATACATGGAGTACTTCATTTCTTAGTCTTGTTGGTGAGATAGTTACTGTTTTGAGTTGATGTTAATGAATAATAAATCTTGAATTAGTAACTGAACTGGCATCATTTTCATTTATCTGAATCAGTGAAATAAAATCATAATTTTCGAGCCCTGCCTGCCATTAACTTATAGAGGGATGAAACACAATCAACTGGTAGAAAATAAAAGCTACAAAACTAAAAAGGATACAAAGGACTGTAGAAATGTCAAGAATGACTTAAATGAAGCTGTGCCGAGTGCTCAACATACATGTATAAAAGCCTCAAGTCCATGGAAAAGAAGCATGATATTGCGATTTTTAGAGATAGAATATGGTATCAGACTGGGATCATGTTTTTTCTTCTGGACCTTCAGCTACTGAATGGAGGAGGGAATAATGTCCTTGGCCTGGTGACTAACACCAGGAGGAGGGAGTAATGTCCTTGGCCTGGGACTAGCACCAAGAGGAGGGAATAATGTCCTTGGCCTGTGGACTAGCACCAGGAGGAGGGAATAATGTCCTTGGCCTAGGGACTAGCACCAAGAGGAGGGAATAATATCCTTGGCCTGGGCACTAGCACCAAGAGGAGGGAATAATGTCCTTGGCCTGGGCACTAGCACCAGGAGGAGGAAATAATGTCCTTGGCCTGGGCACTAGCACCAGGAGGAGGGAATAATGTCTTTGGCCTGGGCACTAGCACCAAGAGGAGGGAATAATGTCCTTGGCCTGGGGACTAGCACCTGGAGGATGGAATAATGTCCTTGGCCTGGGCACTAGCACCAGGAGGAGAAAATAATGTCCTTGGCCTGGGCACTAGCACCAGGAGGAGGGAATAATGTCCTTGGCCTGGGCACTAGCACCACGAGGAGGAAATAATGTCCTTGGCCTGGGCACTAGCACCAGGAGGAGGGAATAATGTCCTTGGCCTGGGCACTAGCACCAGGAGGAGGAAATAATGTCCTTGGCCTGGGCACTAGCACCAACAGAAGGGAATAATATCCTTGGCCTGGGCACTAGCACCAGGAGGAGGGAATAATGTCTTTGGCCTGGACACTAGCACCAAGAGGAGGGAATAATGTCCTTGGCCTGGGGACTAGCACCTGGAGGATGGAATAATGTCCTTGGCCTGGGCACTAGCACCAGGAGGAGGAAATAATGTCCTTGGCCTGGGCACTAGCACCAGGAGGAGGGAATAATGTCCTTGGCCTGGGCACTAGGACCAGGAGGAGGGAATAATGTCCTTGGCCTGGGCACTAGCACCAGGAAAAGATATTGCAATGCAATAACAGCAGGTAATGCATTACTACTATTAAAATGGTGAATTCACAGTATATACATACACAAATCCATTATTTTTAGCATTCCCAGATAACTCAGGGAACAACTTATAACATGGGAGGTGGGGGGTGCACATGTGGATCTGACTGGTTTTCATTATTAAAAAGATTGCCACCAAAATTGGTTCCGATTTGCATTAATTAATAAACATTAATAACTGTGATATATCACTATCTCACTGAAAATGGCAGTTAGTGCCGAGAAAATCTGAATCAATATCATGAACTTTGCAACTCCTTAGTAAGGTGTTATACATTTTGTTAAACAAAAATAAAATTCTCAGTACACTGTAAATGATAATATCATGTATGACATCAATCAAATAAAACGTTAGTACTGACTACTTGTGAGAAGACTAAAAAATATATACAAATTTTAAAACAAAGCTTGTCAAATAAATTTTGAGTTTCAGTTTTCTTTTAATTCATTCTCCGAGTGATCATAAAAAATGTGATGTGCCCCCTTTATTTCAAACGTGAAATGTGTCAATCGACCATTGTATTGAAGCCTGCCAGTATCTCTGTGAGACCATAATTGTCACCTACTATTCAATATCTGACTTACAGAAGTGTTGTTACACTGTTACAAGTAAATGTAGCCTGCTTTGTACTATTATGCTTATGTCATTTGTATAAAATCAAGTCATGGAGGAAGAACATTATAGAACTTAAAAGGCATAAGAGTTAGCAGTCATGGCAGTGTCAAGTAAACTCATTTCAACAGACCATTTTGAACAGCGTTAAAAATATTATGTAAGTAACATATTTACAGTATCTAACATTAACCAGTGGTTGATCCAATTTACAACTCATAGGCATGATCAAAAATAGCAAGGGAACCCAAAGAAAGATGTGCTCAGTGCATTAAAAACTTAGTTTCATAGACATGGATTTTAAATGTTGCTTTTTTCTCAAAAATGATGCCAATATTTTTCTTTTATTTAAAATAATAAATGAATATTGTTTTGCTCTGAATCAATAATAAAAGAATACATCTTGGTGGAAAGATTTTAATTTTTTTCTTCTTCAGAGACTGGTTATTCTAAATAAAAAAGTAGTTTATTTGAAAACACTATTTATTGATAATTACTCCCAATATCATTATAAAATGGATAATTACTCCCAATATCATTATAAAATGGATAATTACTCCCAATATCATTATAGAATTGATAATTACTCCCAATATCATTATAAAATTGATAATTACTCCCAATATCATTATAAAATTGTTAATTACTCCCAATGTCATTATAAAATTGGTAATTACTCCCAATATCATCACAAAATGGATAATTACTCCCAATATCATAAAATTGGTGATTACTCCCAAATTCATTATAAAATTGATAATTACTCCCAATATCATTATAAAATTGTTAATTACTCCCAATATCATTATAAAGTGGATTACTCCCAATATCATTATAAAATGGATACTTACTCCCAATATCATTATAAAATTGGTAATTATTCCCAATATCATTATAAAATTGATAATCACTCCCAAAATTATTATAAAATTGGTAATTACTCCCAACATCATTATAAAATTGGTAATTATTCCCAATCATTATAAAATTGGTAATTACTCCCAATATCATTATAAAATTGGTGATTACTCCCAATATCATTATAAAATTGATAATTACTCTCAATATCATTATAAAATGGTTAATTACTCCCAATATCATTATAAAATTGTTAATTACTCCCAATATCATTATAAAATTGGTGATTACTCCCAATATCATGATAAAATTAATAATTACTCCTAATATCATTATAAAATTGGAAATTATTCCACATATCATTATAAAATTAGTAATTACTCCCAACATTATTATAAAATTGGTAATTATTCCCAATCATTATAAAATTGATAATTACTCCCAGTATCATATAAAATTGGTAATTACTCCTAATATCATTACAAAATTGGCAATTACTACAAATATTATTATTAAAAAGGTAATTACTCACAATATCATTATAAAATGAGTATTAGACCATTTAACCTGACCCCCACATTTCTTTATCTGGACTAGAGTACCAGAAAAGTGCTGAAACAAAGAATTATATTTTCCAGATCTGGCTCCTATTCAATCTTAGTCAACCATTATAACCTTGTATTTTTTTCTTTTTAAACAATCGTAAGACTCTCTTTCTCTAAAATTTGATTTATTGCACAATAAACAATTTTTAAAAAAATGTTATTTACATCACTGAAACTACCTTAAAAATACACTTTCATATATTTGGGATTGCAGCAAGCAGGATAAACACTTAATTATTTTTTATACATAAGTGAATCACCATCTGAAAATTGTATTGCCAACATGTAAAAATGATGGACCCGTGACCCATTACTATAGATGGAAAATATCCATCACTTTGTATATCTCAAATTTGTATTCCACTATTCATAGCATATTTGAATCGAACTACTTCCAGACACATATAGCTTTACCTTGATCAAAGCCTGCCTAGATATAAGAAGAAGATCATCCTTGGAGGGAGACCTGGTTCTTAAACGTCTGCTGGTAGACTGGTTACTGGATTCCATGCTCCCCACAAATGTTTCATTATCCTTTGTGCTATCAACATGAACTTTATAGCCTTGAGTTCCTGAACTGCTGCTGGATGTTTTCACAAATGTAGAACTTGCTGTAGCTTTCACATTTCTGGACTGCACATTACTGGTTAAGAATGGGTTGATTGATTTGGATGTAGACGGGAGTATATTGCTTTCTGAACTGTTAGATGAAGTTTCAAGACCACCACTAAAACATGAAATACTTCCTGAATTTAAATACTGTGCTCCGTCTCTAACAGAATCTGAAACCTTTGAAAGGGTAGTACCATAACTAGAGGCAGACTTGTCACATTTGACAAGCGTGTAAATCTCTGAAGGTGGGACTGCACTGATATTACTGTCTGGACTTTTTGAGACAGAGTATAGTTTAGGGATTTCTGGACTTGTTACATTGGTGGAATGAGTTTTATTTAGTAGATGGTAGCATGTGTTGGATATGGGTGACTTTGACTTATCTCCTGTGGCACCAGTGGAAGACAATTCATCCACATTATCTTGTTCATTTGACCTCCTGGTTCTGGAGAGCGAAAGAGGACTGTGTTGTGGTGTTTTGGATTTGGCCATCGACACCTGACTGATGCCTGGAAATATACAGCAACAAATTGAAGCTTATTTCAATGCAAACCGTCTTCATGGCTATATGAGACTAGAACTTTATCCAATGCCTTGCTTTACTTTGAACTTAAACCACAGCATTATTTTCAATTCTAGACCTAATCATAGAGGTACATGCACATTTTCAAGGGCTAACACTGATGTACAGTGGTCCTTCTCTTATACGACCACCCCTTCTGCATTGGGAAAGTGGCCATGTAAGATGGGTGGCCTTTCCAAAAGGAGAATATATTTTGTGACAAATATATATATATATATATATATATATATATATATATATATACACACACACACACACATAGTAAGAAAGCTGCAAATTACTTCAAAGCATTTAATATCTTCATTTAAAAGTAGTACTAATTATTAAAAGGTTCTTCTTGTCTTAAGAATGGATTTCTTTCAAGTTAACATTAATAGCTCTTATTCTTCTGCGTGTAATGCGAGTAGGGTATTGTTGACATGCACATGACAATACCATTCAAAAATGTATTTAAATCTTCATATATATACATTGTTTGGCATTTAAAATAAATCTCTTTCCATTTACTCCATTTTATCACTGCTGCAGAATATTTTCCGTATCTGTTATGAAGTTGTATATTTAAGTCTAGCCAACATAACATTTATCAGCAAAAACTCTTTAAACTGTCCCCAACGTTCTCAAGTTGAATACCTTATATTTTCGTTCTAAAGTATTAATTCTCCATTTATGAGATGACATGCTTAAGTTTGGTAACAATTTACTCTTATGTTACTAATTGTTCAGTATTGCAACTTAATTATGCAGATGAAACTTTTGCTGAATCGACGAAATGCCTTGTTTATAAAGGAATTGATACATATACTGTCATGTGATCTTTCTGTCTTTGTCTGGTACCCTACTTTTGTTCAAGGTTAATTCTCTGTGTGTTAATCCACAAAATCTATATTTAGCCTATGCTGACCATGTTATGATCTTGACAATTATGTCTGGTCATAATCATCAAAGAAAGAAAACTCAACCGTTGTGTGAAGCCCAAAACTCTATCACAACATTGTTGAACCCATTTTTGGTAAATGATGGCATTAATGAATATTAACCTTAATGGTGGATCTACTTTAGCCAACACTTCATTCACTAATGAAAACCTGACAATGGGAAACAAGAGATCAGAAAGATAATCGGATTACTTACAATACCAAATGAATTAAATATTGTTTGTGGACACATATTAAAATTAAAACATGGCTGCTTGTGAGGGGTAAATTTTACACTGTTTGCACTAATATGTTGGCTGCTAGTTGCATTAGCCTTTCTTGAGGGGTAGTTTCAAACATAAACTCATGGGTGCCAAGGGATTCTGGCTGTAGTGACAGAGAACTACAAATCTCACTATTTTTGACACGATCATTAATAATGTGTTGGAATGGAGTATTGAGATTGAGTATTTGAGGATATTAAAGGAGTCTTACTGTTGAAAATATTCATTTTACCAGCTTTTCCCATACATTGTTCATAAAGCTCAATTTGTGACAGTAAACCACCATTAAAGTCCTAAAATACCAGGCCATCATCCCAAGCTAAGATCCCAAAAAGAAATTTAAAAAATATATCTGGGACAGCAGGATCTTTCTGATTGAATTTGTATGAAAATGTCTTTTCCTATTATTGTGTTACTATTTCATTCCTAGTGCTCTTCACCCTGTGTCAATACACTTTTAATCTTAAAGGAATAGCAATAACATGATTTTCAAGATGGCAACCATGGCGGCCTTACTGCATGTCAGAGTGGCATTTCTTGATATGAAAGGTTGATTCTTCCAGAGACCAGAGTCCATTAAGAACTAGTTCCTCTGGCTTCAGGTGAGCATCTCATCCTGAATTTGATGCATCTGTGTGAAAGGAGTGGGGTCCTGCGGGTATGAATCGGGACTCTGATGAGTAGCTGATCCTGATCTAGCCATATAAAATGCAAAGATTTAATCTAAAGGGGACATCTCTCCCCTTGTCACCTGCAGCTAACCAGTAATAGTTCATTCAGTTCAAAAATGTGAATGACATCTTTGTCTATATCCGAATTTTAACATCTAAGTCTTGAAATGTACATATATTTATCTAATTCAAACAGCATTTTGTTTTACTTTAAACTAATTAAAAATTGTAATTAGTGTATATTTGTAATATAATTTGTCTAATGAGTAGACTACGTTTGTTTACATGTGGAATGCAATCACTTTATAACATCATGAACCATGAATTTAACTCTGTGTGTGTGATTTAAATTTTTAAGGCAGCTTTAACAGTTTTAGTCATATCGCTATATCTGCAGTGAGACAGTTTATAGTGACGTCTAGCACTGGGGCATCATGCTGTAGACATGTAACATCATGTCCCAACCAGTCATATTATCCTGAAACCAGGCTGACCAGTCCTAACACTAACCTCCTAATGATCAGCACCAAGTGAGGCAGGTGCTAGTGCCATTTTTATAAATCTTTGGTATGACTCAGACAGGGTTTGAACCCACAACCTCTTGCATCCATGGCAGATACTCTAACCGCCGAGGCTACCAGAGTGATTGAATATAACTGCTTAGGTGGCGCTATACAGTTTCGCATTTTGCATAGGGTTAAGATTTTAAAGAAAAAGAATTTCCCCGGCTTTCCTCACTGGTTATACTGGCTATTTAAAAAAGACCTTGTATATCTTAGGTATAATTAAAAGAACCTTTAATTCCCTTTATTTTGATGTATGATTGATGGGTGTACTATGGGTTATAGAGTATTCAGCTTGGCCTTACTTCAAATGTGAACCTTTCAAAAAAGTGCTAGCTCTGCTTGGTCATTTTCACTTCCTGAACTTCAGAGGTAAATTGTAAAAAAAAAAGAGCCGATAACTTTTTTTTTACATTTTACATATTTGGTAATAATAATAATAATAATGACCTTATTTAAAGAGGGTAACACAATTAGCTAAAAACTAATCTACCTTGAGGCCCTCATACAAAGGAATTTATTTATTTAAGCTGCATCTCTGAAGCCACTGGATATATTGGGTTTGGAAGAAGGAAATAGAGTGGGCATTTCTAATCTCAGCTGGAATACTATTCCAGAGCAGAGTTCCAGAGTATTGGAAACTTTTTTTAAATAACTCCTTATTTGGTTTGGGAATTTTATACTGTTTGGTAGACATGGATCGCAGGTGGGGAGTATTACCAGGTAGCCTATACTGGAATAGTGATTGTAAATATTCAGGAGCACTATTCTGAGATATCCTGTACATTAATTTGGCTTTTCTCAAACAGATTCGGTCTTTAATAGGTAATATTTTTAACCTACCAGCTAAACTTTCCTTGCTTTCTTTCTGGATTGATATTAGCCCAAATGCTCTTTTTTGAAGATGTGCCATCTTTGCTATGTTTTTATCATTTGAATTACCCCATACTGTACTACAGTAGTCCAAATAGGGTTGTATGTAACTGTTATAAAATAGTTTCCTGTGCCTTTCAGGGAGAAAATGTCTTATCCTACTGAGAAGCCATAAACTTGAATTGACTTTTTTACTGGTATGTTTGATATGTTCAGTCCATGATAGGTTATTATCTACCAGAACACCAAGTAGCCTATCATGACAGACTATTTGCAGATTTGTATCCTTCCATGTCAGACATAGTTCATCACTATCAAGATTTGTCCTTCTTTGCCGTGTTGAGATAAGTAATATTTTAGTTTTACCAGTATTTACCACCATGCCATTACATGTGCACCAGTTTTCCAGTTTGTTTAGTGCATTCTGTAAAGAAATTTCGAGTTCATGCTTTGTGTTTTGGATGTCTGACAATGTTGTGTCAGCTGCATAGAGATCTGTAGATGATATTGAGTCTCTTAGTAAAAGTGGTAGGTCATTAATAAATAAAATGAACAGTAGTGGACCTAGAATTGAGCCTTGTGGTACTCCATATCTAATTGTTTCAGGTTCAGACAGAACATTATTTATGTAAACATGTTGTGTTCTCTCATTTAAGTATGAAGTAAACCATCTAATTGTTCTTTCATCACACTGGTAGATTTTCAGTTTCTTCAAAAGGATTTCATGATCCACCATGTCAAAAGCTTTCCTGAAATCTACAAATACAGTTCCTATTATTCTACCTTGGTCAAGTGCTTGAAGCCATTTATCAGTTAGGGAGATCAAGGCAGTCTCACAGGAATGGTTCTGTCTAAAGCCTGATTGATTAGGGTGTAACAGCAAGTGTTTGGTTAAATATGACATGAATGAGTCATGGACATGTTTTTCAATCAATTTTGACAAGTTTGGTAGTATTGAAATTGGTCGGTAGTTATCAGCATCATCCTTAGAACCAGATTTGTGAATAGGAGTTACTTTTGCAGTTTTCCATATTTTGGGGACAGATGAGGTTGCAATACTTAAATTAATTATGAATGTTATGCTATCTACAATAGCAAAGGCAGAAGATTTAATGAGCTGTGGACCAGGCTGATCAAGTCCTGTAGCTTTCTTGGTATCAAGTTCACTGAGACATTTTTTAACAAAGTTTTTTGACACTGGTGGGATAGAGAAACATACCTCCTGGTAATTCATTCATTGCACTTTCAGAAGCTGGTATTGTCTAGTCTGGCAAAATTCATTTTCCCCATTTTATAGCTGCTATGTATAGTGTACTTTAGACTAATTCAGGCTGATTTTTTAAAACAAGGGAGCAGTCATTTTAGTTAGCAGTGTGCTTAAAGCATGTAAAATTTCCAAAAGTACAATATCCAAAGAAATATCATCCACATTACATTACTGCAGCATATAGGTATGCCAACATTCTCTCCATTGTGCATGTTTTAAATGCAAACTACTTCACCTTACATACGTCACTCTCTCTAAAGTACATATTAACTGGTGAGCGCCCCCTTAGTCAAAAGTGAATTTTCATAACTCTAGGGCCAACATGGCTGATTATATGTTGATACTAATGGTGCTGAAATATATGTGCCCAAAACAAATTAGGTCACTTTAGCTACATTTTGAGAGATTCACTTGGAAATATACTTAGCAACAGTCTTGGATATCATTTGTGATGCTGAGCTGAATGAACTGTAATGGCACTCTCATGGTCTTAGCATGCATCTGATATCTACATTCCAAGCAAAATCTGTAACCCAGAATACAAATTCAAAAATATTGAAAAATTATTTATATTCAGCAATCACTTCAACTGGTCTACAGGTGTAACTATCACTGAATGATCACGAACTGGAATTCTACAATGATCATGGTCAGCTGCTCAGAGTGCTGTATTACATTACTCTCATATTCTTCTTTTAAAGTTTGTAAAGAGGTGTTGATATGTTGTTTTTTCTGATTTGGCATATTTAAAGTTTGAAAAGATCCATTTGCTCTAACATTTTCCATCATATAACATCCACAACTCACACCATAAAGTGCTTCAATTAATATCTGACACCATTTTCTTTAAAAGTAAAGACTGGTTCACCAACTAGCTAGCTTTTCAATAAAATGAACTTGTTAGGCAAAGTTCATATTTGAAGAAGCTCATCTGTTGTCTTGGAAATAGGTCATAATACAGTTGCTATCGATAGCAAATATTCAGGGGGGCCCCCAAGTGGCCTAGTGGTCTAAAGCGCTCTCCATTACGGATCACTGCCAATTCACCTATGTCTGTGTAGGTTATTGTCTCGGATTCGGCCAATGTGGGTATGTGAGAAAGCTTGCCAGTAGCTTCTCAAGGGTTGGTGGTTCTTTCCGGGGATTTCCCGGGTTCTTTCTCCACCATTAATACTGGCCACCATGGATAGCCTACCGTGTGCTGAAAAATGGCGTTAAACCCTACAACAACAACAAAAAAGCAAATATTCAATCTACTCTTATGCTATTCTTACGCAGCAGTCATCTCTTTAGAATATTCTCCAATTCATATGAGTGGAATTAAAGAGATGATAATAAAACTGACAAAACAGTTTTTTTATTGCTTTATATTGATCTTTTAATGTACCCAAAAAGCATAATCCAAACACAGTCTAGTGTAAAACATAATTTGGTATAAAAAACCCATATAATGATTATACCAAAAGTATAATGGTTGGCATGTATGGAGAATGGACCTAATATATAAGAGGTGGAAAAAACTGGTCAAAGCGAAGAGGGGATGGACCATCCCTTGTGTTGTCTGGCTACCTCTTGGCCATTTTAAAATGAATGCAGGAATAACAGAATATCTGAAAGAGTATGGGCCCCAGAAAGTCTCTTCTTACTGAGAATTCTATTGTCTTCAGTTCTCAAAGGCTTTGGATGCAAATCTGGGGGAAATAGGTGCTAAACCTAGCATAATACCTATTTCAGAGATCCAGACTTCCTTCTCATTCTACACTTGCCCCAAAGATGGAATGAAGACGGGAAACCCTTGGGTTGTCAGCCAACAGATCAAAGTCACTGTATCACAACTGCTTGTCATACAAGAGGGCTAAGAGAATGAGTTTTGACAGTGAGGGTATTTCTTTAGCCCAGAATGTGGTAGACTGAGTGTGATCTCTATGATGGTCCAAAACTTCTAAGCAAAGAGAAGGCACCTGGTTGTGTGCGTGTGTGTGTGTGAGTGATTCAGATTTTTAACATAGCTTTAACAATTTTTTAGTCATATCGCTATGATGTCTGCAGTTTGACAGTTTATAGTGATGTCTAGCACTAGGGCATCATGCCGCAGACATGAAGCCTGATGCCCCACCCAGTCACATTATACTGACAACAGACCAACCAGTCCTAACACTAACCTCTTAATGCTGAGCACCAAGCGAGGCAGGTGTCAGTGCCATTTTTGTGTCTTTGGTATGACTCTGCAGGGGTTAGAACCCACGACCTTCCACATATGAGGCGGACTCTCTAACCATTAGGCCACCGGAGCAGTTTCATCAAAGGTGGAAGAACGGGCGTCAAATTGGGTTTGACTGATTGATTGGTTGTTTTTTGTTTCAAGTTTGCCAGTATGGACTGTGACAACCATGACACAATTTCTTATGTAGTTGATGCACCTTTGTAATACTAGAAAAACAGTTTGCATTTCGAGTCATATATATCAAGGGAAGATTCTTCCCCAGGCCACAAGTCGCAGAGAATCACCTCCTCTGGTTCCTGGTAAGCACCTCCACCTGAATTTAAGTACTCAATGTATAGGAAGGAGTGATGGGGTATCACTAGTCAGAATGCAGTTCTGCTTTCTCCATGAACTCGGATGATGATGAAATTTGATCCAAGGTTCCCTGTGTAGACTTGAGTTTACTAAATGGAAAGGCCACAAAATTCCTGGGGAAACTAAGTCTGTTGCTGTGCTCAGAGTCTCTAAGATTGATAGGTATAGATAAACAAACAATGAAGTGTTCTTAGACAGAATTGCTACAAAAGATAAAATCAGTGTGAGCCTCTTAGAGGAGGGCATGAAATGTCCCTTTATAGGTGAGGAAATTCATCCCATTGTAAGCAATTCTGAGAAGGTAGATCTAACTTCCCTGGATCCCAGACAAGTCAGTATCTACTGAAAGAATGACAGGTTCTTCAGACAGCTACCTCTGGGGATGATATGGATCATCCAGTCATCAAAATACTGGATGATGGTGACTGCTAAAGACCCCAAGTTGAAATTAAGAACCCTAAATGGAAAAGATGGGGATGCAATGGTGGGCATCTTGGAGATATACAGAGACCATTTAGTTGTTCAAGATAATGTCATTTTTCATGAATTGCCAGTCCAGTGGGACGCTGGCTCAAACACTGGTACAAAGAAAGAATATCTTCACTCTTATGGCAGGAAAAATAAGTTGATATGAGCTTGGGCTACATTCTGTGTTGCTAAATACTGGCTCCAAAGAAACTATGCCTTTAATCTGATGCACCCAAGACCAAAAGATAGAAGAGGGAAGTAGTGAGTGCCAACCAAAGAATGACTAATATCTTTCAGTGATAAATGAGATAGGTGCATGTGGTATAATTAGCTTGAACCTCATGGCCTCCAATCTTCATCAATGAATGGTTACTCTCAGTAAGGACCTGATAAGCCCTTTGGATTGTGAGGACAGCCCACTTGCAAATAATGGATGATGATGTATCACACTGGATTGATACCAGGAATTTCATGGCAGACTGGGGCAAAAAATAAGTATGCAGTCCATCTGGCCAATTTTTGGTATACAGAAATAATTTAATTATAAATTGTACATTTCATAATAATAAAAAACAAACAGTAGAAATCAAGTGAGAAAAAATGAATGTGAACTGTTTTTGATCACCACTTGTGAATATGGATGAGATGAAAAGATCAATAACTCGCATACTGCCTGTGTCTGACAGATGCTAATAGTTCCTCATAAAAACTCTTCTGTATCCATTCCCAACATCAACATATGGAGGTATTTGGATGCCAGGAAGCTACCAGATGATACAAATCCAACACAGTCAAGGAAAAAATGAACTACTCTAAAAGGAGTACAACACTACCAAACAAAGGTGATGTTATAGAAATAGTTGGTTTAAAGAGTTAGCTTGGATCATAGAAATGAGATGCATACTTACATCTTGTAAATGTTGTTAACTGTTCAGCTGCATTTGTTACTGTTGATGCATTTGATCCAGTTCCTGTTCCAGCAATCCATTGTTGAAACTCAGCTTTATGCAGACATTTTTTCATCGGCAGCTGTATGGCCGATGGCATAGCCTCATCTTTGGAGGCTGAGTCTACTTCTGATATTGTCTTTGATGACAAGTCAATGAAGATCCCGATTCTTATTCAGACCATTTATCAACACAAATTATGAATTGTTATAGTGAATTTAATAAAATGTACTAAATTTGACATATAAATATCTTTGTCTTTTTCTTTATTTACTATGTTTCATTAAATAATTAACCTTACTAATGGTTGATCTACCTGCAATTACCATTGTCATTACCTACATTTTGCCTTCTTGAATGATGATATGTACAATCAGTTAGTTATGGACAGGGCCAGTAGATTTTTCAGGTTACTGGTCCTGTGAGCTTTCAGGATTAATTAGCAAGTTTCACACACTGATCAGAATAGCATCTAAGTTTTGAACAGTTCTTTGTGGATTTAATTGCTGCCAACTTTGTATCCTCAACTCATCGGAGAGTTTGTTAAGCTCTAAGGTGTCTTATAATGTTCATCGAGTGGATCTGACATGCAATAAAAGGACATATATTTTTCTCATGAACTTGTGGTTGCTGCTGCCATTTAGTGTGACAGCAATGCCATCAAACATGTTATGCCAGCTAGCAAAACAACAATCCATCAATTCAATTATCTCTGTTATTTGCAATGTGCCAGCCTCCCTTAACCACAGCTTACTTCACTGCATCAAGTAAGCTTTGTCAACTAGGACAATCTCTTCCTATGCATACTTAGATTAAAACCGTTTTAAATCACTACTTGTGTAATATGAAAATAGGTTACTGCTTTGTTGTAATTCTCTTTTGACATTATCTAAGTTAAAACTTAGCACAAGATTGGGTAACTCCAGTTGAGGTTACAAGAAAATAGGTTCTACTTATTTGATACATGTTGTGTTCAAACATGATTACAGTCTTTGCATGCAATTTATTTTTCCTAGCACAAGTATTGATCAACTCAGAAATGTGCTAGATCTAAAGCATCAATAATTTGCTTCTGTCTAACCCACCTTCAGCTGAGTTACTTCTAGATCTTTTTGGATCATCTTCCGATACAGATTCTGCACTTCGTCTTTTGGGAGCATTCACAATACTGGCTTTCTGTTCCATGTAAAGATTATCTAGAATAAATAAAGAAAATATTAACAAGTCATGTAAGCTTAATTTGCAGAAAATTACCCATAGTGACTTGCACCAAAATGGATAACTGGAACAAACGATACTAACAATGATGTAACTGTTCAAAATAATTGAATTCTCATGATGTCAGTATCTATACTTATTAAATTTACTTAAGTGAAGAATATTTTCTGAAAACAGTAAGGGTATAACTATGAAAGGACATAAATCTGGAAAACAAATTGTCAAAATCTGCTGATTTTATATCATGAGACAATGTCAAGGTAAACCTTCACAGCAACTTTGGTTGACATCAAACAAAACATGTGATTTTAGATTGTTGACAAGCACTTGGGATGTCTATTTTGATGCCGCTCGAAGGTTGTGTTTGTGTGTGCATGTGTATGTGTGCATGTATGTATGTCTGTATGCATATCTGTATATATGCATGCATGTATGATTGTATGCATGTATGTATATGTGTATGTATTTATGTATGTATGTAAGTATGCATGCATGTATGTGTATGTATGTACATGTGTGTGTATGTATGCATGCATGCATGTATGTGTATGTATGCATGCATGCATGCATGTATGTGTGTGTGTGTGTGTGTGTGTGTGTATATATATATATATGTATGTATGTATTTTCTAAATATAAATTTCCAGGTCTTTTCCAGGATGAAATTTATTATTTCAAGGTTAAAATATGACCATTAATGTATGGAATTAAAGAACATTTTGGATTATCAAACATGCATTTTCCAAATCTGAAGATGTTTCTCTTTCAAGACTCCAAAACATAAATGTCAGAAAAGATGATCATGTACAAAACCACAAAATGAGTCATACGAAACAAATCTGACAATATTCCCATCAATTGGCATTGAAAGCCATTTCAATGTACAGAATACAAATTCTAACTTTACTTTGCTGACCTGCGTTATGTTGCTACATGGAAACAACATAATGAGCATAAATTATTTCGTTTCCTTTCAAACCTTTAATTCTAAAGAATTCTACAGCAATATATGTGCATGTCATACAAAGTAAACATTTACTATCACAGTATGAGAAAAACCCAATAAATGCAAAGTATTAGAATCTAATCTTGTAATGAAAAAGATTAACCCTGAATTTATGTGTGCCAATAAAATCTCAAACAAGATTTTTCAACCAACCTAAACTCCTTAAGACAATCTGGTTAAAAATTCCACCATTTAAAGACATTTACAAAAGGTTTGATTTAAATTTTGACAAAAGACCTTCAAAATTATATACTGTAGCATAAACAAGGACTGAATTTTCTGTAAAATCAACTTGTCTTCTTGTAGTTCAATAAATCAGTCCCCAAACCTGTATTGATACATGGGCTCTTATTGTTTCTTAATATATAATAGATGGGACGACAATTTCCAATTTCTCCTGCATTCTATTTAAGATCTGAAACCAATGCTTCAAATTATATGCCACTGTGTAAGAGTTTCACACCAAAGTTCAGCTCAAAGATTCAAAATTTTTATAATCCGGGTTTCCTCCAAATATTACAACCTCATTTTTCACATTTGGACATTTAGGATGGAGTGTGGGTTCAGAGCAATTACATATCAAACATTTGGAATCTGCCACCACCATAAGATTGCTTACCAGTGGGCCTAGCAAGTTTAAACTATGTTATATCGACTTAATACCTGCATGAAATTGATAGGAAAATTATTTATTTTCTCAAAAATGGCAAATATTATAATTGTTATGTCTTTAATCTGCTGACAGACTAGACGAAACTCGGTATAGATGATACTTGACCCGGCACTCACCATTTGCGTTAACAGTCACATGACATCACAAATATCAAACAGCGACATCGGAATTCCAATAGTCACGTGATATCCTTTTTATAATGTTTTTAAATGTTGTTGTACAAAATTTCAATTATATTAAATGAAAGCATGATACCTTTTGTAAAAACCAGAAAGAACATACAATTCTCAACATATTTATTTCGAGAACAACTACAAGAAACTTTGCTCGTCTGTTTCATCAAGCAGAGTAGTCTGGTTCACATGCTCACTGCGTGAGAAAGCACATGTCAATGTGGTAGTCACATGATACAACAAAACTCCGGAAGTTGGTCTCAAAATATAGAATTTTGTGCTCTTTCATTTTTGTATTTTTATTACACCCAGTATACGACTTTCATTTAATATTTTTTTCTACAATATTTGAAAATGATGGTTGAGATTCGGTGTGCTTGTGTGACTAGCAATCGAAATTGCTAGTACCAGCTCAAATTTCATCAACAGTTTTATCATCTTTCAGTAGATTAACATAACGATCTTAATACTCGCAATTTCTGAGAAAATAAAATAATTTTCATATCGATTTCATGCAGGTATAACTCGATTTAACAATGTTTAAGTTTGCTAGCCCATCCGCTAAGAGGCTATATTTTAATGCCACCATGTTGGCCTCTTGTGATGCTAGACTGGTTTTCATACCTTGCATTAAAAAAAAAAGATATGGATATTGAGCTGTCTGTGAAACAAAATGTCTACTAGACGAATCGAATCCACTGAGCATTTGGGTTGTCTCAACAAATATATTTATGGCAAGCACCCAAATAATCCATACTGCAACCTCCTAATATTCTGGTTAGAACTCAAAAAATTTAACTCACAATCAGTTCAGTTACGACTCAGTTACATGGTTGTGGAGGAAAATTCCCGGGTTTTTCCTCACTTTCATCAATATTTGCAAAATTCAAGGACTTTTCACGGTCGGGTAAAAAAATGATCATTTCTCCCGACTTTTTTCCCAATAGCGTGGGATGCATGTGTGTGTGTGTGTGCGTGTGTGTATGTATGTATGTATGTATGCATGTATGTATTAGCATTCAATGGAATATCAGTACAATACTGGCTATATAGTGCCAATTAAAAGTAAAGTTCTAAAATGCAAAAATGAAGAAGTGCACATAAAAATATTTAAGATAAACCCTTCTAGATAAATGTAAACATGAAGAGAAAAGATGAAAGGTTAAATATCTGCAACTTGTATGTAAAATACAAAATAAGGTAAAAAATATAATATCCTTAAAATATAGGTTTAAAATTATAAATCATATTCCTGAATATGAATCCATGATTTTCTCACATGGTACAAAACCATACGGTTCTTTAATGTAGTTGACATAAAAAACTTCCCTCATACAGGGTGGAAGTCAATACACTCAAAAGGAATGCAGTCTACTGTCAGGGTATGCAGTCTGGTTGATGTTTGCCCATAGGTGGTATGCATAAGTCAGGTCTGTGTAATATACACACATGGCACAATATCAACTCATCTATGTGATTTATTCTATACAAGAGATGCCACTATCCAGCGGTGGGTTTGATGCTATGAAACTTGTCAGGAGTTATCATTCCATATACAGGTAAAACCAGTTATAACACGGTGCTCAGGGTACAAAGAATAACATCACGATATAAGTGGGATCGCGTTAACAAATTTTTCGACAAACTTCCCCACAGAAAAGTGCACTGAAATAATTGGCTTTTCTAAGAGCTTGTATTTAGGATGTTAAAAAGAGAGTTAAAAAGAGTTAAAATGAGAGATCACCTTAAATTAAAAAATGGGAGCCCTGCTGCCATCGCATTATAAGCAGAATCGTGTCATAATGGGTTTTACCTGAATTAAGAGATGTACACAGAAGAAGAAAAAAACCAACATCTAATGGAGTGTTGACAACATTAAACCAATACACTTTGCCTTATGTCAGGCATATAAAATGTGAGAGTCTGGATGAGGAAACAGGTTTTTGTCTTAACATTATTTATTCTTATGACTACAAGGCAGAGAGTATGACTGATTACTCAAGACACTGTCAAAATATATCAAAGCTTAAAGTTTATCATGCAGCAGCATAACAATGCCCAACCAGATAAAAAGAGAAACTGTAAAAGAAAACTGACATACAATAGATTTTGACCCGAGTTTTCAGATCTCCATTCTCTTCCTTTATCTTCTGACTGTCTTTCTGCAGGTTCAGACACTTGTCCATATAACCAGACAACTCCTTCTCTGCCCTCTCCAACTCCATTTTTGTCTCATTCAAATTCTTCTGAAGCTGCTCAACTTGTGCATTCTGAAAAAAAATCACAACTTCTGTCTCATCCACAATGATCAAAACTCCCATGTAACCCACATGGTCATGACATTTGACCCATAAATCATAAGGAATCTGCAATGTCCAATGACTGATTAAAATAAAATCTGGATGAAAAATCACATGAAAATTAAATTGCTGGCCAATAAGATTTTTAAACTGTGATCAATGGCAATGGTACAAGGCAAGGCAAATGGATGGACAAAAATACACTAACAGCATAACTGCCAACCCCCAAAGTATAAAAATATGGACTGCTTATGACAACAAAAAATGATTTTCAGTAACAAATACTGATTTTCAAAACTTTAATGCATATGTAACTATTTACAACATTTACAACCATCAGTAAAGTAGGTCAGTAACCTATTTAATTCAAAGATGCGTGCATTGCACTATATGAATGGGCACCCTCTTCCATTCGGGTGCCCATTCAGAAGATGCAAGAATGCAACACACACTCAGACATGAGTTGTTTACAGAAGCCATTTCTACACCTTGTTTTTTTCATTCATTATTGAGTCCAATGTACCATTTTTCCCGTATGATCTGAATTCTGTGTGATTTGTTTTCCTGACTGTTTTCCTTCTAACACACAATGTCGAATCAAGTAAAGGAAAAAACTAGCAACTACAAATTTGCCTTTCCTGTAGATTTAACAAGTGATGTAATTTCTATGTTCGTGTATGCAAAAGGGATATAACTGTAAACTCTCAACATTAAAGTAACTTATGCAATTATCTGACAGTTACTGAATAGGATGAACGTCATTCTGTTGTCAAAGTAAAAGAGACTCACCCATAGTGTACAATATATGGTGCCGTGTTACCATGGAAAGTCCGTTAAGCAATAAAGGCGTAGAGGATGCCACTCTGGTCACCATCAGGTTAGAAATTATAAATCAATGAATGAATTGACTAAGTTCTGTGCATTTTTTAAAAATCACATTAAAGATTTATTTATAAACGTCGCAAGTTGAGGCTGAGTTGTTGATGATAAAGCAGTAAGCTGTTATTTATTAGCATTTTCATGCTGTTTTATGTTATTCGTACCTCCACGCCCAATAGCAATATCACAATTACACAATTTGCAAAACACGTTTTTCTCCTTTACTGAATGGTTTCACAAATCTACACAGGACAGCACATTTATCCTTCCAGTTCCATTTTCATTTCTTTCTTGGAGAAAATTCTGAATGTTCTGCTTTCCTTATTGATATGACCAGAAGCTGAACCAATCATATTTTGAACTGTATATCCCTATATACATGCAATACATTTACTCTCAGAAAGGAACTGGGTGTCCGTCATAAACAGAAAATTGCAAGGAAATTTTTTTAATTTAATTTTTGTTAATTAAAAAGTGAATGTTTTGCAACAAAAAAACATGTACAACTTTATTCAATTTCAAATACGGAACAAATACAGAAAAAACGGGACACTTGGCACCTAGGTAACAGGCAGAACGATGCAAGTGTTTCGGAACATTGACCTTACTGGCTTGTGCATGATGATATCTTTTTTCTTGTTTAATGGAAAGAATTATTAACATAAACATTGTTTTTGGAACTATTATTTTCCCAAAGTATTTTTTGCCCAGTTAGGGTCCAACGCATTAATGCCAGCATACATGTCATGCATGCTAGCAAGTCGAAATCTTACTAATGACCTGAAAAACTGAAGGAAGACATTCAGATCCGCTCTCCAAACTGTTTTTGCCAAATTACTCCTATTAAATGGGTTTAAAAAATTGCCCTGTGTTATCTAACATGTGGAAAAACAGTTTGTTGAAAATACACCACGAAATTTGGTCTCTTCCACAAAAGGAATACATGGATCATCAAGACAGAACTGTGGGTCATTATGAATACAATGTAATCAAGCAGAAGCGCATACACATGAATACAACGTAACCAGGCAGAAGTGCATACACATGAATACAGTGCAACCAGGCAGAAGTGCATACACATGAATACAATGTAATCAGACTGAAGTGCATACACATGAATACAATGTAATCAAAAGTGCATACACATGAATACAATGTAATCAGACCAAAATGCATACACATGAATACAATGTAATCAAAAGTGCATACACATGAATACAATGTAATCAGGCCAAAATGCATACACATGAATACAATGTAATCAAGTAGAAGTGCATACACATGAATACAATGTAATCAGGCAGAAGTGCATACACATGAATACAATGTAATCAAGCAGAAGTGCATACACATGAATACAATGTAATCAGGCATAAGTGCATACACATGAATACAATGTTGTTGTTGTTGTTGTGGGTTTTAACGCCAGTTTTCAGCACACGATAGGCTATACATGGTTGCCAGTATTAATGGTGGAGGAAGAACCCGGGAAAACCCCGGAAAGAACCACCGACCCACGAGAAGCTACTGGCAAGCTTTCTCACATA
This sequence comes from Sinohyriopsis cumingii, assembly GCA_028554795.2. Lineage (NCBI taxonomy): Eukaryota > Metazoa > Mollusca > Bivalvia > Unionida > Unionidae > Sinohyriopsis > Sinohyriopsis cumingii. Next base: position 12,625,127 of record CM068836.1, read on the forward strand.
CCCACGTTGGCTGAATTTGAGACTCGAACCGACGCTGATAGAGGTGAGATGGCAGTGATCCGTAACGGAGAGAGCTTTAGACCACTCGGCCACTCAGGGCCCCTGAATACAATATAACCAGGCAGAAGTGATACACATGAATACAATGTAATCAGGCAGAAGTGCATACACATGAATGCAATGTAATCAAAAGTGCATACACATGAATACAATGTAATCAGGCAGAAGTGCATACACATGAATACAATGTAATCAGGCAGAAGTGCATACACATGAATACAATGTAATCAGACAGAAGTGCATACACATGAATACAATGTAATCAAGCAAAAGTGCATACACATGAATACAATATAACCAGGCAGAAGTGCATACACATGAATACAATGTAATCGGGCAGAAGTGCATACACATGCATGCAATGTAATCAGGCCAAAATGCATACACATGAATACAATGTAATCGGGCAGAAGTGCATACACATGAATGCAATGTCATCAGGCAGAAGGGCATACACATGAATACAATGTAATCAGGCAGAAATGCATACTATTAATTGTTAATTTCTAAAATTTCAACCTGTTCTCTTCTTCGCATTTCTTAACTTTGTTTATGCTTACATGTACTATAGTATGAATACATTCTGATTTATAGAATGGGCAGTTAGTTCATAAAGGTATTTCACTATGCTATTAATTTTAATGTTGAATAGGGTGACTGACAATATGGCACACTTACGAACCTAGGTCTTAGATTAAGTAGCAGAAAGAAATTAAACCAATAATGTAAGTAAAATCAACATGCTATTTATTTCTCTAAGTTACAAAGTGAAAACTGAAGAGACACTTGAAGTGTTGTAAACTAAATCCAAATACTCCTAAATGACTTATCCCAAGTCCAAAAATACAGAATGTTCCAAATGAGTTTAAACAGTCCTGATGTACCACAATGATGAAATTCAGAATGACTGAGTGAGTTACAGTAATTCCAAAACAGCATTAATTGAAAGTCAATGAGCACTTAGTAATTCCAATGAATAATTTAAATAATACCTCTCAAGTCACAAAATAATTGTAAAGGATTCACACACTCATTTTAAAAAAGGAATTAATTATTTATCAAATCCCTATTTATTATTTATACATATTTTCACTTCACCTATAACATAATACAATGTGAAATGGAAAAACCTAATCTAACTGTAAACAAGACTGGCACTGAACACTTGTTACTTAAGTCTGTTTCTAGAAGGTTCTGAACTAAAAAGATGTCACCATGTCATTTACAACCTACAATCATGGATAAAGGTTATTCATGTGAACATCCTGCTTAAAACAAATGACCTTTACCTACAATCATAGACAAAAATTCATACGAGATATGGGTCATTAACCGACTTTTGTGATAACAGTGTAGTGCTCATCAAGATGCATCCCCTCACCAAATTTCGTTATTCCGGGTATAACAGTATATTGGTTGGTTGTTATGGGTTTAATGCCATATTTCAGCATGATTGGCTATATATGACAGATAGTATATCTGGTGGAGAAAGAACAGGAAAACTCAGTCTTTGTTGTAGGACTGTAGCACAAAAAGATATGCAATTAATCAGATGATTTTTGCATGAACAGTGCCTGAGAAATAAACCAAACACACAAAGCTTAACACAAGTCAGTAAAGTGTGAAATATGGGTCACAGTGACCTGCTTGTGTAAGTGTGTAGTACTCCTCAAAAGGCATCCACAAGTGAGTCCCTGTATAAACAGTATGTATACAGGGTGCAAAAAACTTGAGCTTACCACATAATCTAAACCAAGAATTTACAAATGAACATCTACATAGTTCCACTAACCCTTCCTCAGGGTGTACATGCTATAAAACCCACTCCAAATGTCACATAGGACCTAGAAAGAAAGAAATAGTTGAGACACAATGAGGCTGTGCACATGTATAACATTTTTTTTATGTTTGGATGCCAATGCTAATTCAGTATAATGTACATCTTCTAATTCATAAAAACTGTATTTAAATTAAAAAGTATATCTGTCATGTCTGCATTTCCTAAGTATTTTAAGAAAATTGAATTTCTTTCTTTTTTTACATCAGAAACACAGGTATGCAACTTTTAAGACATTGTCAGGTTAATTCTTATAAACAGTATACCCCAATGCCTTATATATATGACCCACTGATTGAACATGCTCACTGTGAACTCCTATCCATCCCTCTTCTACTGCAATATGCTCCCTAACCCATCTTAAACAATTCATACAAGACAGATTCTTGTATGTTACCATATTTTCTGTGCCAGATGTTACACTTAGTGATGATGATGAGGACGATGCATTTGGCTTCATCTGTGACATCTGTGCCTTCAACTTTGCCACTGTGCTCTTTTCAACGGACAACTGACTCTGCAGTCTGGCACAACGACTTTCCCACTTCTTCAGTAGCTGGATGAGAAAACCAGGAAAAATGGTTCATTCCATGTTAGACAAAAGTTAAAATTTTGTGCCCAAAAAATAAGGAAAGAAACGTAACAAAACATAACTCATCTCAAAATAGTGCAAGTAGTTGTTGTTGTAGGGTTTAATGCCATTTTTCAGCACAAGATAGGCTATACATGGCAGCAGGCTATACATGGCGGCCAGTATTAATGGTGGAGGAAGAATCCGGAAAAGCCCGACAAGAACCACTGACCCACGAGAAGCTACTGGCAAGCTTTTTCACATAACCTCATTAGCTGAATCCGAGACTCGAACCCATGCAGACAGAGGTGAGATGGCAGTGATCCGTAACGGAGAGCACTTTAGACCACTCAGTCACTCGGGGCCCCTTAACAGTGCAAGTAAAATGATCACATCTGATGATGAGCATAATATGTATGCAGTTTGGTGCCTGCTATTATTATATTGATATTTCTTTGATAGCACCAGTCCCCAATCCATACTGAAAATTCCCTCCTCCAGTTAGTAATTGGAGCCTAGAACAAAACAACACTGTCTCAGACAGATGCCACTAACACTTCTATTCTTTTGGAACATCATTCTTCCTCCACTTGGACCAAAACACTAGGACATAAAAGCAGGGAGGGCAGGAATCTGGTAAAACTAGCTTTACCATCCAAAACTACACTTTAATACCAGTAAATACATTACCTGCTATTATTACATTGCTGAATGCAACAGTCTGGTGTGAGAGGGATAATCCCCATAACAGCTGTCAAAATAAAACAAACAACTTACCACCTCTTTCTGGAATGATGCTACTGCACATTAGAAAACGACGAAACTTGTTCAGCTGACAAACTCGAGCCTCATGCATAAATGCCCTAGCCCTAGTGAGGTCAAACAAGAGGACAGTGGAATGAGGATGCCTTAATGCATAAATGCCCTAGCTCTTTTGAGGTTAAACAAGAGGACAGTGGAATGAGGATGCCATAATGCATAAATGCCCTAGCCCTAGTGAGGTTAAACAAGAGGACAGTGGAATGAGGATGCCATAATGCATAAAAGCCCTAGTCTTAGTGAGGTTAAACAAGAAGACAGTTGAATGAAGATGCCATAATGCATAAATGCCCTAGCCCTTTTGAGGTTAAACAAGAGGACAGTGGAATGAGGATGCCATAATGCATAAATGCCCTAGCCCTAGTGAGGTTAAACAAGAGGACAGTGGAATGAGGATGCCATAATGCATAAAAGCCCTAGCCCTAGTGAGGTTAAACAAGAAGACAGTTGAATGAAGATGCCATAATGCATAAATGCCCTAGCCCTTTTGAGGTTAAACAAGAGGACAGTGGAATGAGGATGCCATAATGCATAAAAGCCCTAACCCTAGTGAGGTTAAACAAGAGGACAGTGGAATGAGGATGCCATAATGCATAAATGCCCTAGCCCTAGTGAGGTTAAACAAGAGGACAATGGAATGAGGATGCCATAATGTGACTTTAATATAATCAAAAGAGGAAAGATTAAGAGAATCCAAAGATGAAGTAACAACCAGAACCTCACAGGATTTGATTCTCATGAACTAAAAATCTCTCTCCATGAGAAATTCATAGGTGTTTTTGATAATCCAGCTCTATATGGTGGCTGCTGAGACATCAGAAGAACCTTTTGAGAAAGAGAAAACTATTTTTCTACCCATTTCATTTCTCTTTTTAATTTCACCAAAAAGACATGTAAGGCTCTGATCAGACTAAGAAATCTATCTTGAACATTCCTAGCACAAATACAAGTGAAAAGTGGGATCTGAATTGGCTCAGGAGTTACTGAAGGTAGCCAATTCTTGTCAAAATAAAAAAAACAAAAACAGGTTGGCACAGAGGAGACAATGAATCCCAGTTGCCATTTAAATGAAAGCAACCCCTAGGGGTTCAATATCACTTGTTCTCCAAGCTATGTTAATGAAAGAAGGAAAGTGGTCATAAATATAAGATTCTTGATGGACTCGGGGGTTCATAAGGTCTAGAATACAATCAAAGTACACAATGCATGAAGGGTTCCAACGTAGCATTAGTAAGTGAGAGACTTGTCTCTGGAGCTCCTAATATCTGATAAGCTTTGAGAGGTTAGGGTCAATGGTGGAAACTGAAAACAAAGAGAAGAAAATCCACAACTATGGGTCCAAATGCAGTGTACCCAATCAATGTGCAGTCAAATGTACCAGTTACCAAAGTATCTAAACTTTGTGTTGTAAACACTGCCTCCTAGTCTACAACCCTGCTTGATTACTGACCTCGGTTCATAAATAGTTTGATATGAATCAGGTGTGAAGGTGGAGCATTTGTAGATTGTTTTGGTGGATGGATCCCCTATGCTGTGATAGCAGATGCCTGCTCATCACCAACTTCCTGAGGTGTATCCACCACCATGTTGATATTACTGAATCATGACAGCTGATGCCACAGTGTGGCTATCAGGATGAGCAAAACAGTTGATCCCACTTCAGACTATCCACCACCTATGCACTCTGGTTTGGCACTGAGGAGACCTAAACACATAATTTATTTTAAGCTTTGATGCAAAGTCACATACAGACCTTGCACACAGTAAAACTACTCTCTGGAACATCTTGGTGTCTGAGTTACACTACATCCAACGAGTTGTCAGTGCTGACCATAACACAAATGTGTCTTACGAGATTGATGTATCCCTGTAGTGCTAGGGAAAATAGTGTGCATTTTTAGGTTGTTATATGCAAGGAAAAATCCTGCATGGATCACAAGCCTCGATTGACTAACCCATCTGCCCCAGCCTGAACCTGAGGCATTGAAATCAAGGAAAGAACATGGTTCTGAGGAGTGTATCATAACTCTGGCCAAAAAAGTGTTGATCAGCTTAGGTGGTGACAAAATTGACTATGCAGAATCTGAGCTAAAGTACGTCCCTTCTTCTTTGCCATGTAAGCATGGCGACTTTCTTCTAACAATAAATAGGACAAACATCCATGCACACCCACACAATGTATATTAAGCAGACGAGTTGTGTCTCAGTGATATTTTATTAACCTCATTTACCTGTACCTAGAAGCATTAATTATTAAACTCTGAAAGGAAATAGAAGAAATAGCCAAAATACAATGGAACAAAAAAACACTTAACCGGACACTGGTTATAAATAGAGGGATAAAAGTCAAGAATCATCATGAATCTTGTCATAACTCTGTGTGTGTGTGTGTGTATGATCTATCTGATCATTTTCAAAACACAAAAAGGGGAACCTAAGCATGCAAAATCTGAATTGTAGGTTACAGAGATCTTCATGTATTTTTAAGAGTGTGATACTAACAGACATGCACATAATCATCTAATTATTTAGTTTCTAGCATAAATGAGCCTGAGAAATAAGTGAAGCACAACAAAACCAGTCAGTGAAGTGTAAATATGTGTTAAAGTACCCCTATCTTCTTGAAGAGTGTACTATTCCTCAAGATAATCTGCTCACCAGTTTCATCAATCAATGTATAAAAGAAACATATTTTCCAGCCTACAAGTCGATACTTTCGTCTTATACGCTGAATCGATTTATACATGGATTATGTCAATGAAATTGCTTTAAATACAGGTAATAACATGATTATGAGATGAACTCAGCTAAATCAAAAACATGTCAGAAAGATGTACCAAATTCTTGTTCTGTTACCGAGTCAACAAATTGTTATAAATATGACCACTTTTATATAATTTTTATCATTAATTTCTATCATAACTGCCATAAAATGTAACATGTCATGCTGAAACCATGATTTTAAACTCCAAAACCCCCTGACAGTTGTTTCAAAATACACAATTTATTAATCTTCAAAAAATATATTTAAAAAAATAAATAATAACACCACTTCAATATATGCCGTAACAAGTATAAAGGATAAACAGTCCTGCAAAGAGAACATTTAAACTATCTTAGATAGCTAATTGTCATAGCAGCAAATGAAAAGGCAAACAGGTCAGCTACAAACAACCACCATTTCTATTATTATTAAAAAATTGACAATAGCTAAGTTGATTTGTTAAGCCTTCTGAAGACTGCTGTAGTTGGAGCCCATGGTGCAAATTTGCATCAGTAAAGTTCACAAAGTGGAACAACCCAATTCATTTTAATTTGTGGGTAAATCAAAGAGATGCAAGATGCATGATGAAGAACAAAAATTATTATATATCACTGCCTTGATTGAGGATGTTTAAGCAATCTGTATAAAAAATTATTGGCATGTTTCTGAACAGAGCCAATATTTCTTTGAAATTAAGGTTTTCTCCATCTATAAAATGCAAATCATGCCTATGTTAGTTGTCAGAACAGTGTTTGAGTCTGATTCATTTCTGACAGTGATTAAGCTATCAGAAAAGCAAAGTCCATCAAATACAAATTTCAGAACTCCTGGGGGATGAAATTTTACTTTGTAAAACACAGCAGCAAGCTGGAGCATTTAATTCTTTGCAAACAACATATTGATATGTGATTTTGGAGTTCACTATGTCCATCAAACCAGGAAAGCCATTTATAAGGCTGTATGCAACATAGTCAACATGTACGGCTGTATGTAACATATTCAACATGCTGAATTGAACATTCAGATTAGTTCTCTTTGTTATTATTTGTTACCTTAATCTTGTTGAAATAACTATTAACTGACCCATGCTTAACAGGATGATTGTAACCATAAAATAGATCCATTGAAAGACAATAATAAGCACACACTTCTGTCTGCACTGGTGATTTGTGTCGATAAAGTGTTAAACACCTGTACTGGACAGATTTGTTTATATTTCTGCTGTATTACCAGTAAAGCCCCCATTAAACTTGAAACCTTTGACCTTCCCCCCTCTTCCAAAAATATGGTCAGTTCCGAATGCAGCATTTCAGTCAGGTTTGAGAAAAATGGGACCAACTGGCCCTCTTCATTTGAGAAAGTTGGCCAATGGTATATCATAATGGGTAAACCTCATAAAAAAGACAGATCATTAAAATGATCTATTTTACCTGTTATTTGCATGAAAAACCAAATAAATTACCTTGTTTACTGAAAGATTCTCCTCTTTGATCACTAATGCCTCTAACCATGCACTAACAGCATGGAAACATTAAATACTTCCATCGTCTGCCCCTCCATTATTATTGTAATCAGTCCTTGCAATGTAATAGCTTTCAGGCAATTTCTTGAGGGTACATGGATGTTGTTTTGGCAACTGAAGCATTATTCCAATCAGCTAACTGGTTTCTTGTCCTGAAATTGTTCAATGGAGGGGATGGGACTAACCCAGTTAGCTGTCCTCCCAGGTACATGAAATATCTGATACCTTTTAGACCATCTAAGCAGGTGAGTGGCGACCAGCTCCTCCATTAGAGGTAATGGAGCAGGTCCAAATTTTGTCAATTCTGGCCCTCCAGTACTAATACTAATTGGAGGTGTGAATAATTAGCTTGGACTGGGGAGTAGGGGTCATGGAAAAGGAAAGTAATACACTAGTAGCAGGTGTTGTATTACTACAATAGAAGCCTAATTTCCTCCTATGAATTCTGACCCTCTAATGATTCCTACATCACACCAACACATCTCATGGATTCTATATCTCACTGCTCTAAAATGATGATTAAAGAAACTATAAGATCACATTATTAGGAAGCAAAACATATGAAGAACAATGCCTATACCTCATTATGTTCCTGTGTCAGTCCCTCAACTCCAGCTTGTCTCTGCTTCTCTTCTAACTTCTCTTTCGTATCATTCAGTTGACACTGAGTTTCGTACATGGATGCCTGGTTAGAAAATTGATACAGATGAACCTGCCTGTGTGTAACATTATTTTAATGAACCTGAAATTTTTTTTGTTTCAGCAAGGCAATCAAATGAATTCTTTCAATTTGCATATATGGATATTTTTTTACCACAGGTAGATTCGATTACTAATATGTCATTCACTAATTACTGAACACATAAATAAACCATGCTTTGGTCAAAGAAATATAATACTGATATTTTCATGTGATAAATTAATATACATTACATATCCTTATTTGCAGATTACTGTCAAATTTTTCTTCTTGTGATCTCAATAGTTTCTGTGTGTTGCAAATACTGGTCTTTTTTACAAAAGAGAATTGTTTCAGTGAGAAGCTGACAACTCATCAGCTTTCACATGAATCACAGTTGTAATAAAGTTGTTAGCTCATTCTTACATTTACATGAATCACAGTTGTAATGAAGTTGTTACCTCATTGTTACACTTATATTTTCTTTCTGCAGTTTAAACCATTTGCACAAGATTACATACATCATTTTTAGAGCTTGTAAGGGTATTGGATGATGGAAAAACAGTCAAAAATTAATAAAGTAAAACATTTACATGTATACCAAGTGTTTTTAAGTTAGGCAGCTGGATGATGGAAAAAGAGTAGAGAATTTATAAAGACATTTATATGTATGCCAAGTGCTTTCAAGTTAGGCAGATAAGTACTTATCCACATAATTTTCAGTACCATGTAAAACTGTCATACCATATGATTATGACATAATGACCATGACAACTTTTTCCTTCTTTTCTCTTCACCGAGTCCAAAACTTGCTTGAATAAAACTCAGAATTCAATCATACACTAAAAAGGTATCTACTCATAACAACCTCAACCTCTCATGGGTGCTTTTAAGTAGGAAACAACTCCACCATCCTGCCAATCACATAACAGTTTCTACTTCCCCAAAGGCTGTTTCTGGTTATCTTGGAAGAGCAACGAAAACCAAGTCAAAACAAGTGACTGAAGCCAATAGCATTCACAGTACAGTGTTCCCCTATTATTAGTACACAATGCAGTCAGTCAGTCCATAAAAGCTGACCAACATATAGCAAGAACAATCAAAAACGGGATCAATCTATGTGTTTGTTTGGGTGGTATAATGTATTTTAGATGAAAATTAAGATATATGCAAAAACTTCATGCTGTATTCTTTTTATTCACGTCACACATGTGACAGAACTGACCATATGAGTAACATTAAATTAATGATTTAAAACCTCCATGTAGAGTTCTGGAAAGAATCCAGAACATAATGTGGACCCAGTCTGCTGTCCAAATACATGGTACATGTGCCCTAGTCATCTTTTCAGGACCAGCCACGCATGGGACATCAGTGCCAGGTGGGAGGATGGAATCTGGCAATACTGACAGGAAAGTATTAAATGATTAAAATAATTTTACCCTCCCCCACTACATTTTAATAACCAAACCAATGGCTGGGTCTTTTTAAAGCACGTTGGATAGAGCTGCAAGGGACTTATAATTTTTTGAAGAGACAATATTGTATCCTCCTGGGATCTAAGAGTGCTTTTCTGCACCAAAGAGCTAATCTACAGCTGGTCCCCTAAGAATCCAGAGAAAGATCAGATTCTCCTGGGATAGGAGCTACCTTCTTTTTCTGAGTCCTTATGACTCAGAAAAGGATCCTGTGTGTTCCTGAGATGACGAGAAAGAAGGGCCTTTCCTCCTCCCCATACAGGTTTACTTTCAGAAAGGTCACATTACTCATCTGACCCATAGCAACAGATCGGACAACCTTTGTACATTCAAAGCTAGTGCAAGAAAGTCGGGTAGGGTGTGTATCCCCCCAAGAGACCTTCTTATGCCCACATCCATACATGCCACATGCGCACAGGGACTTGTATCACTGCTTGCAATTTATCTGTCATAAATGTACTATATAATAATATTACTACATGATACTTGTACATACACGCCAACCCCTGGTGAGGAAAAAGTGTAATCCAAGTGGACAAAAATAGTAATCCGAGCAGAAAAAGAGTAATCCACATATAACATGATAAAAATTCAATGAGCATATGTACAAAATGATTTATTTATCCCTTTGGACTTTTAACATCAATTACAGCTTCAAGTTTTTGTATATAACAATTTGAGCTTTAAAAAGCAACAGACTCTCATATTGCATTTCAAAACACTTTGTACCAGTTGAGACTATAAATGTTTTGCAAACCAGGTGAGCAACAATTCCTGGGTTATTACAGAGACTGGATCTGAGTTCAGTTTTACTTTTGTTAACAATGCTGAACAATCTCTCACAGTCAGCATTAGAATGGTAAAGAACCAATATTCCTTTCATAACCTGACAAAGAAGAGAAAATTTATATCTTCCAGTTATGGGTTTTTTATTTTTTAGCTGGCAATTAAGATAAAATCAACTCTGTCCCCATGAAGTACATTGTCAGGTAGAGTGCCAACTTAACACTTCAGTTCTCCTTCTAATTTATCAGCAGCCTTTCCGGCAGCATGGTGCATCATATGACAGAGACAACCTGATATGAACAATAATGGACATTTTTCAAAATATAGAATACAACTCCTTTATGAATTCCAGTGATCACTGATGCAGCATCAGCTGAAACTCCAAACAGTTCTGCCAACTTATATTTATTCAAAGCATTAAGAAGCAAATAAAAAATTGTCAAAGTCTCTTACACAGACTGGGTACAACTTTTTGTCGTCATAATCAGTACTCCTGTCTGTTGCAGTACTAAACGGCCCAATTTTCATGACTTCTGCAATTTTAAGTGAAGTATATTCTGCTAAACACCTAACAATATTAGATGATTTTGTTCTTGCACATGCATATTTCTCAACTTTGGAACCAACTTTGGAACTGTGTCCACAATTTAGTTCTGCTGTAAAAAAAGAAGTTACCTTAGTACTGGAGTTAGTAAAACGAAGTAATTCAAGGTTTCTTTGTTTTACCACCATGACCAATATTAAATCCTTTCCACACAGTCTGCAAAGGGCGTGAAGCTGCCATAGAATGGAACACTGTAATACGTTGTTCATGTATTTATCTCTGAATTGATTTTTCATCTTTTCTAATCCTTGTGTGAAATTATTTGAAAAACATTTTTGCTCTGACACACGCATCAACTAGAATAAATCCGACTTGACTTTTAGCGCCAAATACCTAGACTGGTTCCGTACCAGATATCAATTTGAACAAAGAATCTGCAAGCAAAGATTACAAGTTAGAAAATCAGTCTGTTCTCTCCTACCTAACTAAGCTATACAACTGCTATAAATAGAAACCTAGGTCAAAAGTTTGAAAGTAGAACCAGCCTTTTTCTTGGAAATATGGCAACTGCTATAAATAGAACATAATACTTTTAGGAAAGTGCATGTAAGACAACAGACTAGCGTACTCTTATCTCATAGTTACATAAAAGCCGTCTTTTCTAGAATATGGTCTGTGGGATTAATGGGATGTTAATAAGAATAAGAAAACAAATTATTGATTCTTTTTGGAGGAGGATATACCGAAAACACGTAATCCGAATACATTCACGCGTAAGGCATAATTTAGTGAAAAATAACATAATGATTATGCCAAAAGCATAATGGTTGGCATGTATGCATATATTGCTGCAAAAAGACATTTCTGTCAGTAAGGTATTGATGATAATGAGCAGTGTGAGACAGCAAACCAGTATTATAATAATGCAGATTAAGGAAGGGTGTGCTGTGACTGAAACTCACTATGGATGATAATGACTGGTATGAGACCAACTGAACGTACTCTGAATATCATGTGGTGTGTGACCCTCTAAAGTTGAAAACTCATCAAGTAATATTTACTATCTATAAAATAAAAAATAAAAAACAGGTAAAATTTTCCAGATATAAAGGGATAGATGATTATGTACTGTACCTTAGAAATCAAGAAACATCCAAAGTTAATGACCTAAGGATATAAATTGGAATTATGGCCTACCCTATTGCCAAAGGGAATGTGAAACAGAAAGGACAATTCCAACAGAACGTAAGAAAATAAATGCCTCAAAACTCTAAGAGAGCATATACTATGAATAAAATAGAATGGATTCAGGGTATAAACTCCAACAATATAGGACCCTAAATTAAAATGCAATAACACTTTTTAATGTGAGAAAAGATGAATTTTCTGTTAGAGTGTAACTGAACAAGATGTTTTCCATAACAAATGGATGTCATCACCACATGGGTCTATGACATGGGTGACAGACTGGGTCAGTCCTCTCTAGTTCTCGGCTTCTAAAACTTTGAAACTAATGAGAGGATCTAATTTTCTTACATGGATAAGGGTAATTTCCATCCTGGAACTCATATGCATTCAAGTCTTGGACAAGGCCATTGTGGGTATGTGAGAAAGCTACCAGTAGCTTCCTGTGGGTTGGTAGTTCTTACCGGGGTGTTCCTGGAGCTCTTCCTCCACCAATTATACTGGCTGCCATGCATAGCATATCTTGTGCTGAGAAATGGCATTAAGCCATAAACAACAACAACCAGCATCCCAGAAAGATGAGCAATACAGTAGCAATAAGGATTGTATTACTGACAAGGATTTTAAGTAATAAAGGCCACACATGGTGAACTCATATGAAAACTGAAATATAACCACCATCAGACTCCTTCACAACAGGCCAGTCATGTGACTATATCAGTGCAAAGACAAAACCAGCATTAATAGTCACACACCAGCACTAGGCACAAGCCAGGTAAAAAAGATAATAACCAGATAAGTTGGCATTTATCCTTATTACATAAACAAGAAGTAGGAAGAAAAGGTATCGATAGCTGCCACCCTCCAGGCTCGCAATTAGTGAAAATAGGGATAAAAATTAGTGAATTTCGACATGAATTTCTTACCGGGGTGTTCCTGGAGCTCTTCCTCCACCAATTATACTGGCTGCCATGCATAGCATATCTTGTGCTGAGAAATGGCATTAAACCATAAACAACAACAACCAGCATCCCAGAAAGATGAGCAATACAGTAGCAATAAGGATTGTATTACTGACAAGGATTTTAAGTAATAAAGGCCATACATGGTAAACTCGTAGTGAAAACTGAAATATAACCACCATCAGACTCCTTCACAACAGGCCAGTCATGTGACTATATCAGTGCAAAGACAAAACCAGCATTAATAGTCACACACCAGCACTAGGCACAAGCCAGGTAAAAAAGATAATAACCAGATAAGTTGGCATTTATCCTTATTACATAAACAAGAAGTAGGAAGAAAAGGTATCGATAGCTGCCACCCTCCAGGTTCGCAATTAGTGAAAATAGGGATAAAAATTAGTGAATTTCGACATGAATTTGTGAAGCAATCTTTGAGTCCAAGAATGTTCATCGGAACAAATGTTTAGTATGGTCTCCAGCTGATAAAGGTAGATTGTGTTCAACAAGAAAACTCACAAACAATACTTTAGCAGTGGTAGCTTGCAGGTCTTCTGTCGAGAGCTGAAATCTGCTGCGAGTTCTTAATTTTCCCAACCTCTATGTGCTTTTTGCTACCAATGCGCTCTCATATCTTCTCTGCCACCATGCCCAATGCTAAAATTTGTGGCACATTGTGTGCAAAAAGCTTGATGTATATCATGTGTTTGATGGCTGCATGCACAGACAATTTTTGGTATATTCCAAACTAAACTTCACTTTTTGTACAATGCATTTGCAAGATGCAGTGCCAAATGGTAATTCAAATCAGTGTTTGTGATGCATGCATGGAACAAAATTCCAGTTAGGCCACAGATTCTCTCAAAAGCATTTGTAAAACTACTCTTATAGATATAGATTAAAATACGCTAAAATGCTTGCTACCAGGCTGACTGTACCAATCAGCTATAGTCCACTAATATCGCTAAAAGAAGTACCGGACTGTTTCGGCAACTGCTGATATCATGACTAGCGCTTAACGGGAAATCAGTTATTTTATTTGCGTGAATCTGAATCACTGAAAGAGTTGTGAAATTCACGCCAAAATCACGAGGGTTGGCAGCTATGGGTGTCATTCGAGTAACAGGGAATGGAATTAGGTGACAGAGAGTTAGTTTAACAAATAGTCTTTAGTCTTTTAAGGACAGAAGGAAGCATAAGTATACTGGCACTGGTGCACAGTGTATCAGCTGGTTCAAAAGCAATGGAGGCTGAAACAATAGCATACTAGGTACATGACAGTAAATGGCCCCGTGGAGAACAGTTTGTTTTCTTTATCAAAGATCTCTCAATAAATGCCTCATGTCTAACTAGATAGTTTACTGTTCTTGAGGGTCTTATGGTAGTTTATTGGACTTGAGATACAGAGTTTGTCATTTACCATTCATTTTAAATTTTTGCATGTATATCTCATTAGTGATGTGGGATGATAGCTGGGAGGGACAATATGGTCCCTCTCAGGTTTAGGAACTGATATCACTGTTGTTTCTCTCGCAATGATGGCAGTTAGTCAACAGTTTCCCAAATTTTATCAAACATCTTTAGTAGTGTAGTGAGACCTACCTGTATCAGGTAAGTATTCAAAAGTTGATAGTGCATATCATTTGATCCTTCTTAAATCTCAAGGGTTCCATCAAGAGTGTTGTAGTTCTCTGAGACTGAAAGGTTTATTGTAATCTTGAGTGAAATTTAAAGCAATCTTTTATTTCAACTTTTTGACAAGGAAGTTTGAAGAATTCTCTAGTAATTTCTTTTTCTCCAAGAATGTTTTGGCAAATGTATTTGAGATTTCTATTAAATTCATGACCAATTCATCAGATTTCTTGCATTTATATCAATGATGTCACATGTTAAATGTGGCTATGCTCCCTCCAGTAATAGGTAGGCAGCAAGCAGGTGGGCATGTAATTGTGGATCATACCTGAAGACTTTTAATCTGTCCCTGTAGTTCAGCTTCTCTGGAATCCATGATTTTGCCATGTTCATTCTTTAGCTGTTCCAGATCCCTGCTGTGACCTGCCTGGGCCTCCTCCAGTTCCATCCTATGCTGATCCTGGGGGAAAAAAAGACTACACTTGTTAATGGGTAATAATGTTACAGATCCCCAATTCAACATTTCTGTGACAATCTTAGCTAAGGTAAAACATGCACTCAACTGTTCAAGTGCTTTTGCAAAACATTTGCACTATAAGCCAAGAGTTAAGGTGAATTCTGCCTTTAATTGCTTAATTTTCCAAAACAGGAGTTTCACCATTTTCTCTCTGAGGGTCCTACATCTGACATTAACCAGTACTTCCTGGTACTGCTATGTTAGCCATTAATTGTAATTTACATGGCCCAAATGTCATCTGTGATAGCAAGAGAGAGAAATCAGGGGCTTTATTCTCAAAACATTCAGTCCATGAAACTAAAGTTTGAAACCCCAAATATGGATATGGTACATTGTGTGAACGGTCATTAATTTTTTTTAGAATGCATGCAGAGGATTAAAAATTCAGAAAATATTGAAACTTTTGTTATTCCAACTTTACTGTAAAGTTTTTCTGGTAACTGTTTTGAAATGGTTACACAGGGGGCTGCAATGGCAGCTCCAACTTTGACTCCATCTTTCAAACCATTTGTACACAGTGACACATGGTTATAATGAGGCTCTGATTTCACTGAAGTTACTCTGAAAATGAAGAGAATCTGCTGAGGACTTTTCAATTTGTAAATTGATGGTAATCTGATTTCATTGAAGTTACTCTGAAAATGAAGAGAATCTGCTGAGGACTTCTCAATTTGTAAATTGATAGTAATCTAATTTCATTGAAGTTACTCTGAAAATGAAGAGAATCTGCTGAGGACTTTTCAATTTGTAAATTGATGGTAATCTAATCTGCAGTATTTCCAACACTTATTTTGCTGTTTGTAAGTGATGACAAATTTCTATGCCAAATAGTGGAATGAAGTTTGGTTTCCGTGTATACAAATTTTGTTATTTGGGTCTAAATACTAAATCACATGTGGGTTAGAGAGATTAAAAGACAGTCCAGTAGCATAATGAAGAATGAATTTCATTCATCTGAGATAAAGTGATGGTTCCTGTTACCTCAGCATAGACTTTATGAAATTCTCAATGCACCTAGGCTGGGTCTAAGTACCTGACTGTATCGGATACAGCAACTGCATGTTAAGATTTGAAAGCGTGTTAAATGCTTTTGACCCATGTCCCTGAGGTTTCTAACATGTGTCGTCAGTTTATGGTCAAAACTAAGTCCTGAAAAAATGGTTTTCTCTGGAATATAATACAACTTTGGGATAGAGCTCTGAATCGTCAAGAATATGATGTAAGTGGTATAGGTTTCAAAATCTGAACCCATTTTCTTTTCTGCCAACTTTTTGAACTCTCTTTACGCTTATCTGTAGCTGATGTTTAGTCTGCATATGTTTTTGGTCTATAGCAGATCACGAAGCTGTCAACATGTAATGAGAAGTCAGTTCCTGGATTAAGGTATTTCACTATCCACAAGGATACAAATTACAGAATTTTATTTCCCTTGCCATGATATAGAGGCAAGGGCCATAGCTCTAATACATGAGCATATGGTCTATTTATAATACAGTATGACCCCGCTATAGGCTGCTCTGTTATAACACAAATTTGAATATATCACGATTGTGGAAAGGCTCCCAAAATTTCATACACATGTATTTTTCTCATATAGCCCAAAAATGTTTTCTTTCTTAAAAATATAAAAACATGTAAAAAATTTATTATTATTTTGGAGGAAGAGATCGCGTATGAATTGGAATATACGACAATCATGGCATGGCTCCTTAAATTTCACATATATGTATATTCTTGTACATCAAAAAAGAAGTTCTTAAAAGTATGAAAAATAACATGTAAACAGTTTATTAGGGTATCATGCTGGGTTTTGCCAATGTTGCAAATTGCAATTTCGTTTTCCTTATTGGTGACAAAATATACCATCTGGTGATATTTTTTGTGACATTGTTGGCTGTTTTATATACAATCTTGGGTCTGGAGTGGATAAATTCAGAGGCACCATGAAAAGAAGTTGCAAACTTGTTATAGAATGCACTGGAATCTATTGTTACATAAACAAATTCTTTGTTCATTCTGCCAAACCATCTCAGTGGTGCATTGTTATATTATAATCCATGTTGATATCAAGCCAGAGTAGTGAGTGCTGTATGCAGCTACAACTGACCAATTTTTGGAGGCAGGAACAGTAACTGCTACAATCAACATAACTGGTAATTGGTGTTTTTTTTAAAATTGCACCCAGTAAAAACAGTTTTGCTGAAACTTCAAAGAAAACTGATTACCTTTGAAGCACTAATCGTTGTGCATAAATACTAAGCTAATGAAAAAAAAAAAATCAGTATCAGTCTTTTACAATTATTTGATAATGCTGCCGCACTAAGAAAGAAGCGTTTGGTCCTCCAAAGCTGTCTTTGAGTAGCGACTTCAATAACATGCACCCTTTATCAACGAAAGCAGACTAGTCTTCAATACAAAGAACCTGTAAGTCAACACCGAACTTAAATAAAACCAATGAAATCTGAAGGATTATTGCAGTTCCAAAAGTGGCTAGAACATGTTTTTTGTGTCGTTAAAGTTTCCTTTTCTGCAGGAATAAAGTTTATGCTTATGATCGCTACCAATGGTGGCATAAAATGCAAACTAAATTTCTAATCTTTTGAAACCACAGATACCTGCTGTCAAGTTAACTGAACAGGGTTCCTGCCACAAATTTAGAAAATGATTTAAGACCTTTTCCAGACCTAAAAATACAAATTTTCAGACCTAATAATGGGACAAGTTTATTGACCTGCATAACTGACATTGTGCATTAGTTTTAAGTTTGGAAGGCCCTATCCAGGCTTTGAAGTCATCAGCTTCTTCCCACAAGGGTTACAAACACAATGTCCAGGCATTCAGGTCCACACAGGCACACAAAAAGATTGGTACAAGAATGACAAATCAAATAAAATCCAATAAAATTAAAATGAATACTCACAAGCACAACATAAAACTTAATGAAATAATCCATGAAACAGGGTTAATACAGATAGGAGAGTTGAAATTCAATGACTTTTCAATGACCAGTATTCAGTGACTACTCACGGTACCAAGCGTGCTGCTTCAGTTACTAATTTAAATACAAGAAACATATACAAAACCAATACAGAAACAAATAAATGTAATATGAAAGGGAAATGATATTTAAAAGAAAGGTCATTGTAACCCAGATGTTAACCATTGCCCTTTAGCTTCTATACTTTCTTCTCCAGCTGCAACTTCAGTGCTTTCACTTCAGAGACGCTGCCAGGATTTTATCTAATGGGGTGGGGTGGGTGGGTACTCAATTGTTACAAAAATAAGGAAGGGGTAGAACAAAAAGGAGGGAGAGGAGGAAATGGCCATAGTTCACTATATACCTAACAATACAATATCCATCCATTTTTCTTCCAGCTACACACTGTTAAGAGTCCTAATAGTTGTATATGCATTGATCTGCTGATTTTTTAGAGCTGACTGTCACCAGCGTATGAATATTCTTCTATGCTGAGATACCCCTGCTGATGGGGCATATACATAGCTAGCTTACCCAACTGGAACAAGTTTGGAAACCGTTCCTTATGTTTATTATGTACATGTTTTCACTGCTCATGCGTAATGTCATTGCGATACTTTAGCTCCAAAATAAGATTTTTCACTAACATAAGCTCTGCTTATGTTTCACTTTTTTAAGTAACTTGTTCTGATAGTGGTATTTTGATCACATAAATGTATTTACTTCATTACTGTATGTTTAGATTATTTATTAAATTGACCTGAACCCGTATAAGGCTATATATAGCTATGCTCAAGGTACTTAGAATGATGTATTTTTGAGGAGAACTGCATGTTACCCTCATTATTACATATTTATATTTTGGTTTTCTTTTTCCACTAATAAACCTTAAGATATTATGCCAAAAGCAATTAAAAATTGAAATCACAATTTTCCAGACTTTAGGAATTTGCAAAACATGTTAAAAATATAAACACTTTTTAAGGTACAATAAATTAAATAAATATGTGATTATCTGGTTTTTCTTCAAGTGAGTTCAGAAGACGGTAAAAACTTATATCCCTATGTTATTCCTATCAAGGATAATTTGAAGGTAAATCATCCCTGATTTTACTATTGAATTCACCTTGCAGTGATTTATTCCGATTTTTTTAAAATAACCCATGTGATCAAAGAATATAAGTCCATGTTACTATTTATTGTTTAAATTGCACTCTTCTTCTACCTGTAAACTGAGTAGTAAATAAAATATCCAGGCAATACATTAAAACACTCCTCATGAATAAGACTGAGTTAATCCATGCTTATAAGTCCAAAGATTTCTGCTAACAATCGCCAAATAGTTTACACCTCTTATCCTAGTGATCAGACCTATTAAAATTACATATCTAGTGTTTGAAAACTTATGAATTTGTTGTATGGTGTGCCGATTTTGGTCAAAAAGTTGACATACATTTGCAGTATAATAAATTTTTGAGCTTTTAAAATGATGTCAGTTCCAGTTCTAATTACATGCGTGACCCACTCAGTTCACTGATTCAGCTAAAATTCTCACTTTTAACACTTTTCTAGCTCCAAGAATTGATGTAATTCATAGTATGAAAATAAACTGCCATCACTATCATCATCCAACAGGCCTATTTGTCGAACTGAAGTATCTATATGAACCGCACTATGATTCAGCCTTTAGGACTGTCTATGTAGTCCATATTTTAAATATGCATTTGTAAAACTTCATAAATGCATGGTTCGAATTATGACAGAATGTCTTGTCCAGGACCCAATGTGACAATTAAACTTATTGAAGGGAAAGAGTGTTAATGACATCATGTGAAAGGAAACAACAAATATGTAAGACTTTTTCCAGAGTTTTTAATCCATTTAAAATTTTTCCAGACCTTTTCAAGGCTTGGAAAAGCAATCTTCAAATTTAACACTTTCTCCAGAATTCCACACCTGCATGGGAACCCTGACTGAAGATGGGACAGCTCACAAAGATGTTTGTTAAACTTCTTAATTTGTTCACATGATTTCATTTCCCGATGAAAAGCCTCATCCTCTGGGTATCCTTGGCAAGATGATAGCTGTCTCCAGCTGACCAAAAATCTAGGCCAATTTATGTACATGTACATAAACAACTATAGCCATGTGCTACAGGCAACAATATCATAGTGAAATGCTTAGTGTCAATTGGTAACAAGTTTTCAATATACAAGTGTATTTCAAACTAGTTTATCTTCATTTAATCAAAAGCAAATTTTTTTTTAGCCTGCTTTTATTGCTACTCTTTCAAGTAATTTTGTTCTGGTCCATGCATCATTTTTTTCAGCTGACTTGGATGGTTATAACATGGTTCAGTCTATAACATGGTTGGGTTCTATGGATCCCAACCACCATATTATAGCAGGGTCAAATTGTACTTATGCAAAGTGTTATTAAAATGTCTCCTGTGGCTCAAAAATTTTACTTGGACAAGGACAGAGGTTACAGAATTACATTTCCCCATGCTGTGACATTGACCTTGAAGCTAAGTTCATGGCTATAAGGCACAACTCACTGTCTAGTCATATATACCTAGTCAAAGTGTTATAAAAAATCTCTCCAACCATAAAGTTAGGATTGGACAATGAAATATTAATGGATGGATAGACAAACATGGTCATGACAAAATTAACTTGAATCAAAATGGGTATGAAATATTTTTAAAAGGAGGGATTATTATAGAAAAACATCAAACAGTACATACTGCATCTGTGAGAACAGTTCATCTCCACTACGTAGGGGAATAACACTTTCTTTCTTTACAAGTTGACAAGAGTTTGTAGCTGTACATATACCTGAAGTTTTTCCATGAATGCTTTCATACTCATGATTTTAGACTGCAGATTAAGAATCTTAGTTTCTGCCTCCTTTTCGTCCTTCTTACAGGCAAAGTGGCTGCTGGATTGTTTTTCTAACTCCTCTTCTAAGTAGTCCCTGTTTTCTCTCACTACTACCAAGTCATGCTCCAGACCAGACAGGGCAAGCTCAGATTTCTGCAGGTCCATACGCATATTTTCCAGGGCAGAATTAAGTTTCTGAATTTCAGTCTCTAAATCCTTCTTTTCCTTGCTGGCAACTGTCAGCTGGTTTTTAAAAAAAAGGAAAATAATACATATTGTCAGAAGTCATAGCAAAATAGTTAACATATGCATTTTGTGTATGCTTTCAGACTTTTTTCTGCCCTATAACATGCTGAATCACTCTAACATACATGCCAACCCCTGACGAAGAAAAAGTGTAATCCAAGTGGACAAAAAGAGGAATCCAAGCAGAAAAAGAGGAATCCACAAATAACATGCTAAAAATTCAATAAACAATTATTTATTTGCCCCTCTCGTCTTTTAACATCATTTACTGCTTAAAGTTTTCATATGTAGCACTTTTAGCTTTCGAAAGCAACAGATTTTCATGTTGCATTTTAAAACACTTTGTACCAGCTGAGACCATGAATGTTTTGCACACCAGTAGAGCACAAAGTACTGGGTTACTGAACCTGGATCTGAATTCACTTTTATTTTTGTTAACAATACTGAACAATCTCTCAGTCAGCATTATAACAGTAAAGAACCAATATTCCTTTCATAACCTGACAAACAAGAGGAAATTTATATCTTCCAGTGATTGTGTCTTTTAGCTGGGAAATAAGGTGCAACTGCACATCAAATCTATCTGCATTAAGTATACTGTCAGGTAGAATCCCAACTTTACACTGCTGGAATTCTCCTTCCAGATGAGCCAAGGTAGGCAAAGATGGTAATAGAAAGGGATATCTCTTGACAAAGATATATACTCGTAATTGCGCTAGTGCAATTTCCTTTACTGGAATTGCAGTAGGAAAGTTAATACTAAATTCAGGATTAGTTGAACTTACCGAGATCATCGTTATCTTTGGCGGAGTTGTGTTAGTCATGATCTGCTGGAGTAATTCTGTCATTATTAACACTTGTATCTTTAATACCAATACCTTCATGATATATTTTAGTTATCATGGAAAACTCGAAATCAGATATAATTCCATCACTGAGACACGCTGATAACAACGAAGACAATTTCGAGTATGCTACCGTCGTTGTGTGTAATTTTATTATGCAATCGGATAATTTTTCGTTCGTGCAGGTACATATCTTTTTTGTGATGATATTGAGCAAACCTGCAATCGTTGTTGCTGCTGAAGTACAAATAGTTACAGCTACTGGTGCTATCATTGTCACTGCTGATAATATAACACCTGTTCCAGCAACAACAGCGGATACTGAATAAACAATCACATCCACGATAACTAATCGTCATCGATATTTCTTTACTTTTATTGTATACTGTTCGACTCGATCTTTTAATGCTGCCTGCCATTCACGTGCTTGATTGTATCTGTATTGTGCACCATCCATATATTTTTATGCAGTAACCAACTGAGGTGTTTCAGCTACAAATCCCAAACACCACCAGTAAGATGTTGCGGTTACCTTATCAGCTACTTCCAGAATAAACATTTCTTCGGTTCCGCTATTTAATATAACAGATACAACCCTGGAAAACCTATCCATTGAATGACGCCATGGATATGTTGTAAATATTTCAAATTTTGCAGCACTAAACACAGACAGTCTGTACACGCCAGTGACTGTTGCGGTATATTTGATAGTTTTATTTTGCTGCAACCATGTTGCAAATCCCGATGATACCGTGTATACGATGTTGGTAATATGCCCAGGAGTTATTCTGGCTGGAATTTTAATCAAATTGGTTTTATCAACGATCTCAGGAATCCTCGCTACGATGTCTTGCTGTGTTCGTTTGATCGTGTCTAGGTTAGTTTTGATATCAGAAAGTTTTATGTCAATGGCGTGCAGAGTGCCGAAGAATTCCTCTGCGGTTTTTTGATGGTTTCTGCAAAATCTTGCAAAAGCGCTTACATGAACGTCATACTTGGCCCGCAACGTGGATACTTTACCATCTACGGTGTCGATGTATTTTTTTGTTGCTGCGTCTTCGTCTGATGTTGGATCTCTTAAAACTACTATTTTATTCCCGTTCATGCTGAGTTCACCCGTCATTGTGTCACCAGTGTTTCTTACACGATTAGCAATGCTTCTTGCAATTTCATCTCTGATGGTTGTAAACAATATACTTGAATCCCTGATTTTGCCGCTGTCAGTAAATATAGGAATATTATCCGTAACTGCACCGAGTACTCGTCGAACTATATCATTCCATCTAATGTTGCTCGTTTTTAGTTTACCATATCGATCCTGAAAAATAACAACCTCATCTGGGTCAACTCCAGCAAGATTCATGATATCAGCAAGTTCATATTTAGTCGCGTACTTTGACAGATCAACGTCGCCGGGTTTTTTCTTAACGTGTGAAGATCTTCTTCCGCAAATATCAAAAATTATATTTTAAGATCTGTTTAAAATGCCTTGCGTTTAACGAATCGGTTGCTTGTATAATCATGCACGACTTTATGTGGCGGTTTGGATGATTTTGATATATTGTTAAGTACATTAATTGCCTCACGGCCACATATTGGCGGATCTGTCATTGTTTGTGTGGGTAGCGTTGAATACCAAACTTACTTGATAAATTCTACAGGTGGAGCTAACCCATATGAATCAAAATAAACGATTCCACGTGGATCAACCGCGTATGATACCCAAGGAGTACCGGGTCCTGAATTCGAGTCAAGATTAATAATACCCGTTTCGAGTTTGTTTGGTCGGTCCGGCAATTGATCTCGCATAAAAACACCTCTAAAGGCTTTTTATTTTTAATTTTTTAGCAACTTTTATCAAATCAAAATTTGATGCTGGAACATCTAACGTGGAACCCTCAGACCTCTTCCCCAACGAGATCCCGGTAAATCTTAGGCCGCGTCCCTTTTTTCTGTATCCCTTTCCTGTTGCTTTTTTTTAGAGTCATTCCAGCAGCTGTTCTAACAGCACCTAATGCGGCTGCTTTTGCTACGGCTGGAGCAGCAGCAGCTATTAACGCTGGAATAGCCGCAAGAAGTGGAAATATACCACCGGTTTTAACCATGTCCTTGATGGCGCTTGGAGAAAGATGGAATTGAACTCCGGTTTTTGATTCTAGGGCTTTATTGAAATGTTTAATCTGATTATTTGTCAACAAAAAATTGTTTGGACCACCACCAATCTGATCTCGTTTTAGTGATATTTTAGTTCTGCATTTGTTGGTGGTTTTTGATTGAAGTTTTTTTTACCTGACCAGGAGTCAGAGTAACATTAACATTACCACCTTCAAGTAACATGGCTTTATCGCTGAGTATGACCGTGATTGCTCTATAATTAACACCACCTGTATTTAATGTTGCTTTAAGATGTATATCAACGACAGATTGTTTTGATAGATCAAGATGCTCCAATGAAAAATAATAAATCGGATACAAAGTTGTGAAATCATATTGTGATATTTGCAACCCAGTATCAACATTTTGATCACATCCCATAAATGACATCAAACAATGATATGCACGTCCTATATGGTTCTGTTCATAATTTAGTTGTATATCTTCAGTTGGTTCTTGTTGTCCGTTTATCCGTAAAGAAATATTTGTGACACCTAGTTTATCAAATATCATATGAGAGTGAACTTGTGAGCGTAAACGATCATAGTTCTGAAACGCAATAAAAATATGCCGTGGTGCAGAAACACCTTGTTGTGATGCTATATGCCACGTAAACTGACCGTTAACATCAGTTTGTATACTATCCGTGCATGTTGTTAACCATGACAACAAGCATTTACCACCAGTGTCCATGAAAGAAATCAACTTTTGTTCTTATTCGATCGTTGGAGTCATTACCGGCATCCACAGTGAAAGTTTCGATAATACTACTTTACCAGCATCACCAAGAGGTCTCCACAGAGCATTGTTATCATCACCCTTTCTTACAAGAACAACCGTGTGTCTAGTTCCAAAAATAACCTTTCTAACATTTCTACAAAATCCAAAAATATGCGATTGTGGAATTGTACATGAAAATCTTCTATTACCTCCTAGCAATATTTTTCTATGCGCTGCAAATCCCAAGTTGAAATTATCATTAGAACCATGAACCACTGGCCACACAGCAGCATCAGCGGTATTGGTATCGTTTCTTGGTCATCTTATATTATACGGATTATCGTCGGGGTAATCAGAATTATCTTTCACAAACATCATTGTAGGACCTGCTGATCTTGTATAATCATCAGAATATCTTGCTAATCCTATTGTTGTAGCAACATCGACATCATTCTGAATTGATTCAATATTTTTTCCATCGATCATATACGTGGCGCTATTAAATAATGCCATAATCCCGTTGTTGACAAAACCAATTCTTACTGCATCTGCGTAATCAGCATTATCCGTTTTAACAATTGTACCTTCTACCTCAAGAAACGCCTCAACAGGTAAAAAGTATCTACTTGTGTCATGAACTTGTAGTTCAATTCTTCCTCCACGTTGATCTGGTGTTCGTGCTTCGTAAGAATAAAACTGATAATCATGCACAGATTCATCTTTAACCCTTTACCTCATAGAGCATAGTGACAAAGTGCAGCTCGCTATACATAGAACACAGGTTACCTAGTCGACCGCATACGCATAGCTAGCCTGTGAACTATTAAGCAATGTAGTGTATGTTACGTTTAACAGCAATTTTAACCATTTTACATTTTTGGTACACATCTATTACATGTGGAACAATTTAAGAGTAAAGTCCGATTGTTATAGCTGTGTAATTATTTATCACGGAAGAATATGTTATGTGCTTTAAAATCTGGAGAGAATTCGTTCACCGTCATGTCAGTGAGGCCGTGTGACCAACCGTAGAGCTGCCATTTCTCATACTCGAAATTTACAAGTTTTTCATCTGTGTCTACATCACTAAGTCATCTAAATTTGATAATTTATAAAAACTAATTGCAGCCTATATCAATATCAGAGCCTTTACCTAGGTTATTGAATCTTTCATAGTTGTGATTCTAATCATGAAAACTTCGTAAGTACTGAATGAAATCCGCGACCGCCATTTTGGAGAGTGGAGATTATGACCCAGTTACTTTAAATAGCAGAT
Organism: Sinohyriopsis cumingii; assembly: GCA_028554795.2. Lineage (NCBI taxonomy): Eukaryota > Metazoa > Mollusca > Bivalvia > Unionida > Unionidae > Sinohyriopsis > Sinohyriopsis cumingii. The sequence goes on from CM068836.1 coordinate 12,651,583, forward strand.
ATCGACCAATACATAAACAGTGACCACGTGATCTGACGTAATTGTCATTCACAGAAATGAATGTAGTATCTAATAAGGGGTTTTCCCCGAAGGTGGCGCTACGAAAACCGGCTTAAAATGGCTGATGTTTACAGCAGATGTCAAAAGGCGCTTCTATGGGACTTTTGTAGAAGCGTCAAAAGTCGCTTCGATGCGACTTTTGTAGAGGTGTCCGAAGACGGTTGTATGAGGTAATGGGTTAAGCACAGGTGCTTCCATGTCAAATGCTGTGTCTGATATACGCTTGAACATTTATTATAATTATTTTCGACTAACATGAAGATTACCGGGTTTGGAAACTCCACTTCCTGATATCATGCTTGAAATATTACTTCCTGATTCACCGAGTCCTTGATCTGCTAACACCGCTAGTTTTTGATTTGCAGCCTGATTTATTATTTTACTGACATCTGCGGGCATAATTTCAGTACTTGGTAATTTTACTGGTTGTGATCTTCGTCGCAATAATCGTGCTAGTCTTTCTTTGATTGCCGAGAAAGCCCTACCAGCAACATTAACAACTGCACCTGGAGCTTTTTCACGAACAACATCAATAGCCTTCATCGATAATTGATTTGCAACAGGCGCTACTTTTGGGGCTATCCTTGTGAACAATCCCTGAATAACATCACCAAGTCCATCTCCGTAAATTGCTCTATAGGTTGGTAATTGCGAGTTTACCACTCTGACCGATACGGATTTACGATGATTATTGTGTACTATCATCTTATTTTATTTGTTATTTATCTAACAACTAGTCATCAACAAGTTCATCGATAAGCTCTCGGTAAACGCTGATATCCATGATACCACCTTGAAATAATCGTCGACAAATATCAGCTGCTTCATTAATTATTTCTGGTGAATTATTTCCAGCTCGTTTTCCTCCTATGAGAACTTCTAACCGTGACACATCATTAATGATATTATCAGGACAAACAAAATTGTTTTCTCCCGATGTAGTCAGAAAACCACTTCCTACAATGCTTGGAGGATCTCTTTCTTTACCCAGTGAACGTAATTTCTCCCGTTGTTTAGTTTCTATATCTTTGAATATTTCTTCTTCTTGTTTCCATTTTTCTTCTGCTTTTCGCTTCATTTCTTTCGCCATCTGCTTCCTTTTCTCTCCAGATGGTTTTTGCGGTGAAGAAGATTGCTGTTGTTCTATTTGTTGCAGAGGTGGAGAAGTTGATACTGGGAGAATTCTTCTTGTTTTTGTTGTCTTATTCTCTCTCTATGAAGTATTTCTACTTCTTCACGAAGAGTGTTGTATTTCGGACCATCATTTCTAGATTGTTTTTTGTTTGCATATATGCGATACATCCATTTAATAAGATTTTTGTTATTTGTTTTTTCAAAAGGGGGGTTTAAAATACCAGATTTGTCAGATATATAATCTAATATTTTTTCGGGTAATTTTTCTCTTTCAGTATTTCTAATTTCTTCAACAACCCCTTCTTTGAAATTTGTAATTAATTTTATATTTTCTTTTACTGGTCAGGGTTCAGGTGTATGTTCTTTTTCTACGCCTGTGACTTCAGTACGAAGTTTTCCAATACTTTCAAGTATTTCCTCACCAACAGGTGGAGGTTGAGCCGCAGCTATATCAATTGGAAGATCGCGTAAAATCTTCTTTGTCTGTTTAGTTCTTCTTGCTATTTTTTCGGTTTGTGCCGCAGTTTGTTCTAATACCGGAAAAATACCCCTTTTCCTCTTCTCATCTTCCTCCGCAATATCTCCCCATATAGTTTTTTCAACAGCCGCTGAAACTTTCTTAGTAGCTGCAGTGATAGGTTTAAACAGTTTTTTAGTATCTTCTTCATACTCAACTTGTGCTTCTTGTTGCGCTTGTAGATTTTTTCTGAATGAGTCTCTGACAGGAAGAAATTTTTTAATTGCTTCTAATCGTTCTCATGCTATTCTTGCAGTATGAGATTCCGGATGTACCATTATTTTGATATAACAATTTTTTAATTAATATAGCAGCAGAGAGGGCGCCTACCAATGTTGGTCGTCTGGTGGAAAAAACAAAAAATAAATAAACATGTAGAGTACTTTATTTTTCAGCTACCTTTTCGAACTAAGGTTTTATTGATGGGGTTGGTTTCAACAAAAATAAAATCATCTCAAGGAAACGTTTATTTGTAAAAATCTGGACCTTTCTACGGATTAGATTTCCATGACGGTTTTATTTTTTTTGTCGGAATTCTTGGGTCGGTTCACCCTCTCTGCTGCTTGGAGGCTTACCAAACGGATAAACCTATGCTTCCATTCCTTGCCACAGACCTGGGAGTTTTAGTGAAAGACCTCATGTCACGTTATGTGAAACCTGAAATCCTGTCCAAGGCAAATTCTGTGACCGCATTAGTGAGCATCAGGTTTGATAAGAAAGAGAATTTCCTTGATGCAGGAAAAGTTAATGTTGGCTTTTCAGCTTCACAAACATTGTTAAAGGCAGGAGCTTCAGACAGGGATAGATTTGCTTTCATAACAGAGTGCAGAGACTTTATGATTGCAATGTAAAGAAGCTGTTTGAGAAATCACCTCTGAAATATCCCTTGGTGAAAAACATGTCCTGGGCTGATCCTAGACTTATGCAATCAGAATCAGATAAGGAAAAGGGAGAAACAAACCTCCGTAGGGTCCTAAGAATTATGTGTGAGGCAGGAAGAGAAGTAGAGACCCGATGTGATTTAATATTGACTCAGTACGGAAAATTAGTGGATAAAGTTATGCAATCGGACAATCATCCCTTGAAATGCTTCAATAGAACAGATGACAGCCTTGATGAAGTGTTTTATTCTGTCCTTTCTAAAAGAAAGGAATATGTTGAACTTTGGAATGTTCTCCAGAAAATGTTGTTGTCACATGGGCAGGCAACAGTGGAGAGAGGATTTTCTGTCAACAAACAGATATCTGTTGAGAACCTCAGCAGAGAAAGCCTCATAGCTCAAAGGCTAATGATTGACACAATGAGAAAAGCAGGTGGACCTTTGGAAATCGTCATTAGCAATGAAATGATGACATATGCCTCCTATGCAAGACATAAGTACCATGCCTATCTGGATAAGAAGAAAGCAGAGAAGGATGAGAAGAAAAACCAAAAAGGAAAGAAACGGGAGTTAGCCTTGAATGAAGTGGAAGAACTTAAAGCCAAAAAGCTGCGTCTTGCAGCTGACATTGCCAGCCTACATGCTTCCTCTGTACAGAAAGCAGAAGAGGTAGAGTTAAAAGGACTCATTGTGCTTGTCACAGAGTCAAATGCTCTTAGGAGAAGAGCAGAGGAAAAGATGGCAGTGGTGACATCTCTTTCCAAAATGATTGAAGAGAAAAAAAAGCAAATATAATAATGCATTTAAAGAGAACAATTTATTTTGTATTAAATCTGACATGTATGTTACATATTTCTGAAAAAATAACAAATGTTAACCTATCTTCCAGATCATTATAATGCTATTTTAGGAGATTAATTATAGTTTGACTTTAATCAGTAAACAGTATTGTAGTATTTGGCATTCGTTGTTTTCTCATATAACCTGTATACACAATGTTAGCAAAAATGGGTCTTGGAAATCTCTGTTTGTGGTCTTTGAAAGTTTGGGAAAAGTCTTTGAATTTATCATTCATAGTTCAGTATGAAACCTGCTTCTAAAACACTATTCAAAGAAATTCCACAAATTATATTGTTTTACAATTATTCACACTGACTGATATATTACCCTGTTATTTACCCTTCCTAAACGTGCGCACAACAAACCCCTATGGAGCCTCTCGATATTGTTCCTTTAAGACTATCGTACATGTATTTCTACTCTCGATCAAAATGTTTGTCGTATATACCTTCAGTATCGTAATTCTTTTATTTTTTTACATAGATTCTTTTCACATATTTACACTGAAATAAGCTAGCGTGCATTTGTACGATACCATAGAGTTCAATGATTACTGATTAGCTGAGGGTTAAATATTTGACTGGAGATTACTAATATGGCGGTTCTTTTGGAAAATACACGCACCACCGTGGGTCAAATATCACATATGGCTGCATTTTCTGGTGGCAGGACATCTGTCAAATACACGTCAATACGTTAAAACATGTTTTTCATTCATTATCCTACCACTTAAGTTAGAAATAAAATATTTGTTTCTCTTCACGACAGTACAAATCTTATGAGCCATGTGGCATCATTAGGCATGTGATCTCATCTTCGGCGATCGACAGAAACAATAAATTACAAAAAATCAAGGGAAAAAAGCGTTAAAAATTTCAGACTTGGACCTTGACCCGCTGATAAGCTGACCCCCATTCTTCCAGGCTTTATTTTTTTCCTAAATTTTTGGGTTTATACGCGAGTATATACGGTAGTTAGGTAGAAGCCGTCTTTTCTAAAAAAAATAGTAGGATTAACGGGATGTTAATAAAAATGAGAAAACAAACAATTGATTTGTTTTGGAAGATGGATATACAGAAAAAGCGTAATCCATACACGTTTACGCGTAAGGCATAATTTAGTGAAAAAAGCGTAATGATTACGACAAAAGCGTAATGGTTGGCATGTATGCTCTAACCCTCCAATATTAACTGGATGGAATAATTAGTCGCTAAAATGGAAAGCAATGCAATTGTAGCAGGTAATGTTTTACTGCTATTAAAACTGAGACTTAAATAATGGCACACACTGAAAAAGACAGAAATTTCTTCGTACCTGTTGTTGTAGTGTTGACTTTGATTTCTCCAGTACAGCTTTCTGGTCCTCCATTTGTAGAAACTGCTCCAATAGGTCTTTCTTCTCACGCTCCTGTGTGGTCACCCTCTGACTAAGGTGGATTGATTCCAGTTTTACCTCAGCCAGTTCACTCTCAGCTGCCCTCGCACGACTCTCAAATTCTGCATGTCCTGATGTTCCTTGAATCTTCTTTTCTAAGCCTTTTATTTTAGTCTCCAGCAGTTTATTCTCCTCCTGTAAAGAGCACTCTCGTCGATGAGCATCTTCACACTTTTTCTCTGTTTCAAGAAGTTTTGCATTCAAGGCATATAGTTTCGCGTTTAAAGACTCTTGCTCATTCAGCCACTTCATCTGTTGCTGAGAAAGGGATTCACTTTTCTCTTGCTCTTTTGTAGCAAGTGTTTCTAAAATTTTGATCCTGATATTTAAACTCTGTGTTTCTGATAATAAATCTGCTTTGCTTGACTCAAGACTGTTGTTCTCCATTTCAAGGGATTCCATGAACTCCTTAAAATTTTCAATAGTTGATTCCAGATTCTTGACTTTCTCCTGGAGAATTTTTCTCTCATCTTTTAAGCTAGATATAAAATTATCCTGTTCTTTTCTCTGGTTCTGTAATTCACACTTCTCTATTTGAATCACACTTACTAAATCTTCAGCTTCAGAACTTTTCTCTGACAAGGTTTTGTTTTCATTGGCCAATGTTGCAATATTCTGTTTCATTTCTTCTGATTTATTTTTTTCGTCAGCAAGTTCCCTTTTAACTTCCATCAGTTTTTCTTCAATCTCCATCTTGTTCATGCATGTAGACTCTGTCATATCTTGTAAATCCTCCTTCTCAGCATTCAGGTTTTCAATCTCAGTCTGTAGCTTGTCTAACTCCTGTTTAAGGTTTTGCACCTGATCATCTGCTTTCTTTCTTTCCTTTTCAGATTCTTTCAGATCATGGCTCAACAGGATCAACTTTCCTCTCAACTCTTCTGATTCTGTCTTGGATTCATGAACCTCATTCTTCAACTTATCCCATATTTCAGTAAATTCATTAAGTTTCTGGGACAGCCTGTCTCTCTCAGTTGTTAGTTCTTTAATGGTATTCTGTGCTTCCATCACATCCGCAGTAAGCATTTCAGACTTGGATCCTTGCTGCGCATAGTCTTCCCTGAGATTCTGTACTTCTGTTTTCACCTGCTCATATCTCATCTTCCACTCAGCAAGACTTTCCTCGCTGTTCCTCAACTTGTGTTCCTGATCTGAAAGCTGACTTGTGAGGTTCTGGATCAAGACTGCCTTATCATGGAGCTGCATCAACCTGTCCTGGCTCTCCTTTGACAGACCATCATATTCATTGTTCAGCTGCTCCACCTTTGACATAAGTGTCACCAACTCCCTGTTCTTCTGCACAAGTTCCTCTTCATATTCAATCAACTGTGCCTTGCTTTCATCCAAGTTCTTACTCAGTGTCAGGGTTTCAGCTTCTTTCTCTGTCAGCATTTTCTCTAAGTTTAATTTCTCTGCTATAAGTCTCTCAGTTTCAACTTGTAGATGTGAATCAGTGCCTTTCAATTCTCTGATTTCTTCAACAAGCAATACTTTCTCAGACTCCAATGACTCTATAGTTTTCTGCAATTCATGACAACTCAATCGAATTGTCTTAAATTCCACTTCCATCTCTTCTCTCTCCTTTTCCAGGATCCTTATTTCTTGACCTCTATTCAGTAAGGAATGTTCAATGTTGAAGATCTTGTTTTGAAGGTCTCTATTTTCTTTTCTCATATTTTCCATGGGCTCTGTTAACTCACCCTTATCGTCTTTCATCTCAGTGCTAATTCTTTCATTGTCAACTTTAACTTTCTGAAGCTCAGCCTTAAGTTCTTCTTTATCTGAGATCAGATCATATATTTGTTTTTGCAGTGTCTTGTATTCAGTGTCAGACTGCTGCAACTGGTCCTTCAGGGACTGATTAATGGCCCCTGCTTCTTCTAGGTCTCGTTTAATCTCACCTAACTTGTTCTCAAAATCTGCTCTTTCAGCCTGAAGAACTGAGAATTCTGCATTTACTTTATCAATGGTCTCTTTCAGTTCTGATTTCTGATCTTCCAAGGCAATCAACTTCTCTGCTAGCTCACATTTCTCAGTGCGAGTCTTTGTGAGCTCACACTCCGCTTCTTCAAGCCTGCTCTCTACATCCTGTTTGCCAGACTTAAAGGCATACAACTCAACTTTTAAAGAGTCTATATTTTTTCCTTGTTTACAACAATCTTCCTCTGCTCCTGCTAGCTTATCAGCCAGTTCATCTCTTTCTTTTCTGATTGTCTCAATATCACATATGTATTGTTCCAACTCTTTTTCCATTTTACAAATCTTGCCTGTAACTGCCTCCTTTTCTTCCAATGCTTTGTTTCTTTCATTGCTTACAACAACTATAGTTTCCTGAAGTGATTTATTGTCTTCATGATGCAAGTCAGTCCTTTCTTCTGCCTGATTCCTCAGTTCCTCCTGAGCTTTCTTTAAAACCACTAATTCTTCGTTACTTTTTTCCACTTGATTCTCAAGGTATTTAATTCTTGTCTGGGCATTATCATATTTTCCCATCAAATCTGTCAACTCTTCATTTATGTTAGCTATCTCAGCATCTTTTTCTGTTAGTAACCTTTGGGTTTCTTCAAAATTCTTGTCCAACTTTATCTTCAGCTCTTTTTCATTCAGTTTTGCAATACTGATCACATCCATGAGCTTTGTACACTCATCTTCTTTCATTGTCAATGAATTACTCAAATCCTCTTTCATTTTATTACTATCAGCAATATACAAGTTTTTTTCTTCAAGCTCTGCATTCAGTGTCTTGACAGTTCCTTCAAATAAAGTCAATTCAGATTCAAGATGATACAGCCTCTCCTTTGCAGCTTTGTGGTCACGGTCAACTTTCTCAAGATTTTTCTCCAACATTGCCTTGGATTCTTTCAGCATTTCTGCTTCATTATTTATTTCTGTAAGCTTAAACTGCAAACTTCTTATTTCATCTTTTGAGGCCAACAGTTCTGGTGAGGAAGACATCACTGTCTGCCTATACTGTTTCAATTCCTTCTCAAGACTCATTATCTCCTGATGTAGGGAGTCTTTCTCTGCTACCATTTGTTCCACGTCCTCACTCTGCTGCATCCATTCAGCTTTCTTTGCCGAAAGTTTGCTACATACATCATCATTTTCTTTCTTTGCTGTGTCCAATTCTAACTGTAATTCTGATACTTTGTTTGTCAAATATTCATTCTGAGCATCAGCTTTTTGCAAGCTCTCTCCAAAGGAAATCTTTTCTAATTCAACATTTGTTTTCAAGTAAGCAATTTCAACACGAATATCCTCAAGTTCTTTTGTCTTTTTTTCCAACAAGTCTTTTGCTTCTTGAAGTTCAGCATCAATAGTTTCTATTTTAGATTTCAGTTTGTAGTTTTCAGTCTCTTTTTCTCTAATATCAGTCCTTATTTCACTCAATTCTTTCTGCAATGCAGCCTTTTCCATCAGCAAGGAGCCAACATTGTCATTCAGAGTGCTGAACTGATTTTGCTTGGTCTCAAAATTATCTTTCAAATGTTCTAGCTCTGCTGTGAGATCTGCAAGAGCTCTCTCTTTACTTCCCAATATACTTTTCAATTCACTTATCTCATTATTAAGCTCAGCCTTAATTTGATGGACTTCCAAATTCTTTTGACTGCAACTGTTTTTCAGATCTTCCATTTCTTGCTGAATGTTTCCCACTTTATTCTCTAGTTTATTCCCAGAGTTTTCAGCATCCATCAGTTTGAACCTTAATTCTTCAATTTCTTTCTCAAGTTCAAGTTTACTCATCTTCAAGAGCTGATTTTTTTGTAAAGAGTTTTCTAACTGTTCTTTCAATCCAGCAACAGCAGACTGAGCTTCTTCAACTTTTGCATGATTAAATTTCATAGCGGAATGTGCAGTTTCCAATTCAAATTTAGTCTCATTCAGTTTTTGTTCCAACATTATGATCTGTGCTTTCTTGTCCTCCAACTCTGCTTTAACTTGGTAAAATTTATCCATCAGCTCTTCCTGATTCTTCTCTCCCAGAAGTAGTTGCTGTTCAAGACATGTTTTCTCATTTATCAACCTGTCAACATCAGCAGCTTTTTCAGTCAGTTGGCCTACAGTCATTGACAATTCAATGTCTCTTTCAGTTTGTTCTGAGATCAACTTGCTGTTTTCAGTTTTCAGCTTCTCCAATTTCTTTTCCAAGTCAGATTTATCGTTCTGCAACACTCTGATATCCTCTTGAAACTTAATCTGTGTGTCTTCCAATTCTGCTTGAATTTCAATCAAGGTACTATCTTTTTCTTTCCAATCTTGCCTTGAGACGTCTAGTTGATTCTGCATCTTCTCAATCTTTTCACTTGCATCCTTCAACTCCAAATAAAGTCTGGATACTGCTTCATCTTTTTCTTCTATGGCATTTTGCAGTTCACAGACCAGTTGTCTAGTATGAATATTTTCTGTCTCCATGTCATTCATTTTCTTTCTGAGACTCTCTTCTTGAAGGGCCATTTCTTCTATGTCCTTCTCCAAAACCTCAATATGTTTCTCGAGGAATATCCTTTTGTGTTTTAATTCTTCCAAATCTGCTTGCTTCTCAAGTAGTTTACTTTCTCCCTCACTCAGTTTATGACCTAGCATGGATTCATTTTCCTTGATTAATTCATATTCCTTCTCCTTTTTCTGGAACTGCTCTTCAAGGTTCTTCAAGTTGTTTTGAAGATTCCAAATATCCTGTTCCATGCTCAAGTTATTTTCTTTTGACTGAGTCTGAATATTACTCAATTCATTTTCCAGTTTACATTTATGTTTTGTAACGTCTTCCAATTTATCCAATGTCCCCTGAAGTTTCTCTTCTTTGTGTTTCAACTCCTCAAACAAATGCCATATTTCTCTTTCTTTTCCTTCCTTCATGTTCTTTAGCTCCTCTACTTCTTGAGCTTGTCTTGCATATATCTCAGCTGCTTCAGCTTGTGAATGACTTGTTTTGTCTTTCAGAATATTGAGTTCAGCCTGGAGTCGATTGTTGCTTTTTTCCAGTTCTTGTCTTTTCTGACTGCCCTCTTCTAGCTGAGTTTGCAGCTCCTCAACATCATGCTCTACCCTCTTCAGTTGAGATTGGAGTTCAGATTTTTGTAGAACCAAGGCTTCAACTTCATCTGACTTTATCTTACTGGCATCTAACAGGTGTTCATACTGAGTGTTCAAAACCTTTAAATCTTCCAATGCTGTCTCTAACTTGAATTCTGCCTCACTCAGTGTTTGCTTCTTATCTGCAGCCTCCATTTTCATTAAGCTTATTTGTTTTCCTAAAACATCAAGTTTTTCCAAAAGCTCCCGATTATCTACTTCTTTCCTTTCAAACTTCTTTGAGAACTCCACATTCTCTGTTGACAGTTGTTCTGAAGCAGAAATACTGTCTTTCAGTTTCAAACATTTTTCCTCCAATTTGTCCATAAGATCTTCCTTAAGGCGGGTCAAGTTATCCAGTTCTGATGAAAGATTATTACATTTGTCTTGCAAAACTTCTATTTCATTCTTGTGCTTTATAATCTGCTCCTCCAGCTCCAACTTTCTGGCAGAGGAGTCTCTTTTGAATTGCCTGAAGGAAGAGTCGATTGCACTTAATTCACCTCTCAAAGTCTCTAATAAAATATTCTTCTCCCCCACTTCATCTGTAGTACGAGTTATTTCATTAGTCAACTGCTGAATGACTTCATCCTTTCCATCAACTATGTTTCTCAATTCCTCTACTTTTTGAGTCAAAATGGCTTCTGTCTGCATCTCCTCCACAGATCTGATATTTACATCATCTTTGTATTTCTGGAATTCAGCCTGAAGCTGACTGTAATCATTAAGTAGTTTCTCTTGATGGACTCTGGATTCCTCAGAACAAAAGTTTAGATCTTCTATATTTCTCTCAAGCATTTTTACCTGGCAATCAAGTTCCATCTTCTCAGCATTTACTTTGTCCAACATTTCACTCAAACATTTACACTTATTTTCTGCCTCTTCAAGCTGCTTGTTCAAGTCTGAAATGTCTGCAGATGTTGTTTCCAGCTTGAATAATGCTTCGTCCAGGCTGTGTTCTAAATCTGTCTTCTCAGTTTTCAGTGACACAAGAACATCATTTGAATAATCCAATTTCTTCAGCAGTTCTTGTTTTTCTTGATCTTTATGATTCAGGCACTTCTCCAATTCCTCCTTTTCTGAGATAAGTTTCTCACAGGACCCTTTACTCTCCTTCAGATTCAGGCATTCACTGTTATATTTGTCTTGTGTATCTTCAAGCATATTCTTCAAACACTCCATTTCTTTAAGCAAACAGTTTATTTGGTCTTGCAGGGATTTGTTCTCTTTTTCTTGCTGCGTTATTTCCATTCCCAGATTGAGCTTTGCAGCCTCTGAGTCACTTTGAACTTGATTCAGGGTCATTTCAGTCTCTTCCAAGTTTGATCTGGTCTTATTGAGCACTAACTGAATTTTCTCCATAGCATCTTTTGTATGTGTCATTTCATTATTCAACTGTTTAATGACTTCATTCTTTCCATCAATTGTGTTTTTGAGTTCCTCCACTTCTAGTGTCAAAATGGCTTTTGTCTGGGTCTCTTCTACAGATCTGACATTTACATCATCTTTGTATTTCTGGAACTCTGCCTGAAGGCCACTGTAATCATGCTGTTGTTTGTCCTGATGGACTTTAGATTCCTCCAGACTGAAGGTCAGATCTTCCACATCTCTTTCCAGCTTTCTTATTTGGCAATCTAGTTCTGTCTTTTCAGCATTAACCTTGTCCAACATTTCACTCAAACATTTATACTTATTTTCTGCCTCTTCAAGCTGCTTGTTCAAGTCTGAAATGTCTGCAGATGTTGTTTCCAGCTTGAATAATGCTTGGTCCAGGCGTTGTTCTAACTCTGTCTTCTCAGTTTTCAGTGACACAAGATCATCATTTGAATGATCCAATTTCTTCAGCAGGTCTTGTTTTTCTTGATCTTTATGATTCAGGCACTTCTCCAATTCCTCCTTTTCTGAGATAAGTTTCTCACAGGACCCTTTACTTTCCTTCAGATTCAGGCATTCACTGTTATATTTGTCTTGTGTATCTTCAAGCATTTTCTTCAAACACTCCATTTCTCTAAGTAAACAGTTTATTTGGTCTTGTAGGGATTTGTTCTCTTTCTCCTGCTGATATATTTCTGTTTCCAAATTGAGCTTTGTAGCCTCTGAGTCACTTTGAACTTGATTCAAGTTCATTTCACTCTCTTTTAATTTTGATCTAGTCTCATCAAGTAATAACTGAGTTTTCTCTATAGTATCTTTTGAATGCATAATTTCACTATTTAACTGTCTAATGACTTCATCCTTTCCATCAAGTGTGTTATTTAGTTCCTCTACTTTCTGAGTCAAAATGGCTTTTGTCTGTGACTCCTCCACAGATCTGACATTTGTATCATCTTTGTATTTCTGGAACTCTGCCTGAAGGTCACTGATATCATGCTGCAGTTTGTCCTGATGAACTTTGGATTCCTCCAGACTGAAGGTCAGATCTTCCACATTTCTTTCCGACTTTGATATTTGGTAATCTAGTTCTGTCTTTACAGCATTAACTTTGTCCAACATTTCACTCAAACATTTACACTTATTTTCTGCCTCTTCAAGCTGCTTCCTCAAGTCTGTCAAGTCTGTGGATGATGTTTCCAGCCTGAACAATGCTTGACTTAAATTTTGCTCTAATTCTGCCTTCTCAGTTTTCATAGAGACAAGTGCATTATCTGAATCATCCAATTTCTCCAGCAGGTCTTGCTTTTCTTGATCTGTATGGTTGAGACACTTCTCCAAATTCTCCTTTTCTGAAGCAAGTTTCTCAAGGGACTCTCCTCCCTCTTTCAGCTTCTGACATACATGGTTATAACTATCTTGTGTTTCTTTAAGCTGTTTTTGCAAACATTCCATATCTCTCAGCAAACAGTTCATTTTGTTTTGTAGGGACTTGTTCTCATTTTCCTGCCAAGATATTTTGGCTTCCAAATTGAGCTGTGTAGCCTCTGAATCACTTTGAATTTGCCTCAAGGTTATTTCACTCTCTTCCAACTTTGACCTTGTCTCATCAAGTAATGACTGAGTTTTCTCTAAAACATCTTTTGTATGTGTCATTTCATTATTCAATTGTCCAAAGATTTCATCCTTTCCATCAATTACGTTTTTCAGTTCCTGCACTTCTTGAGTTAAAAATACTTTAGTTTGACTGTCCTCCATAGATTTGACATTTACATCATCTTTGTATTTCTGGAACTCTGCCTGAAGGTCACTGATATCATGCTGTTGTTTGTCCTGATGGACTTTGGATTCCTCCAGACTGAAGGTCAGATCTTCCACATTTCTTTCCAGCTTTCTTATTTGGCACTCATGTTCCATCTTTTCAGCCTTGACTTTATCCAACATTTCATTCAGAACTTTGCACTTGTTTTCTGCCTCTTCGAGCTGCTCACTCAATTCAGTCAAGTCTGTGGATGCTGTTTCCAACTTGAATATTTCTTGGTTTAGTCTTTGCTCTAATTCAGCCTTCTCAATTTTCAGAGAAAGAAGATCATTATTTAAATGGTCCAGTTTCTTCAGCAGATCTTGTTTTTCTTCATCTTTATGACTTAGATACTTCTCCAATTCCTCCTTTTCTGAGACAAGTTTCTCACTGGACTCTTTACTCTCCTTCAGCTTTAGACACACACTGTTATATTTGTCTTGTGTATCTTCAAGCTGTTTCTTCAAACAATCAATATCTCTCAGTAAACCATCTATTTTATCTTGTAGGAACTTGTTCTCCTTTACCTGCTGAGATATTTCTGTTTCAAGGTTACATTTGGTCACTTCTGAGTTATTCTGAAGCAGTGTTATAGCCATTTCTACATCCTCCAATTTGGCTTTTGTTGTATCAAGCAACAACTGGGTTTTTTCATGCTTTTCCAAAATATGAGAAATTTCTTCCTTTAACTGTGAAATTTCTCTCTCTTTACCCTCAGCAATGTTCTTTAGTTCATCCAGCTCTAAAGATAACTCTGCCTTACTTTTTGATTCTTCCACTGCTTTTGCATGTACATCATCTTTGAAAGTTTGATATTCTTTTTGAATCTGAATGATTCTAATCTGCTCGTTTTCAAGAAGATTATGAGCTTCTGCTAGCTTAAATTTAACCTCTTCCATCTCACTTTCCAAATTCTTCAATTGGCAGTTCAGATCAGATTGTTCTGTTTTCAGAGTTTCTACCATCTCTTTCAATGCTTTAATCTCTTCTTGTGACTTGGCTAACTGATTACTTAAATCTCTGTTACCATCTGTAGCAATCTCAAGCCTAACCTCATTCTCTCTCGAAGTCTGCTCCATATCTGCTTTCTCTGCCTTCAAAGAAATTAGTTCTTCATTCAACTGATCATTCTTTCTCAACAGCTCCTGTCTTTCATGTTCAATACATGCCAGTCTCTGTTCCAAATTTTCCTTTTCAAAAACCATTTTCTCACAAATTTCGATACTTTCCTTAAGTTTCAAGCTCTCAGACTCCAACTGTTTCTCAATTTCATTTTTCTGGGAATTTAATCTATCCAAATCACCCATCACATCAGAGTTCCTTTGCTTAAGTTTGTCAATCTCTACTTTGTATTGAGCTCTCTCAAGCTCAAACTGCTGAGCTGCAATGTCTGAATCATTTTGCAGTTGACTGAAGTTGCATAATATGTTTTCTAACTCAGCAGTTGCTTTTCTCAACTGTTCATGGGTTGTATCTAGATTGTTCTTTACATGTGACAACTCTTCCTTCAGCTGTTCAATTGTATGTTGTTGTCCATCTATTACATTCTTTGATTCTTCCACTTCTGCCTTCAGTCCAGTGATTGTCTCAGAGTCCTCTTTAGATTTGGAATAAGCTTCCTCCTTAAAACTCTGTAATGCTGATTGCAGCTTATGAAGACTTTCCTGCCGTTTTTCATCTACCTCCTTGGCCTCTTTTATTTTAAAATTAAGTTCATCAATCTCATCCTTGGATCGTTTACAGGTCAGTTCTAGAGTGTTCTTTTCACTCTGCAATTCATCAAGTCTGCCCTTGGTATTATCCGTATACTGTCTTAGTGAAACCATCGCCTGCTGAAGTGTACCGAATTCCTCTTCAGATCTCTTCAAATCAAGTTTTATGTTACAGACTAGTTGGTCAGACTTGTCTTTATCAACTCTAAGTGATTCCAGGTCTTCTCTGTTTTTAATAGAAAGCTGATGTAGCATCTCATTTTCTTTTCCTAAGTTTTTCAAAGTATTTTCCAAATGAAATTTTTCTCTCAGTAAATTATTTAACTCTTCTTTTGTGTCTTTCAACTCAGCATTGGTATTTGCTAAATTTCTTTCAAACTCTTCTTTCTGCGTGTGGACACTTTTCAAATCAATTGTCAAGGTCTCCAAAGAATCCTTTAGGGTATTTTTTTCCATATTCAACTGCTCGATCTGGTCTTCTAAACTGGCTTTCATACTGTCATAATCAACCTGCAATTTCATAAAGTTCTCTTCTTTCTCTGTGTAGTTAATCTGTAAAGACTCTAACATTTTCTGAGTATTAGCCAGTCCATCTCGACTGTAACACAGCTCAAGCTGGACCATGTCATATTCTTTATCTTTCCCTTCAAACATGCTTCTAACCTGTTGTAGCTCCTGTTTCTGGTTTTCATTTTCCAACTTCAGATTATGAATCTCCATTTTCAACTCATTTATATTTGAAAATAATTTCTGTTTCTCATTTTCAAGCTTAAGAATTGTATCCTCAGCAACCCTTTTGCCTTCTCGGAAAGAATTTAAGTCATCTGTTAGTTCTTTCAGCACCGCTTCTTTTCTTCCGATTTCACCCTCAAGCTCTTTCTTCTGATTTGAGATAGCATCTAAATTAGCACATATTGAGATCATTCTAAACTCAGCATCTTGATTCTCATTTTCTATCTTTAGTATCTTTTGTTCCGATTCCTTCTTCACTGATTCCAAACTCTCTCTTAATTGCTCTAATATCAAGTCCTTTTCTCTGATTTCAGATTTCAACGATTCTGTCAGTCTTTGTGCATTTGTTAGACTGTCTCTTAAAAATGTCGTGTCCTTCTGTAGTTGCCTTGTTTCATCTTCCTTACCTGCCATAACACCTTTCATCTCCCTTATTTCTTGTTCAAGTTTTGCCCTTGAGTTTGCTTCTTGTGCAGATTTTGTCCCAAATGTATCTTTCAAATTGTGCATTTCTGTCTGCATTGCTTTAATAGTACTATTTAATTTATCTTCCTTTGTCCTGAAATCCAACATTAAATTGTTCAATTCTTTATCTTTCTTTTCAAATGCATGTTTCAGACTTTCTACATCTTCCATACTTTTTCTCTCCAGAACCTTTACCCTCTCTTGTTCAGCTTTCAATGATGTGTTCAAATTCCTGAATTCCACGTCTTTTGCGGATTGAAAATCTTTCAGCTGCATTTTAAGATCCATGACTACACTCTGTGCTTCAACATTCGCTTTCTCTAGGTCCGATATTTTTTGCTTCAGTAAGTTACACTCAGATCTTAAGGCAGAACATTCCTCCTTTTGGTGGTTGCTAAGTTGCTGGAGTTTGGAATGATCCACTGAAAGCTTTTCATACTTCTCATTGCTACCTCCATGGTCTTTCTCAAACCTCTCAACTTGATGTTGCAGCTGTGTTACCTGCAAAAGAAAATCAAATTATCTGCATTAAAAACTTTCAGACAGCATTGCTATTTCCACCTGACACTGTATAGCGTTGCCTGTTTTGATACAACATATGCTTATTGTTTTTCATCCATAGCATTACAATTTACTGAACAATTAACACACAAGTTTTTATTTCTCCACCCAATGAAGTGAGACATTTAAGCCCCACCATGCTTCCTTCATGTGGAAGCACCATAGTAAAGTGGAGAGGGGAGGTGGGTAGAGAGTAACTATCATCTCAATACAATGGTTCTATAGGTACATTGTGTGATTCCACTGTGGATGATTCAGAGACAGAGTGTTTGTCAGTTGAACAAAGGATGAAGACAACCAATGGAGTGATCAATGAGAGTGATTCACAAATGGATACCAAATGAGAATGGTCTTTCAACTGCTGCTAAGTTTAGCCAACAAAGGGCTCTAGCAAGTCTGATATTGATCCCATGGCTTAGACAGCACTGCCGTTGACATAAAGGCACAATTCATAGCCAGTCTATTGCTCATAATCAAAGCAATCCAAGATTTTTAAAAGCTAAGCTCACAGATGATGTTTTAATTTATGGACTATGTATTAACATGGCCTTTATACAAATTAAGTTACAATTCACTGTTGAAATGAAAATCCTCACAAGATTCACCCTTTATTTGTATAAGCATTAATCTGTACACTGTTTCTAAGGCTTATCTGTTCCTATTCGATTATGAATATAGTTTTGTGGTGAAAACCCCTAGCTGCTTAGACAGCTTCATCAAGTTCATAAACTGTTCTTCATGACTGTTTTGTAGAACTTTCTACAGCCCATCGGTTCATGGATATCTCTGATCCAAAATGCATGTGATCTGACGACTCAGTTTATCAGGAAAGAGTTAACATTGTAAAATTGAAAATGCTGATTTCTGATATACAATGTTTTTTTATATCCCACATCCCATTGTTTGCAAATATTACATAACACACCTCCTATCTTGTTGTGTTATAACCATGTTTTATAATAGTCAAGAACTTTGCATGAAATTTGTGATGGTTCATCTCACCCAGAATTTAACATAATTTAGAATTTAGCGAGAAACCTACAGGACACATGCATAGTGAGGTATTCTGTTCAAATGGAAACTTTGTTTTTTAAATTAGTGTCAGATTCTTATTTTTTCAGTTTATCTTAACAGTGACATAAAATTTCATACTGTGCAGAGTGCATTTTTATAAGTGCATCTTTGGTATATATGCAACTTGGAACTAATCTGCAAAATTTCTCACGCATCACTGCTTTCCAAGTTTCCATATTTATGTGATTCATGCACTCACATGGCCTGGCAGCATCTACAACAGACTGGAGGATAGCCTTACAACTTGCTGGCCGATACAAATGGGTCATATACATAAATACCATCACTCTGGGGTAGTCCGTGTTCTATTAAGAACTCGGCCTCTGGATTTATAAAATTCGTGTCCACTACTTAGTTCTGCTGTAAAAAACGAAGTTACCTTAGTAATGGAGTTAGTAAAATGAGCTAATTCAAGGTTTCTTTGTTTTACCACCATGACCAATATTAAAATCCTTCCCACACAGCCTGCAAGTAGGGTGAAGCTGCCCTAGAATGGAACACTGTATTGTGTAATTCATGTATTCATCTCTGAATCGATTTTTCGTAGGGTGAAGCTGCCCTAGAATGGAACACTGTATTGTGTAATTCATGTATTCATCTCTGAATCAATTTTTCATCTTTTCCTAATCCATCTGTGAAATTATTTGAAAAACATTTTTGCTCTAACACACACTTTGACTAGAATAAATCTGACTTGACTTTTAGCGCCAAATACCTAGACTGGTTCTGTACCAGATATGAATTAGAACAAAGGATCAGCAAGTAAAGATTAAAAGTTAGAAAACCAATCTGTTCTCTCCTAACTAAGCCATACAGCTGCTATAAATAGAAACCGAGGTCAAAAGTTTAAAAGTATAAGCCAGCATGTTTCTTGGAAGTAGGGCAGCTGCTATAAACAGAACATAAGACTGTTAGGAAAGGTCATGCAAGTCTATGGACTAGCATACTCTCATGTCGTAGTTACATAGAAACCATCTTTTCTAGAATACAATCTGTTAATAAAAATAAGAAATTATTTTATACTGAAAATGCAAAATCCAAATACATTTATGCACAAGGCGTAATTTAGTGGAAAAAAAGTATAATGGTTGGCATGTATGATTTCATAACGTTAAGCATGATGAGAATATTTAAATGGTTTAGGAAATAAAAAGGTAAAATCTGAGCCAAAACATCAACAAATTCTTGACACTGCAGGAGAAAAGTCACTGCTATGTCTGGCTTTCCCAACAACATGGGCTTATCAACAAAGATAATGTCAATTCATTCTGTAGACACAAAATGTCAGGCACATTTGACACCATGATAGTCAACACCAATGATGAAATCACTGCGGTCAAAACCCAATATTAAAAAGGATGAAATAGTTAAGCCAACTTCGAAAAGATAACCATCAAATCGAGGAATTAATTTTTTTTAGTTGTTGTTTATATGACGGGGTTATTTCATAATATGACTGTCAGTGACATAATCAGACTTTTTAGGTGTTGGTGTTATTGGTTGTACCAGTGAAGCGACTTCAGGCCATCCTAACACTGTTCTGATTGAGCTGTTGTATATATCCATGGCGTAGTCTGTGGTGTTTATTTCGATCGCGGACGACAGCGTTGGCTCATGAACAGTTATTTCTATTTTGAATTCCTTTGTTGTAATATTTTTTATTCAACGTTGTAATTCCTCATTGATTTCTTCGATTTGATAAGACCCGGTTGGTAACCCAATGACATTCCAGTCGGGGGTACCATCGGGTTTATTTTTGTATGCAAACACAAACGAATTATTTGCTGGTAATCCATCAAATGACGCTGATCTGATATTGGGCCAACTGTGATATACTCGTAATTGTGCTAACGCAATCTCGCTTACTGGAATTGCAGTTGGAAAATTAATATTGAATTGTGGCTTAGTTGAGGTTACTGTTAACAAAGATGTTCACACCGGGCTTGTATTTGTGACTATCTGCTGAAGTAATTCCATTGACATTATTTATCTGCTGTCATTTCAAATCGAAGCACTTTACACTCTGAGTATAGTCGTTGTATATCTTTGCCATTTGCGCGAATTCGGAATCTGATATTGTTGTATCGTCAAGACTAGATGATATCAGCGCCGACAATTTCGAGTAGGTGCTTGTGGCCGCGCTGTTTAACTTTTCATAGTCGTGCAATTTTGTTAGCGCACACGAGGATATTTTTTTTGCAATAATATTAGCAACTCCTGCAATTGTCGCTGATGTTGAAACTGTAATTGTGACCGCGATTGCAGTTGTCACTGGTGTCAGCGCTGATAATAATACACCCGTGGATGCAACTACCGCGGACACCGAATACACTATTGCGTCTAACACAGTTACACGCCGTTTGTATTTTTTTTTACCTTTGCTGTGTATTTGTTGATGGTATTTTTTAAACTCTGACTGCCATTCGCGTACCTGATTATATCTGTATTGTTGCACTGTTGACTTCGTCGTTGATGCCATTTTATTATTTTACGCAGTAACTAATTGAGGCGTTTCAGCTACAAATTCCAAACACCACCAGTAAGATGTTGCAGTTAATTTCTTGTCAGCGGATTCCAGTATAAATGTTTCTTCGGTTCCGCTATTTAATATGATAGTCACAACCCCGGAATACTTGTCGGTGGAATGTCTCCAGGGATATGTTGTGAAGATTTCAAATTTAGCGGCACTGAACACAGACAGTCTATACACTCCAGTGGCTGTTGCTGTATATTTGATAGTATTATTTTGTCGAGACCATGTTGCAAATCCAGATGATACCGTGTATGTTATGTTGGTGATATGCCCGGGAGTAACTCCAGTGGGGACTTTAATCAAACTGGTTTTGTTAATGATCTCAGGAATCCCCGCTACGATGTTTTGCTGTGTTTGTTTGATCGTGTCAGTGTTGGTCTTGATATCAACGAGTTTTATGTCAACGATGAGCAGAGTGCCAAAGAATTTATCTAAGACATCATCGGTTTTTTGAAAGTTTCTGCGCAATCTTGTAAACACGCCCACGTGAACACCATACTCGGCCCGCAACGTGGTTAATTTACTGTCAACGGCGCTAGCGCTTGTGTCAACATATTGTTTATTTGCGGCATCTTCCGACAATGTTGGATCCGCTAACATAGTTATTTTGTTCCCCTTGAGATTGAGTTCATCTGTCATTGTATCACCGGTCTTCGATACACGTCCCCCTGCAGCTTTCTGCGTATCATCTCGCAACGCCAAGATTGATATCAGCGAATCTCTGATTTTTCCGCTGTCAGTGAACACAGGAATGTTACCCGGAGTAGCTCCAATAACCCTACGAATTATTTCATGCCATTTGATATTGCTAGTTTTTAGTTTTCCGTGTCGGTCCTGAAAAATAACAGCCTCATCTGGGTCTATCCCGGTTAGACTTAAAAAGATTATCGATTTCATCTTTGGTTGCATATTTTGATAAATCCATGTCGGCGCGTTTTTTTGTCTTTGTTTCGTTGAGAGATCTTCCGCAAATATCAACCATTATTTGATAGGAAACTGTTTAAATCGACCCATGGTATACTCATGCACGACTTTGTGAGGTGGTTTGGTTGATGCTGATATCGCATCAAGAACATTCAATACCTCACGGCCACATATCGGAGGATCAGTTAGTGTTTCTGTTGGCAGTGTTGAGTACCAAACTTTTGACCCTGACTTTGTTGCGGGGAGGTCTTTTGTATATCGGAGAAATTCAACTGGCGGTGCTAACCCATACGAATCAAAATAGATAATTCCACGTGGATCGATCGCGTAAGCAACCCAGTGAGTTCCTGGACCATCACTGTTATTGAGATTAATAATTCCCATTTCTGGATTATTTGGTTGTCGTGGTAATTGATCTCGCATAAAGAAGCCTCTGAAATTTTTTATATTTAATTGTTTAACAGCATCAAGCAAATCAAAATTTGACATCGGTGTGAAAATGCTAGCATTGAAAACACTTTGTGTTTTTAAAACCATTTTGGGTACCATGATGGTGGAGTTCCTGGAAGTCTCAGCCCGCGTCCCTTTTTTTTGTATCCTTTCCCTGTGACTTTCTTTAGTGCCATTCCAGCAGCGGTTCCAACAGCTCCTAACGCGGCAGCTTTGGCAACAGCTGGGGCAGAAGCGGCTACCAACGCTGGTATTGCTGCGAGAAGTGGAAATATACCACCAGTTTTAACCATATCTTTGACCACGGCTGGAGAGAAATCAGGTTGAGTTCCAGTTTTCGCCTGCTTTGCTTTATTGAAATGTTTTAGTTGGGTTTTAGTCAGCGATAACTTGTTTGGACCACCATTAGCGATTTGATCATTTTTTAGCGTTATCGTTGTCCCACATATGCTCGTGTTTTTCGATTGTAATTTCTTAGCCTGACCAGAAGTCAGAGTGCCATTAACATAACTGTGTGACATTTCTTATAACTTTGCGATTGATCTAATTGTTACACATTGCTTTTAGCAATGCTACATATCTTCCACTGGTGCGTCAATGACTCTCATTCGACCACTAATACCTTCAAGCAACATTGCTTTATCGGACAGGATGACCGCGATTGCTCTGTAATCCCCGTGAACACATGCCGCACCAACAGGATCAGGAACTGGTAACTCGCCGACACGAGCTCGGAAGTGAATATCAACAACAGACTGCTTGGACAAGTCAAGATGCTCCAGCGAAAAGTAATAAATTGGATACAAGCTTGTAAAGTCAAGCTGTGATATTTGTGTGCCAGTATCTATATTCAGGTTACGCGCCAGAAATGTCAACCAGCGATGATATGCGCACGCCACATGGTTATCTCTGTAACTCAGTGATATACCTTCAGATGGTTCTTGCTGGCCATTTATTCTCAGCGAAACCTCAGTAACATTAAGTTTGTCAAATATCATATGTGACTTTAGTTGATTATTTGTCCGGGAAACATCCTGCAGCGCAATAAAGATATGTCGCGGCGCAGAAACCCCCTGTTGTCATGCTATATGCCAAGTAAACACATCCCTGACTCGACTTGAGATGGTGTCTGTGGTTACTGTAAGCCATGACATCAATGATTTAGCACCTTGATTCATAAAAGAAAGCAGTCGCGGCTCTTCTGTGACCGATGGAGTTAGCACTGGCATCCACAGTGAAAGTTTTGCTAGTGTTACCATACCACCATCAGCAGCACCAGCTCCTTGCCAAATCACATCACTGTCGTGGCCTTTTCTGTGAAGCATAACTCTGTGCTTAGCTCCAAAAATGACCTTTCGGTAATCTCTACAAAATCCAAAGATGTGACTGAGTGGAATCGAGCATGAGAAATTTCTGGTATCTCCTGACAGCGTTGCTTGGCGTGTTGCAAATCCCAAATTGTAATTCGCACTAATACCCTTTATAACGTCAAAAGCAGCACCTGATCTAGCTTCGTATTCAGGACCAGCAATCTGTGGGTCAGATGCAGTATTTTGTGGTGTTCATAACTTAATATACTGAACATGATCAGCGTTATCAGTGACATCCTTGGCAAACATCACTGATGGCCCAGATGACCTTGTAAAGTCGTCAGAATATCTCGCCAGACCAATTATTGCTGTGGCAACATCGAGGTCGTTTTGAATTATTTCGGTATTTTTCCCATCAATCATATACGCAGCGCTATCAAACAATGCCATGATTCCATTGTTGACAAAACCAACTCGGTCATTGGCGCCATAGTTAGTACCATCTGCCTTTGTAAGTGTACCTTCTACTTCAATAAACGCCTCAGCTGGCAAGAAATATCTGCTTGTGTCATGAACTTGAAGTTCAATACGCCCCTTTTGATTTGGATCTCGTGCATCGTAGGAATAAAATTGATAATCACGCACCGATTTGTCTCGCTCGACCGGCTCATCTATATTGAATGCTGGATCGGATATCAGTTTGAACATTTTATACTATTGCATGTGATTTCAAATGGACGATCCCGCTATTAAATTTGCTGTAATATTTCGCTGCATGTCGGATTCCATAGCCGCTAGTTTTTGATTTGTGGCTTGGTTTATTATTTTACTAACATCCGCGGGCATGGTTTCGGTGGTTGGTAATTTCACCAGTTTGCGTCTCATTAGTCGCGCTATTCTCTCTTTGATTGCCAAGAATGCTTTGCCAGCAGCGCCAACAACTGTACCAGGAGCTTTTCACCAACAATATTAATGGCTTTCATAGATAGCTGTTTTGCAAGAGGACCCAACTTTGGTGCCAATCCTGCAAATAATCGCTGAGTTGTATCACCAAGTCCGTCTCCGCAAGTTGCTCTATAGATTGGTAATCATGAGTTTACTGCACGGATCTGCGTGGTTGTGTGTCTGTTATATATGACCATGTGATATTTACTGTCATATATCTAATCGCTATCAACAAGCACATCGACGAGTTCTTGATACATATGAGCATCAATGATGCCACTTTGAAATAATCTCCGGCAAATATCAGAGGCCTCATTGGTTATTTCCGGCGAGTTGTTTCTGGCACGTCTTCCTCCAATGAGAACTTCTAGCCGAGACACATCATTGAAAATATTATCAGGGCAAGGAATTCCATAACCACTGCCAGTGTGTGGTAGCTGATATTTTTTACTCATCTCTTCAATTACTTGGTTAATATCTTCATCCAGTTCAGAACTAGCTTTTAATAATCCTGAAACATCAGATGTTGGCGACGGAGATGGATCAGGCACATCTGCATGTGGCACAGTTATCCACTGTGATGGTTTCTTGTGTCTTCCCCGTCGCTTTTTCTCTGTCTGTTGCAATGGCGCAGGAAGTGAAAGGTCTATTTCAGGCTGTCACACAGGGGAAGGTTGACGTTGTTTTGCTTGTTGTTTTTGTGCTTGTACTAATTTTTTTCTTGTAGTTTTTGCTCTCGTATTATTATTTGCTGTTCTCGTTTTTCCACCAGTTGCTGCTGACGCGTTATTTTTTGCTGTTCTCGTTTTTCCACCAGTTGCTGTTTTTGCTGTTCTTGTTGTTCTTTATTGTAGTCGCTTATTCCATTAGCAAAAAATGGATAACCAACATCTGTTCTGTCTATGGTGTAGTTGTTTATAGCTATTTTATACAACCAATCACCCCAGGTATCTTTTTTTTTGCACTTTTAACATACTCGGGTTTTAAATATTGATCTCGTCGCAGAAAATTTTCGGCAGCAAACATACCAAAATCATAACTACTATAGGCATCTGTCAAGGAAAATTCCTCAATGCGCTTTATACCCTCAGGAGTAAATCTCGATTTGAGATCAATTATTTTTCGTCTAGCAGGTTGCAGTGTGGATTCTTCTCGCAATACTTGAATAAGACTTTTTCCTTCTTCTGGCCCTCCAATAGCAGTTAAAACTTTTTCAGTGACTGCAGTAACAGGCTTAAATAATTCCTTTGCTTCAGTTGCATACTCAACCTGTGCTTGTTGTTGTAATTGCACATCCTTTTTAAACTTTTCCTTCACCGGTATATATTTTTTAAGTGCTTCTGCTCGCTCCCTAGACAACCTGGCTGTGTAAGATTCTGAGTGTACCATTATTTGGTATAAGTAATTTTTAATTTATATCCTTGAGTCGGGTTAGATACAATTTTTAACTAGATAGCAGCAGAGAGACAGCGACGACAGGCAAACCCTGCCAGGATATTTTCCAGACACACAGAGCAGCAGAGAGGGCTGAACAACACCGAGTGTTTTCGCAAGACAGACCCTTGTATTAGCAGAAATAGTTATATAGGTAGATATTTTCATGAGATAACACTTCAAGTCAGCAGAGAAAGCCTATTTTATCATGTTTTCTGACTGGAGGGTTTATTTTGTGAAAAGAATCACTCTATCTAAAATGTTCTTGATAGAAGGCTCTGTTAAGCGAAATAGTTTGTGGGATTCGCCCTCTCTGCTGCTTAAATGCTTGTATGGTTTTATGTTTTATGTAAACTATTCATTAATATGGATTATAACTATGGGTAAATTTTAATTCACTGAGAATTACAGAGAATAAAGCAAGCCATTTTTCATAAAAAATTTTGCGCAAAAGAATTGATTTAAATAAGAATGAAATCTAATTTTTCTGCATCATTTCATTATCCTACCTTGTGCGCTATAATTTTCTATGTATACTATCTGATCTCACATATCAATTTACGGCAGAAAGTAGAAATGGCAGCAACCAGCTACTAAACTGGCATTACATGACAATTTGTGAAACCACATTTCACTTCTCTCTTGATAACTTGTGCACAAAGGTTGTATAAAAAAAGACCGCATTATAAGATGGACAGTGAGATAACCCAGGGGGGTAGGGTAACAGGGCTGTTTAATGGCTGAATATTTGTTTTATATTTGCAGTGGGAATAATTTCCAATCAAGATCTTTTTTTCAATCAAGTTGTTCACCTTTTTGTATAAATTACCTATATTTTCAAGATACAAAAGCTCTGAAAGATTGTTAACATTACTCCATCTGGTTTCCACAACCATTGTATGTACAATACATTTGTGTATCACATCAGAGCTTTTTGTTGTTGTTGATTCATAACAGAACAAGAATCCCTTGTTTAATAAAAAAAAAAACTAAACTAGGGACATGTATTCCTTGAAACAACCATCAACATCCAAACTCTGTTGTTTTCATTGTTCTTTTAGTAGGATACTGATGCTGTGATTTCATTGCACATAAAGGTGAAACTTTTCATCCAGTGGAACTCTGAGTGCCAATTCTGAAATTTTCAAGTTCAGTGTCATCTCTGGGACTAGCTTCTCCACTAAGCATATCTGTGAAACAAAGCTTTTACTCATATTGATTGATTGCACATCTGTGAATGAGTAAGCAAATTAAAGGTAGTTTAGTTATATTACTTACATAATAATATTTATAAGTGTTCAATTAACTGAAATGAGTTGATCTGAAACACAACCATGACAGCTAGCTCTTACTCAGATAAAATGTGCAGACCTTTAATCTTTCCTTTAACTTCACCCCCTTCCTATGATAAAAAAGACAAAATTAACATGATGATACAAAAGAGGCCTGTTTTTATGTGAGTGTAACAATACAACAAATACTTTAGTAAGTCAGAGATCAAAACATGGCCAGGCTCTGACAGAAATGCCAATATTAATGGAAGCATTATTAAGTTCTGTTTATGATGAATGTCAGGAGGAATAATTACTTCTCAATTCTATCTTTTCTGTTTATTATGAATGTCAGGAGGAATAATTACTTCTCAATTCTATCTTTTCTGTTTATGATGAATGTCAGGAGGAATAATTACTTCTCAATTCTATCTTTTCTGTATGTATCACATGAAATACTACCTTGTTAGTTTCAGCCTCCAATGACTTCTTAGTGTATGCCATCTGGCCATTCAAAGCATTGATATGATTTTCTTTGGCATGCAGATCTGCAGCAAGTTTCTGACACTTCTGATCCAGATCATTACAAGTCTCTGCAAGACTCTGATTCTCTCGCTTCAGGGTGGACACTTGGGCTCGCTCATCATCAAATTTCTTTTTTTCCTTTTGCAAGACCTGCAATAACATGGAACTAATGTCAATAACAGAAATCTGCATTATGGCTTTATGTACATATGCTTTGTGTGTGTGTGTTTGGGATTTTTAATGTAGCTTTAACAATTTTTCAGTCGCAGACATATAGCATGATGTTCCAACCAGTCACATTATCCTGGCACCAGGCCAACCAGTCCAAACATTAACCTCTTAATAACGAGCACCAAGCGAGGCAGATGTTAGTACCATTTTTGTAAGTCTTTGGTATGACTTGATTGGGGATCGAACCCATGACCTCCCGCATCCGAGGCGGATGCTCTAACTCCATATGCTTTACAGCAGTGGTTTCCAACCTTTTGGTAAGTTTTGCCACCCTAAAAAAAATTCCTGGCTACCCTCCAGAATGTCCTCACGACACTGATTTGGGTCACCACCTGGTGGCTGGAAATTGCTGCTTTACACGTAATTATATTTTTTTAAATTAATAGCAGCTAATATTTTATGGCAAATCAATATCACTGATGGAAAGCCTTTCATGACATGATGCTTTCTGCCCAATTTGATCAAATCTGGTTAAGCAGTTTTTAAGGAGTTACTTTAAGGATTTTCCAAGTTTGGTAATAGTGGCCATATTGGACAGTAGATCCTCATCCTTGTACAAACTTCAGGCAAAAAAGGTGACTATTATACAGTTAAATTCTGTTGGGCAGTTTTTGAAAAGTTGACAATACAAGTGTTTCGATTTTTTTTAAAATAAAATTTTTCTACTAATGGCAGACAAGTAAGATGGTGGTTCAACATCATATGAATGGCGTTCATACCAGTATACTATCCATGAAATTTTTGGTGTACAGTAATCCTGTTTAGCAATTTATGAAAAAAAACTTTTGCATGATGGTGGGGCTAATGTTAATTATGTGATATATACCTGCTACTATTGCACTGTTTTCCTTTTCCAGCACTCCAGACCCCAGTACTAGTTCAAACATGTAAAATATTCCTCTCAAAAGCAGCCACTTTTTATTTCAAATGTATCCAGAACCAATAATTTCATATCGTGATGTAAGGTAAGTAATCAAATTATCTCTATCGTTGATACATGTCTCCCAATTTCAAGTTTCCATTACTGAAAGAAGTGTTGACTAAATTACATGTAACACTAAGATTATTATATTACTGTCTATAAAAGCCAACGTTTACATGAAATGGGACCAACAATGTTACGATATTGTTTTGGGCCTCATATAAGTGTCAAGTTTTCTATGATGATTACAACTGGACATAATTGTCAAGATCATAACAGGGTCAGCATAGGCTAAAAATAAATTTTGTGCATTAACACCAGAGAAATTGAACAAAACAGGGTACCAGACAATGACTGAAAAATCATGTGACAACACATTTATCACTTCCTTAATGAAGAAGCCATTTCGTCCACTCTACAGAAGTTTTGTCTGCATAATTAAATCGCATACAGTTAGCAACATCCAAATAAATCATTACCAAACATTAACCTGTCGTCACGTAAATGGAGACGTATTATTTTAGAAGAAAGTCAGTTATTCTACTCAACAATGGGTGGGACAGGGAGGGGGTACTTGCCAAACAATTTTATGTTGAAAAGACTCAAATAAACAACATCATAACCGATAAGGACAGTCAGCAGCAGTGGGAAAATGGAGCAAATGGAATGAGAATTATGTATGTACAGTAGTCCCCCTCTTATAAGGCCACCCCTAATGCATCAGGGAAGTGGCCTTATAATGAGGGTGGCCTTTCTAGAGGGGGATGACAAATGTGAATAGTAAATACATATGAAGAAAGTCACAAGTACATTTAAAACTAAAACATTTAATATTTTCATTTAAAAAAATCAGATGCATCTTGTGAAATAAATGTAAAACAAACTGTGTCATCATTTTCAAAAGAATGCTATGAATAACCATTGATATAGTTTTAAAACTGTCTTTATAATTATGTTACAGATCACATCATCTGTTACTTTGTTGGTAATAGTCTAAAAAACAAACCAGTCTCATCACAATTATAAATATCCTTGCTGTCATATCCCCATCATATATCGTTTAGTCTTTTGTTCCAATCTTCAACAACTTAATTATTAACATCAGCTGATTCTCCACTAAGGACAGAACACTTAATATTGTGTCTCACTTGAAATCTGTGCAACCATCCATTACTTGAGGTAAATTGTTGCTTTTTCTTGTCATTCAAGTCAGGATACAAACGTCTCCTGGCTCAAAATCTTCCTTTCTCCATCCATTTCACCTTCCCACTTCTGCAGAATTGTTTCACGATATTGTTTATCTCAGTCTTCCTGACATTAGTTTTCTGCAAGGATCCTCGACACCCCTCCCACCTACCCCCACCATCAGTTGAATTATTTTCACTTTCTTTTCTAAACTGAGAATTTTTCTTTTCCTCGATGACATGTTGATCTTTTTGCAGTAAGTTATTCATGTTGCCAACTACAATAGTGATAAAACAATTTTGTATGCATCTAAACAAATTGCCGTGTGTTTTTAAAGGAAGTGATCTTGTCACGTGATTCATTAGTTGCAGTCTGGTACCCTATTGTTTTTATACATTTCTTTACACTAAGTGAAAGAAGCCAAAAAGGCTTCAATATGTACCATTAACATCACGCAGATTTGACCTCGCGGCCGTTAGGATTCACAATTTTGACAATTATTGTCAGTAGCAATAGCCACTAATTATCAAAGTGAACAAGCTCAACATCTTACTAAGGGAAGCCATAAAGGCTATCAAACCATTTTCCTGCCGACTTGGGTATTGTACATCGATACTGCCACTTCTCAGTTGTTACTACTGTTCAATAATTGTAATCTTAACAATTATCAGAGTGACTAAACCGGACATCTTATGATAACACAGCAGTAAGGCTAATTGGATTACATGTACTTACCCTTTTGTATGGATTAAAATTTGAGTCCTCGGTTTTTATGGAATAAATTTGGCATCTTGTGAGGCGTAAATAATATAATATTAACCTTAGTGGTACATGTACTTTACTCAACACTTCTCTCAGTAACGAAAACCTGACATCGGGAAACAGAAATCAGATTACTTAACACACGTTATGAATAAAATACTGGTTCTGCATACATATTCAGATAACATGTGGCCGCTTGTGAGGGGTAAATTTTATATTATTGCACTAATATGCTGGCCGCTGGTCACGTTAGCCGGAAGGCCTTTTGCGAGGGGTACTTTTGAATACAAACTCGTCGGTGCCAACGGATTCTGGCCGTAAGGAGCGGGTGGCCGCTGGTCAGGGGGGCCATTCAAGAGGGGGACTACTGTACCAAGATTTAAATGACATTTTTAAATGGTTTTACAATGTGCATGACAATACTCGCTTGCATATCACGCTTACGCCAAGAATAAAAATGATTAATGTATATTCAGTTGAAATAAGTCTACTAATTTTAATAATTAATGTTACTTTTAAATGAAGATATTGAATGCTTTGAAGTAGGTATCTTTCTTACTATGTACATTACATAAACTTCTCACAAAAAATTTAGACCCCCTCTGGAAATGCCACCCGTCTTATCAGGCCACTTTCCCGGTGTAGAAGGGATGGCCGTATAAGAGGGGGACCACTGTATCTGGAAATTGATCATTTTCTATCAAGTGGTCTTTAAGTCGTTTCAAGTTGTTTTTCTACAATGAAACCCACCAAGACCTCTAAACAGGATCAGGAGTTTTATCCCTAAGTTTTCCTGTGTATAAACTCCATAAATCAAGATCTCTCCACTTGGAAAAGTGAAATAAATTTCATCCTACATGTCTAATTTATAATAAAATATAACTACAGTGCGACCCCGCCATAAGACCAATTCGGATATAACACGGTCATGGCATGGCTCCCGAAATTTCATATATTCATTCGCACATGAAAAAATATTTTTTGTGAAAATCAAGTGAAATAGTGTCAAAAATGTTTATTATCACTATGGAGAAGAGATAGTGTATGAATTCAAATATAATACGATCGTGGCATGGTTCCTGAAATTTTAAATACACGTATGTGTATTATTCTTCTACAGGGAAAAAATATATTTTTTTAAAGTACAAGAAATAGTGTATAAAACATTTATCATTTTGGGGAAGAGTTCACGTATGAATTTGAATATAATACGATCGTGACGTAGTTTCTGAAATTCTGTTCTTGAAGTGTTATGCCTATATAAACATTATAGGAAATGTTTCTTACTATTGATCCATGAGTAAAGCTTGTAACTCGTCTTTGTGATTGTCTGCAATTAATTCTGCATACAATCATTGCTCAAACGATAGCCAAGATGTGTTTCTTCTTTAATTGCATACACAACCAAGCAGCAGACAATGTGGTGGTTGATAAAAGATTCTCACAATTTAATAAACATCAAAAAACAAAAGCTGCCAACATGTTTTCTGGGCTTGGCAGTGTTATTAGATGAAATCAGTTAACCAGTAAATAATGTCCACTTTATTAGCTGGAAATTGAAAGGGTATGAAATTGTATGTGCATTCAGCTTAAGAAAATTTATAAAAGTGACTCATGACCATTGCAGGCCTACTACTGCACTTAGTTCTTGGGTTTTACATGTGTATGGTGTTTGCTTATGAACTCAATATTAATTTCCAATTTTTTTTATAAAAATATTATACCATTATGAAAACGCAAGTTCACAAACGCAAATCGTTCTCTGCACTTTGTGTAATGATTAGTATAGTAGTTTTCACACGTTTCTTTCGATATTCACAAAATCTGAAGTAAAAGTTATATGCATCTGAAAGCATGTGTTTATTTTTAATTATTCTTGCTGTAGGTGTTCTAACGAATAGGCATACAAGCATTAATTATTGGAAATTTACAATGGATAAATGTACACCGAAACGCAAATGTGAAAATTTTAGCAATATGAAATTTGTACAGGTACTGTTCATAGACCCTGGAACGTAATGAACTGTACACGTGCTTCATCTCTCTTTAGCCTAATTTTGCTGTTAATTTTTCCCACTGAATTCAGACAGATAATATTACGTGACAAAATTACTGAATAGTTTAAATATGTATGCAATTTTTGCAATGGAATTACATGTACATGTATTATGAATTAACTGTAAGACTCGACAGTACAATATCAGACGGCAAGTAAATGGTTTTAATACTCTGTTCATGCTGTATATTAGAAGTTGAATTCAGACAATGATCTGGGACTAAATTATTGAATATTGTAAATCTGCGTGCAATGTTTCAATGGAATTACATGCATTATGGATGAGCTGCATGCCACAATGGCATGATAGTAAATGGTGTTGATACCCTATTCATCAAATACATTAGACATGAATACACATATATGTGCCAATGAGTTGTTCTCTGAAAAATGTAAAACACTGTTAAACCCTGCATTAACGTGTTCCAATTTTTGGGACCCCAATTATCATGTTACAGCGGTGTTCCACTGTGCCTTAAATGAACCCCATAAAAATGAAATTACATCATTTCATGCAACTTTTCAAACATGAACCTGACAGTGAATTCTCCAAAACATATATATGATCATCAATATCCATGCATTTCAATAAGAAATAAAGTACAAATAGCAGGTGATAAAGTAGCAGGGCATGTATGTGTGTGTTGTAAGAGCAAAAGCTCCCTCAGCTCTCTTGGGGGCAATGTACCTGGTTGCGTATGGGGCCAGAAATAGTGTTGGTGCATGAACTACAGTAGAAAAGAAAGAAGAACAAATTACCAAGAGTATTTACCCCAACAATGACTTTGTAAGAAATATAGTCACTATGTTAAAATTCTTGAAATAACAAGGGAGATATTAGCCAATTTCAGGTTACTCTGACAAACTGATGTGGGTATACAGGGAATATAGTTTACTGGTAGCTATGAATTCACATAACTTGTCTTTAACTAAACGATGCCTTCCTTGGGAAAGATAATGCTTCATTTGCTGTCAATCCTCTTGAGAAAACACTGTTTGGTTAAGAAAAACCCAGCTATTGATGGTGGAACGTTATCCATCACATAAAAAAAATAAATCACAACCCCACCCCCATGGTCAATGAAACTAGTAGGAACACTGTGTAATCTCTTACATTAGCACACCCAAAACTGAAACCTCAGTTTCCTTAACAATGACACTTCCAAACTTAAAACGGGCAGAATTCAAATAATTATGGGGGTACTTTGATATCCTTCACTGATATACTGCAAACTGCTATTGTCTTACTATCATTATTGTTTGTAATTTCCAAGCCTAATAATGCATTCATAAATTAATAAATATTGTGCAGTGTTCCATATCAGACTCAAGAAGGCACAAAGATAAACAAAATGTATAGATGACTAATAATGAAGCTTGTATCATTCACCATACCTGCTCTAGGCTGTCCAATTTAAACTGCTTCTGATCAAGTTCTTTTTTCTGCTTTTCTGACTGGGCCACTAACTGTTCAACCTTCTGTCTTGCACGATGAGACAGATCATCCTTCCACTCGTCTGCAGCCCAACTCATCTTGAATGTAGCAGCACGTCTGGAAAATAGGACAACACATCACTGTAATACAATGTAGGACGGTAATGAGGGTTCTCCAGGGGTATTTGAAGGGCATGCTGGGCATCATCAGATCAAATCATGTGGTCTATGACTGCTATCAATTAAAATGCAGGTTTATTAATCCGCTGCCAATTGACAAAAAAGTATCAACTGTAATTGTTTAATCAGTTAATTATCACCATGGCTGCACCACTGTATTCATAACAGTAACTACATGAATAGCATAAAACCAAAAAGATATCTAATGTCCAGAAGGTAGTTTACAACAGTTCTGTAAAATCTACAAGATTGTCACTTAAAATCTGTCAAGGGATTGAAGTAGTCATCCTATTTTTTCAGGAGACAGACCACTTGTCTAAAATCAGAGAAGGAATTTACATTTTAACATACTCTAATGACAAATTAGCATTGACTAGAACCTCATGGGCTTTAACCATCAAAAGTCCTTTTCTGTACAGGACTCATAAAATCTCTTGATTATCTGGACATCCACCTAGAAATAGCAGATTCTGAAATATCAGCATAGCCCTTGGCATCACAGACCTTGAATGTGCAGTGTCTCCTGGCCTGAAGGATGATCTTGATCTAAAATGTGACCTGGCAGATAGACTACTTGAGATAAGTGAAGTGTAACAGTGGAAAATCTAAAGCTACTGTTCAAAACAAAAGGCCCCTCCTCTGAGGCAATGTTTGGGGCTTTAGGACAAATCCACGCTTAAAAGGTCTATTACATAATCAGAGGATGTGCATAAGACCTTCCGCTTATCCATCCCATGTACACAGTTTTTTTGTTCTTGGTTTATTGGTTAATGATAAGCCAGATGTCACACATGCCTGTTTGGTTTTCTTCCGACAGTGTTTACACTGTTTACTTGTACCTTCATTAAATTAATCCATCAGTAGAACATTAAAAAAATGAGTAAACTTGGAGGTCATAACATTCCATCTTATTTAATAATATTTTTTTAGATTAAAACACTCCTTTTTTGTATCATTACATCTGCTTCTAAGATTTTAAAGAGGCTTTAAAAATAATTAAAGTATTTTCATACAAATTTCAAGGAAAAATAGCCCTATATCCAAAAGACTTCTCAAAGACCATGCCCATATTTTCATTTTCAAGGACTGGGTGAAGCTCGTCTGGACCTCCACTCAAAGAGAAGGAGCATGTACACCTCACTACTGCCTGAGGTGTACTACTAATGATGTGTGGTCTGAGGAAACCATAACGCATTAACTACCTTATAGCTGACACACCCTTTAAGGCTAGAAACATGGGTCACATTTCAAACTTGTTTAAATGAAGGTTTGTATCTTCCTGGGACCAAAATCGCAGAACTACACCCTCTGGCTGCAAGTGAGCACCCAATCCCAAATCTGATACATCAGCGGAATGAAAGTAGCTGGGTTCTGGGGGTGTGAATTGAGATCCCAGTCCAATTTAGGTAGGCGGTGGTGCAAGGTAGAGCCCAGGAAGATACAAGCTGATAGAGGGTCTTGTATGGCTTCCAGTTTGCTAGAAGCAGGAACTGGATAGGGCAAGTCAAGTTCCCTAGTGTGACCAATTCAACAACCAAGTTCAGAACCTCCAGGATAGAAACATAATTGCAAAGTGATGAGGTCTTTGCAACAGGAGTTATGATATGGGACAAAATTTTCTAAATCCTGCCTGAAAGAACACAAACTCTCCACAGACTTAGACCTGCCAATGGGTAAACGGGTACTCGCCCATTAAAATAACTCTGGTAATAAGCTGAGCACCTGGATGTTTACTTGCTTGTAGGTTGACATTTTTTTACTAGAAATTTTATTTATGCAGAGTATTGTTTGTCTTAAAAGCATGACATACAATTTTTAAAAAAATATAAATCTGGGAGTAAGGTAGGAAACTCTGCAGAACACAACAATACTGTCAAATAAAAAATTGCATATTATCATACCTCTATTCCTATTTAGAAGTGTATATGGCATACACATTGATTATCCATTTCATGACAGTATTCATTACATAACACTTGCACCTAAAACTGAATTATAATAATTTGAAATATTTCAGGTAAATTTAATACTACCCACCACAATGGGAAGTGTTGGTCAATATTGTTTACTGTGGATATTACCAGCAAGTATATTGCTTCCATTCTCATACAAGTCATAACAACCTGTATTTGTATTACTAACTGTATTTTGCTGTACAACTACTCTGATGCAATAAAAGTTTTCATTTCAGTTGTATTTTCTTTTAAGTTAGGTTTAGTTTTACATTTTTCAAGTTTTCTACCATGCACATGGCCCCATAAGCCCTTGGCATGTAAAGGAATCATTCACTTTGTTTTCAAGTTGACAATCCATTTGATTGTGCTGTGAATTTAATACAAGTAGTTGTTTAGTGTAGAGTACTGTCTCTTATCTGGATACACAGGCATTTGAATCAAATTTTCATTTTTAGTATAGGCAAATATAAGGTAAAAATTAAACCATTTTGCTGAATTTGGAAGAAAAGAAAACCAGTTCATGTCATTTGTTGTGAATATGAATAAAAATAAGATCATAATAAAGAACAGACGATCAATATACTTATAGCATTTCTCTATTTACAAAACATAATCATAAATATTTCTTGAAAACCAACTTGGTGCCAGTTCTCCAATTCCACATTTGAACACTTGCCTTTACCTCATGAATTGTGTAATTAGTGTGTAATAATTGCTCAAAATAATGGTAAGATTTATTTCGTTTGGTCATTGTTTTCGTTTAATGATATGAAAATTGTCCAAAAATATCTTATCATAATGAAAATTTTAAAATGGCAGTTTACTAAGCTGTGATTTCAGAACAATGTCAGGGGTTACACTACCAGAAATGGGTAATTAAGTTGCCTAAAAAATGTAAACTTTGCCTTCTGTCCAGGAAAGGGAAAATGGACAATGTTATATTATGGAATTGGAGAGGCCCTGTAAGGTCAGAGTTATTGCCTGACATCCTTCATTTTTGTGAAAATACAAAAAGACCCAACAAAAAAAACTGAAGCAAATACTCTGTAACTAATGCAACTACAAAACACATAGAAAAACACTAAATTTGCAATCTTATCAATACATCGTTATAACAAAGCTAGAAAGTGATTGGTTATATTAAGAAAATCTCCTTTTCTCAAAATAGATGCACACATGTCATGCATGATGCCAAATTTGTTTTTGGCTGTGTTGTTTGTTTACAAAATAGTTCCTAATACATTATACTCATTTTAGACACGTGTCATGAAGTATGAAAAAATTATTGACAAACTCTGCATGATTCTGACAATGTAAAGTTAAAAGAGAAAAACTTCAACATATAATAAATGAAATCTCAGCATCAAATGACATGAAGACCAATAGTAAAACTGGAAGCTGGTGTTTAAATGCTTCCTGTTAATTCTTCTCAAGGTAAATAATACATTTCAGCTGGCTGGAAAGCGATGAAATCTGGGAATGCTGAAATCAGGGTAAGTTGAAATATTATTCTTTAATGAAACAAATAAAAATATATTATGCCTATTGGAACTGTAAGCAACGGCTCGTTTTGTTCAAGAAACTTATTCCCAACATGTACCTACTTGAACTTACTTTGGCATACCTCGACTACTGTCGCATTGCAACAAATTCAAATGTATGTCAACGGAACATGAAAATGCATATATTTGATAGCACATTTGCATTCCGAAAGGATAAAGACAGCACAGAAAGTATATTAATTACACATAAATTAGTGGAAGAGTGTCGATATAGGCTGCCAAGTGTGTTTGATGTTCCTGAAACTTAAGATTACTCATTCCAATGACAATGACATAGGAACATGCTATACAAGGCCGTTATTTGGATAGTAAGACATAGAACCCAAACAAAATCAACATGTGCTTGGTCTTACATGTAGGACAAGGAAATATACCCAAACAATATCAGCTTCAAATAACATCAGGTCAAGAATATGCAAAAAGTGACCAAAGACCAATATTAAAGATGGTGG
Organism: Sinohyriopsis cumingii; assembly: GCA_028554795.2. Taxonomy (NCBI): domain Eukaryota; kingdom Metazoa; phylum Mollusca; class Bivalvia; order Unionida; family Unionidae; genus Sinohyriopsis; species Sinohyriopsis cumingii. The sequence continues at coordinate 12,689,368 of CM068836.1, forward strand.
AAAGTGTTGGTTTGAATGCTTCCGGTGAATTTATTTTAAAACATATCATAAAGATGGTTTCATTTTGAAATTTTGCACACTGAAATGATGCAGTAAATATTCCATTTTCACATAAAACATTAGTTACTCCTATTCTGAAAAAAATCACCCCTGTTGCAAGCATTACCAATAGCCCTTAAACAACATATTCATTCCCTGGTGTAAGGAAATAAGTATACTTTGGTGCCAAGTCGATTAAATATTGCTTTAAAATCCTTTAGCCGGTTAGTTCTGGACAGCATCACTGAGTAGCATCAGCGAGCATTTCACTGGGCTGTAACGGCTTTATATGGGTTACTTTTCTAAGAGCTACGGCGACTTCTACGTTATTATTCTTGAAGTATTACAGGTTTCTCCGTACAAACTAGCGTAATTAACCTTTTGTCCAAGTCAGAGATCAGTTGTAAGTGACTAAATCTGGAAATGAACCATGTTTTCTTGATAACTTTCGCGATGTAGATATATATTCGCCGTCGACTTCTTTGAATCTTCCTCGGTTTTCATACGCATGCGTAGGGTGACTAATGTTTCAAAATGCAAATTCATTCGGAATATCATCGGTCTTTTTGCTGAAGTTTGGAACGAAAACTTGGATGTTACGTTACACCAAGAGACTGGTTTCCAGGGTTAATAATACATCAGGTGGGAAACCAGTCTACTTCGACAGTGCGAACTATATTCTGAACCACTTTCGTTCGTTTTGGACACTATGTTAGGGGGCGCTCACCAGATAATATGTACTTATGAGGGAGTGACGTATGTAAGGTGAAGTAGTTCACATTTAAAACATGCACAATGGAGAGAATGTTGGCATACCTCTATGCTACATTAATGTAATGTGGATGATATTTCTTTTGGATATTGTACTTTTGGAAATTTTACATGATTTAAGCACACTGCTAACTGAAATGACTGCTCCCTTGTGTTAAAAAATCAGCCTGAATTAGTCTAAAGTACACTATACAAAGCAGCTATTAAAATAGGGAAAATGAATTTTGCCAGACTAGACAATACCAGCTTCTAAAAGTGCAATGAATGAATTACCAAATATATAAAATGTAAAAAAAAGTTATCGGCTCTTTTTTATACAATTTACCTTTGAAGTTCAGGAAGTGAAAATGACCAAGTAGAGCTAGCACCTTTTTGAAAGATGCACATCTGAAGTAAGGCCAAGCTGTATACTCTATAACCCATAGTACACCCATCAATCATACACCAAAATAAAGGGAATTAAAGGTTCTTTGCATTATACCTAAGATATACAAGGTCATTTTTAAATAGCCAGTATAACCAGTGAGGAAAGCCGGGGAAATTCTTTTTCTTTAAAATCCTAACCCTTATGCAAAATACGAAACTGTAGAGCGCCACCTTAATGGAAGAAGACAAATGTACATTCGTAGTATCATCGGCCTTTGCTGTTGTAAAATATGTGGTACACGCCATCTTAGGCGAATCACCATGCACATCAAATTTACGTGTATTCTTACAACCGCTTACGATGTTATTTTACAATCTGACGGAAATTACCGAGCGATATTTCGATCGGTTCAACTCGGCACCATCGCCGCAAAAAAAGACAAACGCCAGAACTTGTGAAGTATTTCAAGTTTTCTTTATTATGCGTCATTGTTCCAAAATATCCAATAATATCCGACACATATTCTATTTTCATAGTGCGTGACTCACACACCATACTGCTATTTACAGAACCAAATTTAGCAGGCATGAAATACATGATAATTCTTCATATTGCTGAAGTACAATCATTGTAACTGATGGACGACCATTGCATAAGCTCATATTTTACAATGTACAGTAATTAGAACTGTAATTAGCATCACCAGCATCACACAAAATGAACCACACCAGCTACTGCCCTACTGGTTTTAGTTAACACAAGATTTTGTTTACATTTAAAAAATTGCGGAACAACTAGTATTGCAAAACCTGTATACGACGTATTTTAAAGTATTTTCCAGTTTCAAATGCACAAATCTCATTTCAAGAACGTGACGAGTTACGTACAGCTTTAAACCAAATATTCTTTGTAAGTTTGTTGGTCAGTGTTAGGCTATGCATCCATGTAAAGAATGTCCTAAATACAGTCACGAGCGAGGTTTACAGCTGTCAAGTCGTTATCACGAATTGACATGGACGTTGTTGTTCGGGTTCAGTCGTTTTTTTTCCGTAAGTTTGAGGGTCTATCATAGTTCTTCTAATAATCTGATCGCGAATTGTTGTCCTCTTTAGATGGAAGACGTACACGCACTTCTAACCAATTATTCCTTTAAGCTGGTACAACTATCATACATAGAAAATATTTTCTTGGGGAATGTTTCACTTTCCGGTTTTCTCGAGGCCTAGCATTATGTTAAGCAGCAGAGAGACTGAGCCCACCAACTATTCGTTCCAACAGAACCCTCTATCGAAAACACTCTTGATAGAAGGTCTTTATTTCACAAAATAAACCCTCTATTCAGAAAACTATGATAAATAAGTCTTCTCTGCTGACCAAAGAAGTTATTTCAATGAAAAATAACTAACTATAAAAATACTTCTTGACCCAGGGAGACGTCGACGAAACACTTTCGGGCTCAGTCTCTCTGCTGCTAGCGATGTAAATATTTTTAATCCTAAAGGATTTCTAGTTAAAAATTGTATCTAACCCAACTCGATACCGTGTCCGAGGATCATGTAAATTTATCGTTACAAATCCGTGTGGTTTTGCCTGAGCACGACTAAAGAAATTTCTGAATTTATTTATGTCCATGTCACCGCTGCACCAAGTTCGATGAATATTTTGTAACGTGTGTGCGTCAACGCCGTTAAATACCGCAAGAACGTTACAGTTATCTCTGATCACTTTCGGGATTTGTGTATAACGTTGAGTTACATAAATCACATCGGTGTTTTTGTGCCTGCCGCGGGAAAATATCCTGGCAGGGTTTGATTGTTTGTCCAACATGATATCATCGTACACGACTAAATTATTAATACTCCCATCAATATCATCGATACTCGGTGCTTCATTGATATCGGTTATAAAATCAATAACATCTTCGTGAAAATCACTTTGATTTTCCATTATCGATTTTGCACTTTCGTTAAAATCTTTTAATACCTGATAACATCGCTGATCGTCCACTGATGGTGCTATCAAATATAATTTATCCCTCTTCATCCACTTCATTATTAAATTAAGTAACAACTGTGTCTTACCCGACCCAGATGGACCTATAATAATCATTCGAATAGAATTTGGTAGCACTGAGTTATGTTTGATTGGCTCTCGTCGCTTTGACGCAGAAAAGTCAGTGATCTCCATTAGATATATCATAAAATAAATATGAATTTATATTGTGTGAAATGTCGAGCACATACCCCAACTGGGGATACAACAACAATTACAACAAAAAAATAATCGACAAGCGCTTACAGGCAAGTGTGAACGATGTGGCACAAAAAATTTAGATTTATTAAAAAAAAAGCGAGGCGGTGATATCGCAGCCAAGTTAACAAAATTACCAGGGGGTCCGTGGGCTAAATACCCAGGAGAAAAACATCTTCCAGGATATAATTACTGCGGTCCAGGAACCCGATTTGATATCAGACTTGATGAACAAGATCAACCAAAACCAGGTGAGTATCCGATAAACGCTATTGATAAGGCGTGTCATGCTCATGATGTAGCTTACCGAAGCAAGGATTTGCAACAGCGCCATCTCGCGGATGTGAAATTAATTCATGCGTTGGATGCCATCCCTGATAAATCTTTCAAGGAGAGGTTAGCATCCTGGTTAATAAAAACTGCAATGAAATCTAAGCTTGTATTAGGCGCTGGTAATTAATTATAATGGAGTCGATTTATTATTCCCCAAGCGGATACTGGAGAGGTAACGCAGCAATTAGTAAACTTGCCAGTGCAGCAAAAGTTACAGCAGTTACTGCCAAAAATTGGTTATCCCGACAGGCAATATGGCAAATTTATCTACCGCGCCCTAAACAAATTCACTTTGCGCATTTCGATGTTAGTGTACCAAATGAGGTTCATCAAGCTGATATATTATTTCTGCCACATGATACTATCCGAAGACGTACATACAAGTACGCGTTAACCATAGTTGATGTTGCCAGTAGATACAAAGATGCGGAACCGTTAACAACTAAAACAGCATCTGAGGTTGCTTCTGCGTTTGAAAGAATTTATCGGCGAGGACCTCTACGATGGCCAAATCTATTACAAGTTGATCCTGGCAAAGAATTTCAAGGTGCAGTATCATCGTTGATGAAACAACATAACGTCACCATCAGACGAGGACACACTGAAATTCACCGTGATTAGGCAATTGTTGAGCGATTCAATAGAACACTTGCTGAGCAGTTATTATGATATCAATACGCGAAGGAATTCATTCAAGATACGAGATCACGCGAATGGGTTGCAAGATTACCAAGTGTGATAACTGCGCTAAATAATGAAATAACTCGAACAACCAACATGAAACCTGCCATCGCGATCACGAAAAAAAATATACCACTACAACGAAAGAAAGAAAAACAGCAAATACTGGGTAATATTACTGTAAGATATTTATATGAACCAGGTGAACTTGAAGGTGGTAAACGAAGAGCGACTGATCCCATTTGGAGTGTTACCACACATAAGATATCCACCGTGACAAGATCCACTGGCAGACCAGCAATCTATAGATTAGATTCAACTGCTCCTCAACGTGGATTCACCCGTGAGCAACTTCAGGTAATTCCCGAGGACACACAATTGCCGCCAAAATCACTGAAGTGATTTCGATCACTTAACTAGCGCTGGCACCCCGACGTCGATTACACTCAAAACAGGTCAACATGATATTATCACGTGTATGACCACGACTGTTATCTTTTCTGTCTACGGTATATTGTCTTTAATTTTTATTCGAATACTGCCATAGCATTATACAATTACAGCTCGCACAGTGATTATTCTGTTGTTGTTTCAACGCGTTAATAAATTCAACATCAAGATCAAAATCGCGATTATTTTTTTTGTCACTCTGTTTGTAACCGGCGAGTTTTTTTCTTATTATGTTGCTGTTGTTTTCATTATTAATTTTATCAGCGTTTGATTCATTCAAGACAATCCTTCGCAGTTGAGATATTCTTCTGACTCTGGACACAGCCAAGTAGACTAAGTTTGACCATTCGATTCGATCATCAGTGATCCAGACAGTTGTATCAGAGATAGTCAGTCCTTGAGAACAATGAATGGTCATAGCGTATCCTAGCGTCCATGGGAATTTATTCATTTTTAGTGCATCTTTGACAGCATCGATGTCAACTAACACAACATCATTCAATACTAAATTCTGTTTCTCTGTCTTTCCTGGAATATCAACATCTATATTTTGTAACCGCGTATCAGCTGGCCTATAACATAACGGTGTTGGCAGCATTGGAAACTTTTCTTGTTGCAACCGAAATAGCTGTTGTTGAAGTGTGTCTCTGACTATCTTTCTACTCGCCACTATCAAATCGTCTGGTTTCCATACGCGTAGAAAGTCGCTCATCGAAGTTTCAGGAATCATCTCGCGCATGATTTCACATTGAATTTTATTCGGTTGTAATCTGATTAATGTTTTAAATTATTTCAACGTTGAATCAAGTGCTCGGTAATCATCAGACACTTCTTCGTAATAATCAACAAAATTCCTCAGCCAATCATGCGGAGATGCGCCGACAAACGGAGGTGGTTGACCGTGATCGCCGCACATAATCACTGCAGTATTTTTCGTTAGCAGCCAATCAAGAAATGTTTTTAACGTTTCCAGCGGCACCGTACATATCTCATCCCAAATTATTATATCATTGATATATTTTGTTCCCATTCGATCTGACGTCCACACACCGCCGCTATATTTGAAAAAGCTGTGATAAGTACAAGAATTGACTCCTCGCTGTTTCATCTCCCTGGCAAGCCTGTGTGTAAGTGTTAGCACAATCATATCTGATTTTCCAAATAATTCAATCGCTCGAGTTGTTTTACCAGACCTGCCCGGCCCGTTCAAATAAACAGTTTTGTGTCTGGTGATTGGATCATATACTGACGGTGCGGAAGATATTTCTGGCATCTCGGATTTATAATAATCATCCTTAATTGCAACATCAGCGGATTCACAATACTCGTGTAACGTCTCGGCTTTTATTCTCCACGAACCGCATTCATCTCCGCCGCAGAATTTCATTATATCGGTCAGTGATTCTGAATATTTTTTATCGATATAAAATGAATCCGTGGCAACTCTAACTGCGGTGTCAGGAAATCGATTTATCATCGATAACAAATTTATGGAAACATAACCCAGCATTGAAGATCTTAAATGTGTGCACTGAGGCGATTCTCCGTCGATATAACTTACAATTGTGCCCAACTTTTTTTCGTCGGACAAGAAACATCCTCCCGATTACAAAATATGTCTCTGGCAACCGCGTCGGCGATTATAAAATCCAATTCATCTTCATCGATAATCAACCGCGAGTGATGCATTGCATGATCAAATGCTGCACCCTGAGTAAATTTACCGATTATTCTTCGTCCGAGATCTTTCGCTGTTTTTTCACTGTTACCGAGTTTGATCTTGAGAATTTTAGGAGCCTCACTGACGATGACATACATCGGGGTATTTGGACACTCTCGTGCATGCTCGCCGATAACTTCTTCGAGGGTAATACGCTCCGGTGTTGGCAACCAAACTGAGGTCTGCGGTCGATATGATATGATTGCTTCACTGACAGTCAACGATACCAGTATTCGGCTGTCAAGCATATATCGCGATAACACTATTGGTACCCAGCGCTTTTCACTGAAGTGTCTGCCGAACCAAACATAACAAATCTGATGAAGCCCTTTAGCAAATTCAAACGAAGTCACACGAGCAAATCCTGTGAAATCAAAGTCGGGTAAACTGCCGTTTACGGCGACTCGTGTCATCGAGTTCGTGGGGTGTCCAAATCGCTTAAAGTATTCGCGGCACTCTCCGTTCCCGAGAAAGCTTCCTGGGTAGCAAGCAATCATATCTACGGAAATCATATCCCGGTAGTCATATCGGGTATTCCACAAACAGCCATGACCATACTCGACACAACTTAATTGTATATCTGAAAGAAACTGACTTCGGGTTGGTCTCCACGAATTTCTTTCTCTGGCGGCGTGAGCGTCAACACTTGGAACTGTAAAACAATTAACCAATAACTGCTCAATGTTGTCTTCGGTTTTCGCATATTTCTCTGCGAGTTTTTTCATTTGTTGTCGCAACGATTCTGTCCGGTATAATTCCCCGTTGGGTTTTACAAATTGATCATACTCGGAATCTTCGGAACTCCTAAATAACCACACTGACACAGGGTCGGTTTTACTCAACGTGTAAATAGCATCAAATATATTCCCGCGATAAAATTTGACAACACGGTGTCGTGGAAATATTGTAACCGCATCAGTCCAGGCATGAGAGTTATGATCAATAATTTCAATCGGTGTTCCTGACTTTTTATAATTCTTGGAATTATATAATATTTCCCCGGTTAGTGTTTTTTCTGTTATTGAACATTTTAATTTACTTGATAGCGCAGCAACATCATTTATTGTTGCCCCAGTATCTTTGACTTGCTCAGCCCATGCTGCAATTTTTTCACGTCGCAGATCGGTTAAACCGTTTCCTCGTTTTGCGTTTTTAAAATGTTCCATTACTCGCTCAGCTACACAATTCAGCGTTGAAAATCGCATCGTGGTAAGTTTATCAAGTTTTGGTTTTTTTACCGGATATATTCCATAAATGACTGCGGTTACAGGATACGCTCGAGCGTAATATGGTTTATCAATCACGGTCAGCATTCCTGGTTTGGAGTCGCTACTTAACAGAATGGTCTTTCCGTTAGCAAGAACAGGGTCGAGTTTGTCACGGATAATCCATTCATCGGAATCTGTTTGCACAATAAATTTTATTCTGAAAAATATTTCTGTTTACGTCCATCTCTTTCATATCCATCAGCGAGGTAATCAATAATTGTTTTTGCTCGGGCATCAGTCATTGTAGCATCGATGATGGCCTCATCACCGAAGAAGAGTTCGTCAATGATATTGACTGAGTCAGTGTCGCGGATAATTTTAAATGAGACCATACATGAGAAGCGCCGTCGTCGCGGAATTCTTTTTTACCCTCGTTGATAATATTAAACAGATCAGCTAGATACCGCCGTCGTGGATCCCTTTTTAGCCTGTCAAGATCGAATCTCCCAGCGCCAAATAAACCCTTCATATTATATTTAAGACAAATATTTAAATAAGAAATATATATATATATATATATATATATATATATATATATATATATATATATATATATATATATACAAATGAATAACTGCAAGTGGTTAAAAGTTGGATCCGTAACAGTCTGTGGTAAGCCCTGCAGGAAGGAATTCTGCGGTGAACACATACAGAGCATCAAACGAGGAAGCACAGGACCTATTCGTTGCCTGCGATGTGGCATTGGTGTCAGGGGTAAAACACAGTTATGTGCGGGATGCGGGGGCAAACGATACCGGGAACTCAAGCGATATTACAATAAAAAAAAAAAAACGGAGACGCGCTAAAATCCGAGAGTGATTATATAACTAAGGTTTCAGACAAATTATAAATTAGACAAATATAGTATTATATAAATGAATCAAGAATTTGTCTCACATCCAACCATTAAAAATTATGAAGCATCTCGCGAGGGAATAGTTAGAAATAGCAGGTTGAAAAAACCAATTGGTGTTGTTGAAAATTCTGGTTATCTCCGATTTAAGGTTTCTGGGGGTAAAACCTATTATAATCATAGGTTCTTGTTTGAGTGTTTCCGCGGAGAGATCAAAGACGGTCTTGTAATTGATCACATTGATGGAGATAAACTTAATAATAATTTATCTAATTTAAGAGCTGTGACGCAGAGCGAAAATTGCAAAGCTGGTAATACTGGCTGTAACAATAAAAGAGCCAAGAAGGTTGTTTCCATAAATTTAAATACAAATGAAGAAATAATATTTCAATCGACATATGCAGCTGGCAAGCATTTTGGCATTTGTAGGGCTTCAGTACGAAGAGTCGCAGAAAATGTATATAAATCCGCGTTGTCAAAAAATATAATAATCAGAAAATTATATTTCGTTATTATTAGGTAATTTACTGTAATCGAGGATTTTCCAAACGGAGATAACTCTGCAGCGACTGCGTGAAAATCCTTCGGATTTTTTAAGTCAATGATACAATTATTTCCCCGTTGTCACCTTGACAGGTACGAGCAGACGATTTTCTGCACAAGGAAGTAAATATTTTCCCCTTATTTTCCCCTTGATAAAATCAAGGTGACAGCGTCAAGAATGATTTTATCCTTGACAGCGTCAGATGGTCGTCTATTTATCTTTTTTCTCACAGATAATATCACTATTTTATTACACTTGTTCGGGTTTATGGCTCATCTATATTTTCCACACGATTATATTTAAGAAAATAGGTTTAAACAAATCACGTTGAGCTATTTCTGAACTTTCAAGTATCAGTCAGTTTATATACAATATCGTCCTAATACTAGGTTGGGGTTTCGAAACCCAACGAAGTTGCACAGCTTTCTCCGTTATCGCCCCGTTCCGGGGTAATCTTTTACCCCAAAACGGGGTTGATTTCCGGGTGGGGGTACAACTTTGTTGGACGCAGAATGTAACCCCGCATCGATGTTTGTACCGTCCTAGGATAAGTTAGAATTAAGTTATATGTTTGTACCGTCCTAGGATAAGTTAGAATTAAGTACTAGGATAAGTTACATTTTATGTGTTGTCCCCATATGAACCTTGCTAGGATATCAAATGGTAAGCTAGAAGGTTCACAAATGGGGAATGTCTCGTCGTTCGCAAACCGCTCCTGAGTTTGGTAGCCTATCACATGATAAGCTAGAAACTCAAAGGAGATGTGATGTTTTTTTTATTTTAAATATATAAAAATATATATAAATATGAATCAAGAAAATATAAATAATGTGATTGATGCTATTAAAAAATTAGAAAAACAAGGATTTAATATATTACTAAATGTTGAAACTATTCTGTCTGATTTTGAATCATTATATGAAGCTAAATGTGCAGGGCGTTATATTCTTCCTGCTCAATATCGATTCATAAAGATGATCCAAAATAATTTGTATAAATCGCTAGCCAGCGTAGCGGAGACACAAATAAATGAATTTGTTCCACTGTCTCGTGCAATCGAAAAGATCAGGCTGGCACTGGCAGCTGAGTATGAAACAAAGAAGATAATAAATAATCGGGTCAGGAAATTAAAGCATTGTATGTCCGCTGATAAAATCAAGGACGCTGTCAGCGATGAAATCAAGGATGACTTTGTCACGGATGACGAAGTCAGTCACGAAAATCCTTTAGGATTTTCAGAAGTAAATACCTCACCTTGATTGCATTTTACTTGGAAGTGAAATCCTTGACAGCGTCAAGGAAGTAAAAAAAAATATTACTTTTTTTTTACTGTCCAAATTGTGCAACTGTCCGATTTCGTTGGTTTTCATAGCAAAATACCCCTATGAAATCGAGGAAAATGGACAATTTCGTTGGTTTTCATAGCAAATACCCCTATGAATCAGCGAAATTGTCAGTGGTAAAAAAAATATATATAAAGTAAAATATTTTCAAAGAATTTTCACTGCAGTATCTTGTCAAGATGATCCCGTGAAATGCACGAGTGAACATAATTGAAGATTTGGTCTGCGTCACAAGTAATCATCGTGATATTGTTTTCGCGGAGTTGCTTCAGCTGAAATTCTGTCAGTAAAAAATCATCATTGCCGTACTTATCGATGATTATTTTAACATGGCCCGGTAAATAGTTTCCGGTAAATAATTTTCGGATGAATTCTTCAAGCGCGCGCTTGTCATGTATGAAACATTTCACGTGCTGATACATTTGCTATGTTATTCGCGTTCATTTAATATAATTTATTGTGACAGTGCTGTCGCTGATGATGATGTTACCAACAGTGCTATCATCGTCGGAAACACTTTGTGTTTCACTGTCACTGTCAATAAAATCACTGTCAGAGAGATCCTCATCACTAACAATAAAATCACTGTCAGAGACATCCTCATCATCATCGTACTTCCGGAAATTCGAAGATTTTTGGGACATTATTATGATATGATATTATTAATTGAAAGTCTTAGGATTTCACCAGCAAATTAATACTAATAGTTTCATTTCTTTAAAATTCATCCTTGCAGCATTGGATTCAAACACTGCAGAAATACAGGATTGATTGGCTCTTGTACAATCAAAAACCCAGGTGGTTCTCTAGGAGTAAATGAATACAGTATAAGCCCTTGCTGGGTTTAATTTGATACTGTCGTGTCTATGTTGTAACTGCCATCGATTGCGTCACACACAAGATTGACCGCGACGACATCAGTGATATTTACGATTCCCGGAGAAATATGCCGGCCATCACCCGCTGTGGAATTATCGTGTCTGAGGATAGCGGGTTCTGGTAGTATTCGCTTGTGCTGTTTAAGTATGTCATCGAAGTATTCATCGACGATATCAGTGACGTGTTTTCGTAAGATGACCGGGGAAACGTATCCTGGAAATTTATAATTCGGTAGATCAGCTTCCTTCAGCGAGAACCTTTTCGAAAGTAGTTCTTTAATGACGGGGTTACTGTCAATTACTTCCTGAATCATTCGCTGGTTATAATATTCCATATCCGCGGCAATCTGATTTAATATCTCAATTTGTTTAATGATTTCGCTGCGTGAACTTATATCAAAAAGATGTTCTTGGAAGCGTTGCCGTAGATGCGCTAGTTGTGCTCTATGCGACACATTAACAATTTTAAAATATTCAGTAATTTCTCCTAGACTAACACGAAGTGTATTATGCGACCTATCTGGATTTTGCCTATAAGCAAAATTACAATCAATATCGCGGCCATCTTTGGGGGGGGGGAAATCCAGCCAAACAACGTTGCACCTTTTATATCATCCAGATGTTGTTTGTATGACGGTGTAATTCCGTGATATGACTGCGCGTCAGTGATATAATCAGACTTTTTAGGTTCTGGTGGTATCGGTGGTGGTGGTGGTGGCTTTTCAGGCCATCCTAATACTGTTCTGATTGAACTGTTATAAATGTCTACGTGGTAACCCGGTGAAGCGACTTCGATGATCGTTGACAACGTTGGCTCGTGTGCGATTATTGATATTTTTGCTTCTTTGGTGGTGATACGCTTCATTTGACGCTGTATTTCTTTGTTGATTTCTTCTATCTGATAAGACCCTGTTGGTAAATGAATGACGTTCCAATCTGGTGTGTCGTTAGTGCCATCGGCACCAGGTTTATTCTGATACGAAAATACAAATGAATTATTCGGCGATTGTCCATGAAATGATGTCGACCTGATGTTGGGCCAACTGTGATATACTCGTAATTGTGCCAACGCGATTTCTTTTACTGGAATTGCAGTTGGAAAATTAATATTAAACTCTGGTTGCGTCGAAGATATTGTTATCATTGATGTTTTTACCGGAGTTGTGTTCGCGGCTATCTCTTGAAGTATCTCCGTCATTATTTATCTTCATCGTTTTCAAATTAAAATTCTTTGTGCGCTCGTAATCGTTGTATGCGCTGGACATCAATGTGAATTCGGAATCGGATATAACTGTATCGTCAAGGCTGGATGATATCAAGGAGGACAATTTCGAGTAGGTGCTTGTGGCCGCGTTGTTTAACTTTTCATATTCGTGTAATTTGGTTAGCGCGCACGAGGATATTTTTTTTGCAATTATATTAGCAACTCCTGCAATCGTCGTTGATGCTGAAATTGTGATTGTAATCGCGATTGCAGTTGTCACTGGTGTCAGCGCTGATAATAACACACCCGTGGATGCAACTACCGCGGATACCGAATACACTATTGTGTCTAATAGTTACACGCCGTTTGTATTTTTTTATCTTTGTTGCGCATTTGTCAATAGTGTTTTTTTAACTCTGACTGCCATTCGCGTACCTGATCATATCTATATTGCTGAGCATCTAATGTTGTCGTTGATGCTGATTTCATTTTATTATTTTACGCGGTAACCAATTGAGGTGTTTCAGCTACAAATTCCAAACACCACCAGTAGGATGTTGCGGTTAATTTCTTGTCTGCGGCTTCAAGTATAAATATTTCTTCGGTTTCCTTGTTTAGTATGATAGTCACAACCCCGGAATACTTATCGGTGGAATGTCTCCAGGGATATGTTGTGAAGATTTCAAATTTAGCGGCACTGAATACAGACAGTCTATACACGCCAGAGGCTGTTGCTGTATATTTGATAGTATTATTTTGTCGGGACCATGTTGCGAATCCCGATGATACCGTGTATACGATGTTGGTGATATGCCCGGGGGTAACTCCAGTGGGGACTTTAATCAGACTGGTTTTGTTAACGATCTCAGGAATCCCCGCTACGATGTTTTGCTGTGTTTGTTTGATCGTGTTAATGTTATTTTCTATTATCTGGATTTGATCTGAAAAACTTTTTTCTGTTCTGACTACACCTAATCGGGTATTAATCTTGCTGATATCGTTGGCGTTATTAGTAAGATTTGGTATGATTTCAGAAAGTTTCATGTCGATGACTGGAGGAACCCCAAAGAACTTATCCACGGCCTCATCAGCTTTTGCGAAGTTTCTTCGAAGTCTTGTAAACGCGCCTACGTGAACATCATACTCTGCCCGCAACGTGGTTAGTTTACCGTCAACGGTGTTGTTGCCGAGATTGAGTTCACCTGTCATTGTATCACCGGTCTTCGCTACACGTTCCCCTGCAGCTTTTCGTGCATCATCTCGAAGCGCCGCGATTGATATCAGTGACTCTCTGATTCTGCCGCTGTCAGTGAATACAACGATGTTGTCCGTGGTAGCTCCAATAACCCTGCGAATTATGTCATTCCACCTAATGTTACTGGTTTTTAGTTTGCCGTGCCTGTCCTGAAAAATAACAACCTCATCTGGGTCTATCCCGGTTAACGTTAAAAGATTATCAATTTCATCTTTGGTCGCATACTTTGATAAATCGATATCTTTTTTTTCTTCCTTGGTTCTGCTTGATCTTCCGTAAATATCAACCATTATTAGTTATGGGGTTGTTTAAATTTGGAAATCACATCTGTGGTGTATTCATGCACGACTTTGTGAGGAGGAATTTTTGGGTGTTTTGTTATCGCATCAAGAACGTTTAATACTTCACGGCCACATATCGGAGGATCGGTCAGTGTTTGTGTTGGTAACGTTGAATACCAAACTTTCGCCGTTGACGAAGTCAGCGGTGATACATATCGAAGAAACTCAATTGGCGGAGCTAGCCCGTACGAATCAAAATAGACAATTCCACGTGGATCGATCGCGTAAGCAACCCAGTGAGTTCCAGGACCGTTTTTGTTGTCGAGATTAATAATTCCGGTTTCTGGATTATTCGGTCGTGCTGGTAATTGATCTCGCATAAAGACACCTCTGAAATTCTTTATACGTAATTGCTTAACAGCATCAAGTAAATCAAAATTGCTTGCTGGAAGCGTTTTTAAAACCGTTTTGGATACCATGATGCCGAGTTCCTGGGAGTCTTAGACCGCGCCCTGTTTTTTTTCTATATCCGGATCCGGATTTAGGTAGTTGTTGCATCAAAGAAGCAACCATTCCGAGTGGACCTCCTACTTTGTGTCGACTTATTGCATCAGCAGCAGCACTGAGTATTGGGGTAAGTGCTTTTTGACCTCCTCTAGCAGCAAGCAATGTTCCTATTAGGAATGGTGCTATTTGTGATATATTTCCTCCTCGTTTTGTATATCCTTTTCCGACAGCTTTCTTAAGGGCCATTCCTGCTGCGGTTCCAACTGCTCCTAACGCTGCTGCCTTTGCTGCTGCTGCTGCTGCTGGTGTTAGTGTTGCGGCAAGTATTGGAATGAGTGGAAATATTCCACCGGACTTAACCATGTCACGGACAGCTGCGTCAGTAAAATCAAGTCTGATTCCCTTTCCTGCTGTTCTGGCTTTGTTGATTTGATTAAGCTGTGTTTGAGTAACCGATAACTTATTTTGACCACCACTAAGTTGTCCGTGTTTAAGTGTTATTGACGTTCCTGACGCTGATGCTTGCTTTGATTTTAGTTTGTTGATCTGACCAGGGGTCAAAGCGACGTTAGCGTGATGATATGACATTTTATTTATCAGAGATTGATCTAATTGTTACATATTTTCGGAAAACCTACAGGTTTTCTACTGGGGCATCAACGAGTATCATTCGGCCACCAGCACCTTCAAGTAACATTGCTTTATCGGAAAGTATAACCGCGACGGCTCTGTAATTAGCTATAACTGCTGCGTTTCTATTCACGGCAGCCCGAAAGTGAATATCAACGACAGACTGTCTGGTTAGATCAAGGTGTTCCAGCGAGAAGTAATAGATTGGATAATGAGATATAAAATCCAATTGTGATATTTGCAAACCAGTATCGATATTTAGATCGCGCGCTAGATATTTCATCAATCGTTGATATGCACGTGCAACATGATTATTACCAAAATTTAGCATTATGTTCTCGGATGGTTCCTGATGTCCGTTTATTTTCAGAGAAACGTCAGTGATACCAAGTTGATCAAATATCATATGCGAATGTGTTTGATCACCCACTCGTGCAGTATTTTGAATAGCAATGAAAATATGTTGCGGCGCTGAAACTCCCTGCTGTGATGCTATATGCCATGTGAATAAACCATTGATGGCACTTTGAATACTATCTGTGGTTGTTGTAAGCCACGATAGCAGCGTTTTACGACCTTGATCCATAAAAGAAAGCAGTCGCTGTTCTTCGGCAATTCCAGGAGGCATCCACAGTGATAGTTTTGTTATTAATACTTTACCAGCATCACCAGCACCACCACCAGCTTCTCGCCATAGCGCATCATTGTCGTCGCCTTTTCTAACAAGCACGACTGTATGTTTTGCTCCGAAAATTACCTTTCTGACATCTCGGCAAAATCCAAAGATATGAGACAGCGGAATCGCACAAGAAAATGTTTTACTATCTCCCCTCAACATTAATTTACGCGTGGCGAAACCCAAATTGTAATCTGGATTAGAGCCATGAACCACCGGCCACACATCAGCGTCAGCGTTATTGGCATTATTTCTTGGTCGTCTAATATTGTACTGATCACTGTTAGGATGATTAGAAGTGTCCTTGGCAAACATCATTGATGGACCGGCTGATCTTGTATAATCATCAGGATATCTTGCCAGACCAATTATTGTTGTAGCAACATCGACATCCTTCTGAATTGATTCAATATTTTTTCCATCAATCATGTAGGTAGCACTATCAAACAAGGCCATAATTCAGTTATTGACAAAACCGACTTTAAATGCAGCATCGTAGTCTGTGTTATCTGTTTTTTTAATTTCACCTTCTATTTCAATAAATGCTTCAGCAGGCAGGAAATATCTACTTGTATCCTGAACCTGAAGTTCAATTCGTCCTCGTCTGCTTGGTTCTCGTGCGTCGTAAGAATAATACTGATAATCACGCACTGATTCATTTTTAGAGACTGGCTCGTCTATGTCGAATGCTGGGTCGGATTCCCGTTTAAACATTTTATTATAGAAGTTATCGTCTAAAACGAAGACCACTTCCCGCGACCAAACTTGTGTTTATTTGTTCAGGATTTATCAGCGCTGCCAGTTTTTGATTTGCGGCTTCGTTTATTACTTTACTAACATTTGTAGGCATGTCTGCGGTGGCTGGTAATTTTACCGGTGGAGGTTTTCTGCGTATTAATCGTGCTAGTCTGTCCTTGATTGCCAGGAATGCTTTACCGGCAGCGCTACCAACAGCGATAGTAGCTTTATCTTTAATAACATCAATGGCTTTCATCGATAATTGTTTTACGATTGGTATTGCTTTAGGTGCCATCCTCGCAAATAAACCCTGAACAACATCGCCGAATCCGTTTCCATAAGTCATCCTGTATACTGGTAGTCGTGAATTTACAACTCTAACCATGACTGGTCTACGATGAGAATTGTGTACGATCATTTTATTTAATTGTTATTTCTATAATCGTCGATGAATTCATCAATAAGTTCTCGATAGATGTGAGTAGTTAAGTGGGGTACATTAGCGACAATGGGAATTAGCATTACAGAGACCCCTGGGTCAGATTAGCGACAATGGAAATTTAACATGGCGAAAAATCGTGGGTCAGATTAGCGACAAGGGAAATTAACATGGAACTATAGTGTGGGTCTGTCTAGCGACAAGGGGAAATTAACATGGGGAATAGAGTTTGGGCTTGTCTAGGGACAAGGGGAATGGAACAGGGGACTATAGTGTGGGTCTGTCTAGGGACAATGGGAATTTAACATGGGGAATAGATCGTGGGACTGTCTAGGGACAATGGGAAATTTAACATTACGGAAACCCCTGGGGGATATAGCCTCAAGGGAATTTAACATATGGGAATTGAACATGGTGGATCTGTATAGCGTCAAGGGGAATTGAACATGGTGGGACTATCTAGGGACAATGATGGTAGAGGGTCAAACACAACAGAGACAGAAACATACATACACTAGTACAAGCGTGGGATTTATATATAAAGCATTACCAAGACCTGAAATCTTGCTGGGGTGTTCAAAAATTTGCATAATTGTAATGATGCTATAAATAGCTATAATCAAGGAAATGCTCAACGACAAAATGGATGTGACTAAAAGTAATGCTAAAATGACGAAATTGTCCCAGAATTTAAAGGAAAATAAACATATCCCTGAAAATTAAGTTACAATGGTTTAGACTAAAATGGATAAAATTAGTAACTACTTACAATATCAACTTCTGTGACGATCGTGGATAAATACCTATGTATCGATAATCAGCTGAAATTCCTATGAAATCCCACTATCTATTTATAGCTCCAACTTGTGGGTTTTTCCTTTGGAAAATCCCACTATCCTTTTATAGCCTCAGCCTGAGTGACATTCCTGTTTATGAATTCTAGTATATATGTATAGCTACAAAATGTGGAAATCCCCAAGTCGATATTTATAGTCTCAAAACTTCCAGCGTCAGTGACGTCACTGTACTGAACACTAGGGGATAAATGGCAACAGTGTTGCAAGTGGCTGACCTGAATACGCGCTACTGTAGGTAGGTAGGTAGAGTGTATCTGATAGGGATAAAGTGAGTTTTATAGGGACAAACAGAGACCAATACACACACACACACACACAACATACGCGCGCAGACTCACACACACACACTCACACACACACACACACACACACACACACACACAGAGGGAAGAGGAAAAAACAAACCCCAAAATATACTATCCACACTCGGGAGGAAGAAAAAAAAAACAACCAAATATACGATCTACACAACGTACGCGAACACACACACACACACACAACATACGCGCGCAGACTCACACACACACACACACACACACACACACACAGAGGGAAGAGGAAAAAACAAACCCCAAATATACTATCCACACTCGGGGAGGAACAAAAAAAAACAACCAAATATACGATCTACACAACGTACGCGAACAAACACACACACACACACACACACACACACACACACACACAACATACGCGCGCAGACTCACACACACACACACACACACACACACACACACACAGAGGGAAGAGGAAAAAACAAACCCCAAATATACTATCCACACTCGGGAGGAAGAAAAAAAACAACCAAATATACGATCTACACAACGTACGCGAACACACACATACACACACACACACACACACACACAGATGGAAGAGGAAAAAACAAACCCCAAATATACTATCAACACAGAAGGGAGATAATACAAACCCCAAATAAACTATCCACACAAACGTACGCGAACGCATACAAACCCCAAATATACTATCAACACGGAAGGAGATAATACAAACCCCAAATAAACTATCCACACAAACGTACGCGAACGCATACAAACCCCAAATATACTATCAACACGGAAGGAGATAATACAAACCCCAAATAAACTATCCACACAAACGTACGCGAACGCATACAAACCCCAAATATACTATCCACACAACGTCGCTAACGCATACAAACTCCAAATATGCTATCCACACTCGGGAGGAAGAAGAAAAAACAACCAAATATACGATCTACACAACGTACGCGAACACACACACACACACACACACACACACACACACACACAGAGGGAAGAGGAAAAACAAACCCCAAATATACTATCAACACAGAAGGGAGATAATAGAAACCCCAAATAAACTATCCACACAAACGTACGCGAACGCATACAAACCCCAAATACACTATCAACACAGAAGGGAGATAATACAAACCTCAAATAAACTATCCACACAAACGTACGCGAACGCATACAAACCCCAAATACACTATCAACACAGAAGGGAGATAATACAAACCCCAAATAAACTATCCACACAAACGTACGCGAACGCATACAAACCCCAAATATACTATCCACACAACGTCGCTAACGCATACAAACTCCAAATATGCTATCCACACTCGGGAGGAAGAAGAAAAAACAACCAAATATGCGATCTACACAACGTACGCGAACACACACACACACACACACACACACACACACACACACACACACGCACACCACAGAGGGAAGAAGAAGAAAACCATTATACACTATCCACACGCAGTGAAGAAATAACCCTTTATATATACTATCAACAGAGAGTGAAGAAAATAACCCATTATATTCCATCAACACAGAGTGAAGAAGAAAAAGTTTTTTGAAAGCACCTAAACCCTCACCTGCAATGACCAACTCTGCCAAACACCTACACCCCACCCACCCCCACTCCCAACACTACAAAACCCATTTAACCCGTTATTTTATGGCATCAGTGTGTGATTTAGGAAACATCAAGACACAAAATGATGGACGAATAGACTGACTATTGTTTACGGACTTGCATGCCTAAAGAGCGTGCGTGAAGGAAAACATCCTTCCATTTCAATTCTAACTAAAACATGATCCAGAGGGATAGAGAGAGGTGAAAGAGCACAATTTCATAAAGTGTGAGTAAAAACAAAACACGCCATCCTTATTATACAATGTCAAGACCAAGAGACACTTACGTTTTCTTTCTGGTCTATTCTCTTTTAGAAGGTAGTATGAAATTTCACATCAGGGCCAACGCATCGGCTCACATTGTCAATTTTTCCATTTTCATGTTTTTACTGGCACAAGTTCTTCATCATCTTCAATTTCTTCTTCTTCTGAATCCCTCTTCTCTGTTTCGTCTTGTTTTTGTTTCTTCTCTTTTCTCGTAGGGCACTCTGAATTCCAATGTCCTTTCTCCTGACAACGATATTAGGTATCTTGACTTTTGTCTCTCTTTCTTAGACGAAGCAGGTATTCTGGAGACAAATACCCATTTACCTTTGCAGATATAGCAAACTTCATTAGCACTTACACACTTTCGTATGACTCTCATCAAATCAACGACCAAAAGAGTAAGTTTTGTTGCCACTTTCGCATGTGAATTATGCTTTCGTATGACTTTTAGCAAATATTTGACCAGCAGGTCGATCTGTGCTGACTCTTCCATCTTCTTGATCGTTTGAGAGCGGAATGAATACTCTGACGCTAAGATACTCTCCTTATATACATGGACCCGCTGCGTATGAAACCTAGTCAAATGTGATTTTGCAATAAGATGAAACGATTTCATTGAGGAAGTAAAAAGCAATGATGTACCGTATCGCCTCACACAAAACCTGAAGTTTTAGTTCAAATCGGTGTCAGCGATTTCGAAGACGACATAACTGAGCTTTAATCAATGCTCTCCAATTATGACACAAAACCACGAGTCCTGATTCACGCCAAAAGAAATTTCGTTCGGTCCATAAAAAATAGTATCACATCTGAGAAACGCAAAAACGAACTTCCAGAAAACTGAGAACGACGGCTTACACCTACAACGTAAATGTGTGAGTTCAAGTAGTGCGTAAAACTTAGTCAAATTAGATTTTTATAGTCAAGACGAAACGATCGCTTTTCGAACAAGAAAGCAGACACCAAGCGACAATGGCGATCCGTGTCACACAACACTTTTCCAAATGTATATTATCAGAGGTTTGTTCTAGCAATCTGCACGGTTAAATTAAATGTTGATGTATTTTGCAATAAGACGGACACAATTTCCATGGGATCGCCCATGGTACGATTGTTCGTGCATTAGTTTAATTTTTAAAAATATTTTTTTATATAAATCGCCTATAGGATAGACCCAGTAAAGCGTGGTCATACTTAAGTCAATTCGAAGCGAACGCGGTAAGAAAATAAGTATAGCCAATGAAATGGCTTACAACGGGTGATGCATTGTTTTATTCTAGGGCTGTGTGGCATAATAATCCCTATGTTCTTGCGTTGTTACCATTACAGTGCAGACAGACTGAAATGTGAACTTACAAGCCCTCTTTGTGTGTGTTGTACCATTTCCTCTTACCACATCAAAATACTGAGCGTCACAGTATTGGTTCGCGTTTTCAAGCTGACCATTTTTTTATATCTCACTTAAACATTTCGACATAAACACTCACATCGGTAGAGTCAGAACAGACGTGTTACAGTATTGAGGGGCATGTTATCTTTTCTTTTTCAAACTAATAAATTTGGGGTTTGTATAAGTAAAGAACCGAAAGTACAGTGAAACTCAAGGATGATGACCCAATCTGTCTGTCTATTGATGCGTGTATTTACTTAAGAAGAAATATGACCTCTAAAACACAAAGAGATACGGCAAGCATGATTAGATTAAACACAACGATGTTTTCCTTCACGCCCGTGTAATTTAGAGTTTCAATCGTCTTTGAAGACAAACTTGGTTTCCTTTTGTAGGGCTTGAAATAATAAAAAAACTGAAAAATCTTAAGCACTTTGCTATAGATAATTTCATCAACAGACCAAACAACATAAATACCGTTACAACAATAGAAAGCCTTAAATCTTCTATCAAAAAGAAATGCATGAAAAAAATTAAAGATTAACGATAACTAACCAATGAAACCGAATTTAACAAAGGCAATAACATGTGAAGAAATGCCTCTCACTTTGGAAAGGTAGGCGAATGTACTCTGTCATGCACCGTCAACTTGAAAAAAATTATAAACAGAGAGAAACCTGAATTCAAAATTCAGTTGTTTCTTTTTCTTCAAAATTATTTCGTTTCTTTTTTCTTTTTTTTTTTTTTTTTTTGGAACAAATCTAAGCACTAATATAGAGTGGAAAAGGGAAAATGCACATACAAGCTTTGATATTTCTGAAAAAAGGAGGGGATATTCTTAACGTTCATAACCACCTATATATGCTTGGACTTGTCTGTGACTTATCCACAAAACAAGATATACATATTTCTGGTCAAGCTGCAAGTGTGTGCGTGTTTTTGAAAATGGTAAAAATTGGATATACAATTTTCTCATGACACTTATAAAGTGAAGAGTCTGTGCAAGTGTCAAAAGCCAAAGTCATATAAGTTTTGTATTTTGTACGGCTTGTAAAGATTTCTACTTTAGAAAATGTGAAGTATCACAAGTTATTATCACAAACAGAAGTGGAACATAGGGGCTTGCAAGAAAGAAAATAACCCAGACAGTTGGTGTCATCAAGAGTGCTAGAGACGGTACCCGAACTTGCTTGCCTGCTTACTTGAATTAAAGTGATTTTCGCTCTAATGGAGCATGTATCACTGGTTTAATAACGCACCGCGTGATTTTTAATTACTCCTGGGGAAGGAAAGAGAGCCTCATCCCCCAGGCTTTTATGTACTCACAGACTATTTTTAAATTTAGCCACTCAGGTGTAGGACTAACTAGTCCTTAACAACCTGACTGAAAGACTTTAAACATGAGTGGGAATTGTCTCACCACACACTCATTTTTCTGTCCGAGCGTGGTAAAGGAGGAAAAAGGTGCTCAGCAAGACAGCCATGGATGTTAAGTACTCACCAAAACGCTAGCCCGTACTTATTTCAAATCAAGTCCCGTTTTTGCTAATGGACAATAAAAGGTACCAATAATGTGTTAACCACCTGTGCAATTAGTTCAAATCTAACGAGTCTGTTAAATTTCCTACTTCCTAACATATCTGTCTAATATTAGTACTTAGTGTACATAAAAATAGCCATACTGATCTTATTTTAAATTATTATGTCTAAGCGACATATACCAGTTTGGTCACTGTTAGGTTTAAAAAATTAAGTTTGTTGTGGTGTTCCAATGGGTCAAGTTTGTTTCGAGAATAGTTTAGTCAAGGAGGGATACCAAGCCAAATATGGCTCCCTATTTAATAAAAGCAATCTTTTGGAGCCCTAAAAAAAAGTCTGTTTTTTCTGTTAGAAGGTAACACGTCTCTCTTTTGCTTTCACGTTCTTTCCCGCACTCCTAGTCTCATGATTCTTGATATCAGGAAATGCGTAGCCATGATGGGCGGTAATGTAAGCAGCGGTTTCTACCAGTTGACTGAGGGGGTATCCAGTGTAGGCTTGTCTGTAGAATTGGGGAAGAACTCTGACCCCTAATCCCCATTGAGAAGGTCTTGGTTTAAAGGTGTCTAGAGATTTGTAGGCAACGTATTGTATGGCTGTAATAAACTGCCCTGCTATGTTGACGTCATACAATGCTTGATCTAGCCCCATTTCGGTGTACTTCTCAACGAGGGTCAGCGTCCCCCTCCTCCTCAACCGCCTCAATTTCCTCTTCTGGTTCTGATACTAATTCTTCAGTTGAGGTAGATAGTTTCAAATCCGCCGCTATGGTGTCTGTCGCTGTTATTGTTGTTGTGGTTGTTCTTTCAGCTGAGATTGCCTGTAGTATCGGAGTGAGAAAAGAACGTAGTGCCTCCGATAATTACATTTGAGTTTGCCATACCGTTTGTGTAACATAATTGGACCTTTGTTTTGCCACCACTCTTTCCGGGACGGGTTGTTTGTTAGGTATAGTCGGCTGTTGACTAGCTGTTATTTGTGTTTTCGAGGTGGGTGGAGTGCTAACTGGCTAGGTCTGCATTTCTTGCTCCCGCTGCTGTTGCGTATATTTTTTCCCTCCACACCGAGTTCTGGACCTAATTCTTTAAATTTCGTTGTACCCGAACTTACATTATCCGTATTATCACCAACAAAAGAAAACAAAACGCACAGACCTAAAAGAAACACTCATTCACTTTTTACAGAACATTACTATTTTTAAAATTTTGATAAGCGACGGAAACGAACAACTTAGAGTCACACTTTCTAACCAAGATAAAGAAATCATGTGCTGATAGACTCACTTCTGTATTTTTTCTTCTAACTGACTAACGTATCATAGGCAATGGAATGTGATTTCTTTTCGAGAGTATGGGGTAGCCCTGAAATTTTTTTTGGGAAGTTGAAGCTATGGCGATCGCTTAGGTTATAAGATGACGGCCTCCTGTGACGACAGGCTTTCTCACAGGATAAGGTCTGCTTCTTCGGAAAGAGAAGAAGAACTCTTTGGTGTCGATAAAACTGTTAACAAAGCCTCTGCCAGGTTCATGCTGCTGCTGTTGTTGCTGCTCTCTCTGCTGTTTATGAAGTCTGTACTTCTCCGTCCATTCTTCTTTCTCCTTCTTGAATTCCTCCTTGAAGAGCTCTTCTTTCAGGTCTTCAGTGACTTTCAGGTCTTCAGTGACTTGAATTCAAAAATGTTGTGTTGTGTTGTGTCTCCAGTCTGTCCATCCACTGTCGGCTCATCTTCCTACGAAGATGTGCTCAAGATAAGCCAAGTTGAACGAAGCCTATGTGAATTTGCATAGGGTCATGACAAGTCTGATACCGAGACCTGAAGAGATAGACAATATCATAATGTTGAAAGTCACTGAAGACCTGAAAGAAGAGCTCTTCAAGGAGGAATTCAAGAAGGAGAAAGAAGAATGGACGGAGAAGTACAGACTTCATAAACAGCAGAGAGAGCAGCAACAACAGCAGCAGCATGAACCTGGCAGAGGCTTTGTTAACAGTTTTATCGACACCAAAGAGTTCTTCTTCTCTTTCCGAAGAAGCAGACCTTATCCTGTGAGAAAGCCTGTCGTCACAGGAGGCCGTCATCTTATAACCTAAGCGATCGCCATAGCTTCAACTTCCCAAAAAAAATTTCAGGGCTACCCCATACTCTCGAAAAGAAATCACATTCCATTGCCTATGATACGTTAGTCAGTTAGAAGAAAAAATACAGAAGTGAGTCTATCAGCACATGATTTCTTTATCTTGGTTAGAAAGTGTGACTCTAAGTTGTTCGTTTCCGTCGCTTATCAAAATTTTAAAAATAGTAATGTTCTGTAAAAAGTGAATGAGTGTTTCTTTTAGGTCTGTGCGTTTTGTTTTCTTTTGTTGGTGATAATATGGATAATGTAAGTTCGGGTACAACGAAATTTAAAGAATTAGGTCCAGAACTCGGTGTGGAGGGAAGAAATATACGCAACAGCAGCGGGAGCAAGAAATGCAGACCTAGCCAGTTAGCACTCCACCCACCTCGAAAACACAAATAACAGCTAGTCAACAGCCGACTATACCTAACAAACAACCCGTCCCGGAAAGAGTGGTGGCAAAACAAAGGTCCAATTATGTTACACAAACGGTATGGCAAACTCAAATGTAATTATCGGAGGCACTACGTTCTTTTCTCACTCCGATACTACAGGCAATCTCAGCTGAAAGAACAACCACAACAACAATAACAGCGACAGACACCATAGCGGCGGATTTGAAACTATCTACCTCAACTGAAGAATTAGTATCAGAACCAGAAGAGGAAATTGAGGCGGTTGAGGAGGAGGGGGACGCTGACCCTCGTTGAGAAGTACACCGAAATGGGGCTAGATCAAGCATTGTATGACGTCAACATAGCAGGGCAGTTTATTACAGCCATACAATACGTTGCCTACAAATCTCTAGACACCTTTAAACCAAGACCTTCTCAATGGGGATTAGGGGTCAGAGTTCTTCCCCAATTCTACAGACAAGCCTACACTGGATACCCCCTCAGTCAACTGGTAGAAACCGCTGCTTACATTACCGCCCATCATGGCTACGCATTTCCTGATATCAAGAATCATGAGACTAGGAGTGCGGGAAAGAACGTGAAAGCAAAAGAGAGACGTGTTACCTTCTAACAGAAAAAACAGACTTTTTTTTAGGGCTCCAAAAGATTGCTTTTATTAAATAGGGAGCCATATTTGGCTTGGTATCCCTCCTTGACTAAACTATTCTCGAAACAAACTTGACCCATTGGAACACCACAACAAACTTAATTTTTTAAACCTAACAGTGACCAAACTGGTATATGTCGCTTAGACATAATAATTTAAAATAAGATCAGTATGGCTATTTTTATGTACACTAAGTACTAATATTAGACAGATATGTTAGGAAGTAGGAAATTTAACAGACTCGTTAGATTTGAACTAATTGCACAGGTGGTTAACACATTATTGGTACCTTTTATTGTCCATTAGCAAAAACGGGACTTGATTTGAAATAAGTACGGGCTAGCGTTTTGGTGAGTACTTAACATCCATGGCTGTCTTGCTGAGCACCTTTTTCCTCCTTTACCACGCTCGGACAGAAAAATGAGTGTGTGGTGAGACAATTCCCACTCATGTTTAAAGTCTTTCAGTCAGGTTGTTAAGGACTAGTTAGTCCTACACCTGAGTGGCTAAATTTAAAAATAGTCTGTGAGTACATAAAAGCCTGGGGGATGAGGCTCTCTTTCCTTCCCCAGGAGTAATTAAAAATCACGCGGTGCGTTATTAAACCAGTGATACATGCTCCATTAGAGCGAAAATCACTTTAATTCAAGTAAGCAGGCAAGCAAGTTCGGGTACCGTCTCTAGCACTCTTGATGACACCAACTGTCTGGGTTATTTTCTTTCTTGCAAGCCCCTATGTTCCACTTCTGTTTGTGATAATAACTTGTGATACTTCACATTTTCTAAAGTAGAAATCTTTACAAGCCGTACAAAATACAAAACTTATATGACTTTGGCTTTTGACACTTGCACAGACTCTTCACTTTATAAGTGTCATGAGAAAATTGTATATCCAATTTTTACCATTTTCAAAAACACGCACACACTTGCAGCTTGACCAGAAATATGTATATCTTGTTTTGTGGATAAGTCACAGACAAGTCCAAGCATATATAGGTGGTTATGAACGTTAAGAATATCCCCTCCTTTTTTCAGAAATATCAAAGCTTGTATGTGCATTTTCCCTTTTCCACTCTATATTAGTGCTTAGATTTGTTCCAAAAAAAAAAAAAAAAAAGAAAAAAGAAACGAAATAATTTTGAAGAAAAAGAAACAACTGAATTTTGAATTCAGGTTTCTCTCTGTTTATAATTTTTTTCAAGTTGACGGTGCATGACAGAGTACATTCGCCTACCTTTCCAAAGTGAGAGGCATTTCTTCACATGTTATTGCCTTTGTTAAATTCGGTTTCATTGGTTAGTTATCGTTAATCTTTAATTTTTTTCATGCATTTCTTTTTGATAGAAGATTTAAGGCTTTCTATTGTTGTAACGGTATTTATGTTGTTTGGTCTGTTGATGAAATTATCTATAGCAAAGTGCTTAAGATTTTTCAGTTTTTTTATTATTTCAAGCCCTACAAAAGGAAACCAAGTTTGTCTTCAAATACGATTGAAACTCTAAATTACACGGGCGTGAAGGAAAACATCGTTGTGTTTAATCTAATCATGCTTGCCGTATCTCTTTGTGTTTTAGAGGTCATATTTCTTCTTAAGTAAATACACGCATCAATAGACAGACAGATTGGGTCATCATCCTTGAGTTTCACTGTACTTTCGGTTCTTTACTTATACAAACCCCAAATTTATTAGTTTGAAAAAGAAAAGATAACATGCCCCTCAATACTGTAACACGTCTGTTCTGACTCTACCGATGTGAGTGTTTATGTCGAAATGTTTAAGTGAGATATAAAAAAATGGTCAGCTTGAAAACGCGAACCAATACTGTGACGCTCAGTATTTTGATGTGGTAAGAGGAAATGGTACAACACACACAAAGAGGGCTTGTAAGTTCACATTTCAGTCTGTCTGCACTGTAATGGTAACAACGCAAGAACATAGGGATTATTATGCCACACAGCCCTAGAACAAAACAATGCATCACCCGTTGTAAGCCATTTCATTGGCTATACTTATTTTCTTACCGCGTTCGCTTCGAATTGACTTAAGTATGACCACGCTTTACTGGGTCTATCCTATAGGCGATTTATATAAAAAAATATTTTTAAAAATTAAACTAATGCACGAACAATCGTACCATGGGCGATCCCATGGAAATTGTGTCCGTCTTATTGCAAAATACATCAACATTTAATTTAACCGTGCAGATCGCTAGAACAAACCTCTGATAATATACATTTGGAAAAGTGTTGTGTGACACGGATCGCCATTGTCGCTTGGTGTCTGCTTTCTTGTTCGAAAAGCGATCGTTTCGTCTTGACTATAAAAATCTAATTTGACTAAGTTTTACGCACTACTTGAACTCACACATTTACGTTGTAGGTGTAAGCCGTCGTTCTCAGTTTTCTGGAAGTTCGTTTTTGCGTTTCTCAGATGTGATACTATTTTTTATGGACCGAACGAAATTTCTTTTGGCGTGAATCAGGACTCGTGGTTTTGTGTCATAATTGGAGAGCATTGATTAAAGCTCAGTTATGTCGTCTTCGAAATCGCTGACACCGATTTGAACTAAAACTTCAGGTTTTGTGTGAGGCGATACGGTACATCATTGCTTTTTACTTCCTCAATGAAATCGTTTCATCTTATTGCAAAATTACATTTGACTAGGTTTCATACGCAGCGGGTCCATGTATATAAGGAGAGTATCTTAGCGTCAGAGTATTCATTCCGCTCTCAAACGATCAAGAAGATGGAAGAGTCAGCACAGATCGACCTGCTGGTCAAATATTTGCTAAAAGTCATACGAAAGCATAATTCACATGCGAAAGTGGCAACAAAACTTACTCTTTTGGTCGTTGATTTGATGAGAGTCATACGAAAGTGTGTAAGTGCTAATGAAGTTTGCTATATCTGCAAAGGTAAATGGGTATTTGTCTCCAGAATACCTGCTTCGTCTAAGAAAGAGAGACAAAAGTCAAGATACCTAATATCGTTGTCAGGAGAAAGGACATTGGAATTCAGAGTGCCCTACGAGAAAAGAGAAGAAACAAAAACAAGACGAAACAGAGAAGAGGGATTCAGAAGAAGAAGAAATTGAAGATGATGAAGAACTTGTGCCAGTAAAAACATGAAAATGGAAAAATTGACAATGTGAGCCGATGCGTTGGCCCTGATGTGAAATTTCATACTACCTTCTAAAAGAGAATAGACCAGAAAGAAAACGTAAGTGTCTCTTGGTCTTGACATTGTATAATAAGGATGGCGTGTTTTGTTTTTACTCACACTTTATGAAATTGTGCTCTTTCACCTCTCTCTATCCCTCTGGATCATGTTTTAGTTAGAATTGAAATGGAAGGATGTTTTCCTTCACGCACGCTCTTTAGGCATGCAAGTCCGTAAACAATAGTCAGTCTATTCGTCCATCATTTTGTGTCTTGATGTTTCCTAAATCACACACTGATGCCATAAAATAACGGGTTAAATGGGTTTTGTAGTGTTGGGAGTGGGGGTGGGTGGGGTGTAGGTGTTTGGCAGAGTTGGTCATTGCAGGTGAGGGTTTAGGTGCTTTCAAAAAACTTTTTCTTCTTCACTCTGTGTTGATGGAATATAATGGGTTATTTTCTTCACTCTCTGTTGATAGTATATATAAAGGGTTATTTCTTCACTGCGTGTGGATAGTGTATAATGATTTTCTTCTTCTTCCCTCTGTGGTGTGCGTGTGTGTGTGTGTGTGTGTTCGCGTACGTTGTGTAGATCGCATATTTGGTTGTTTTTTCTTCTTCCTCCCGAGTGTGGATAGCATATTTGGAGTTTGTATGCGTTAGCGACGTTGTGTGGATAGTATATTTGGGGTTTGTATGCGTTCGCGTACGTTTGTGTGGATAGTTTATTTGGGGTTTGTATTATCTCCCTTCTGTGTTGATAGTGTATTTGGGGTTTGTATGCGTTCGCGTACGTTTGTGTGGATAGTTTATTTGAGGTTTGTATTATCTCCCTTCTGTGTTGATAGTGTATTTGGGGTTTGTATGCGTTCGCGTACGTTTGTGTGGATAGTTTATTTTGGGGTTTCTATTATCTCCCTTCTGTGTTGATAGTATATTTGGGGTTTGTTTTTTCCTCTTCCCTCTGTGTGTGTGTGTGTGTGTGTGTGTGTGTGTGTGTTCGCGTACGTTGTGTAGATCGTATATTTGGTTGTTTTTTCTTCTTCCTCCCGAGTGTGGATAGCATATTTGGAGTTTGTATGCGTTAGCGACGTTGTGTGGATAGTATATTTGGGGTTTGTATGCGTTCGCGTACGTTTGTGTGGATAGTTTATTTGGGGTTTGTATTATCTCCTTCCGTGTTGATAGTATATTTGGGGTTTGTATGCGTTCGCGTACGTTTGTGTGGATAGTTTATTTGGGGTTTGTATTATCTCCTTCCGTGTTGATAGTATATTTGGGGTTTGTATGCGTTCGCGTACGTTTGTGTGGATAGTTTATTTGGGGTTTGTATTATCTCCCTTCTGTGTTGATAGTATATTTGGGGTTTGTTTTTTCCTCTTCCATCTGTGTGTGTGTGTGTGTGTGTGTGTGTGTGTGTGTTTGTTCGCGTACGTTGTGTAGATCGTATATTTGGTTGTTTCTTTTCTTCCTCCCCGAGTGTGGATAGTATATTTGGGGTTTGTTTTTTCCTCTTCCCTCTGTGTGTGTGTGTGTGTGTGTGTGTGAGTCTGCGCGCGTATGTTGTGTGTGTGTGTGTGTGTGTGTTCGCGTACGTTGTGTAGATCGTATATTTGGTTGTTTTCTTTTCTTCCTCCCGAGTGTGGATAGTATATTTTGGGGTTTGTTTTTTCCTCTTCCCTCTCTGTGTGTGTGTGTGTGTGTGTGTGTATGTTCGCGTACGTTGTGTAGATCGTATATTTGGTTGTTTTTTCTTCTTCCTCCCGAGTGTGGATAGCATATTTGGAGTTTGTATGCGTTAGCGACGTTGTGTGGATAGTATATTTGGGGTTTGTATGCGTTCGCGTACGTTTGTGTGGATAGTTTATTTGGGGTTTGTATTATCTCCCTTCTGTGTTGATAGTGTATTTGGGGTTTGTATGCGTTCGCGTACGTTTGTGTGGATAGTTTATTTGAGGTTTGTATTATCTCCCTTCTGTGTTGATAGTGTATTTGGGGTTTGTATGCGTTCGCGTACGTTTGTGTGGATAGTTTATTTGGGGTTTCTATTATCTCCCTTCTGTGTTGATAATATATTTGGGGTTTGTTTTTTCCTCTTCCCTCTGTGTGTGTGTGTGTGTGTGTGTGTGTGTGTGTGTTCGCGTACGTTGTGTAGATCGTATATTTGGTTGTTTTTTCTTCTTCCTCCCGAGTGTGGATAGCATATTTGGAGTTTGTATGCGTTAGCGACGTTGTGTGGATAGTATATTTGGGGTTTGTATGCGTTCGCGTACGTTTGTGTGGATAGTTTATTTGGGGTTTGTATTATCTCCTTCCGTGTTGATAGTATATTTGGGGTTTGTATGCGTTCGCGTACGTTTGTGTGGATAGTTTATTTGGGGTTTGTATTATCTCCTTCCGTGTTGATAGTATATTTGGGGTTTGTATGCGTTCGCGTACGTTTGTGTGGATAGTTTATTTGGGGTTTGTATTATCTCCCTTCTGTGTTGATAGTATATTTGGGGTTTGTTTTTTCCTCTTCCATCTGTGTGTGTGTGTGTATGTGTGTGTGTTCGCGTACGTTGTGTAGATCGTATATTTGGTTGTTTTTTTTCTTCCTCCCGAGTGTGGATAGTATATTTGGGGTTTGTTTTTTCCTCTTCCCTCTGTGTGTGTGTGTGTGTGTGTGAGTCTGCGCGCGTATGTTTTGTGTGTGTGTGTGTGTGTGTTTGTTCGCGTACGTTGTGTAGATCGTATATTTGGTTGTTTCTTTTCTTCCTCCCCGAGTGTGGATAGTATATTTGGGGTTTGTTTTTTCCTCTTCCCTCTGTGTGTGTGTGTGTGTGTGTGTGTGTGAGTCTGCGCGCGTATGTTGTGTGTGTGTGTGTGTGTGTGTGTGTGTGTGTTCGCGTACGTTGTGTAGATCGTATATTTGGTTGTTTTTTTTTCTTCCTCCCGAGTGTGGATAGTATATTTTGGGGTTTGTTTTTTCCTCTTCCCTCTGTGTGTGTGTGTGTGTGTGTGTGTGAGTGTGTGTGTGTGAGTCTGCGCGCGTATGTTTTGTGTGTGTGTGTGTATTGGTCTCTGTTTGTCCCTATAAAACTCACTTTATCCCTATCAGATACACTCTACCTACCTACCTACAGTAGCGCGTATTCAGGTCAGCCACTTGCAACACTGTTGCCATTTATCCCCTAGTGTTCAGTACAGTGACGTCACTGACGCTGGAAGTTTTGAGACTATAAATATCGACTTGGGGATTTCCACATTTTGTAGCTATACATATATACTAGAATTCATAAACAGGAATGTCACTCAGGCTGAGGCTATAAAAGGATAGTGGGATTTTCCAAAGGAAAAACCCACAAGTTGGAGCTATAAATAGATAGTGGGATTTCATAGGAATTTCAGCTGATTATCGATACATAGGTATTTATCCACGATCGTCACAGAAGTTGATATTGTAAGTAGTTACTAATTTTATCCCTTTTTGTCTAAACCATTGTAACTTAATTTTCAGGGATATGTTTATTTTCCTTTAAATTCTGGGACAATTTCGTCATTTTAGCATTACTTTTAGTCACATCCATTTTGTCGTTGAGCATTTCCTTGATTATAGCTATTTATAGCATCATTACAATTATGCAAATTTTTGAACACCCCAGCAAGATTTCAGGTCTTGGTAATGCTTTATATATAAATCCCACGCTTGTACTAGTGTATGTATGTTTCTGTCTCTGTTGTGTTTGACCCTCTACCATCATTGTCCCTAGATAGTCCCACCATGTTCAATTCCCCTTGACGCTATACAGATCCACCATGTTCAATTCCCATATGTTAAATTCCCTTGAGGCTATATCCCCCAGGGGTTTCCGTAATGTTAAATTTCCCATTGTCCCTAGATAGTCCCACGATCTATTCCCCATGTTAAATTCCCATTGTCCCTAGACAGACCCACACTATAGTCCCCTGTTCCATTCCCCTTGTCCCTAGACAAGCCCAAATTCTATTCCCCATGTTAATTTCCCCTTGTCGCTAGACAGACCCACACTATAGTTCCATGTTAATTTCCCTTGTCGCTAATCTGACCCACGATTTTTCGCCATGTTAAATTTCCATTGTCGCTAATCTGACCCAGGGGTCTCTGTAATGCTAATTCCCATTGTCGCTAATGTACCCCACTTAACTACTGATGTGAGTATCCATGATGCCGCCGCGAAATAGTCGCTGACAGATGTCAGCCGCTTCATTAATTATTTCTGGTGAGTTATTTCCGGCACGTTTTCCTCCTAAGAGAACTTCTAGCCGTGATACATCATTGATGATATTATCAGGACAAGTAATGTGACCACCAAGACCACTACCTGTAGCTTCATAGGGTAAGCCAAGATCTTTGAGAATATCAACATTTTTTTCATCTGGACGATCCTCCAATGGCGGTGAATAGGGGGGAGGTGGAGGTCCTTGTCGTCTACTTTTGTCAAGTTTCTTTATTGCATTTACAAGTTTTGGGTATGTTGGATCGTTAGATTTGACCTTTTTCTTGTCGTAGTATACACGATACGCCCATTTAATAAAATTGTCATCAGTCGTGTACTTATATTTCTCGTTTAAAACTTTTTCTTTGCTATATAAACCCTCTAACATCAATTCAGGCAATTTTTCTTCTGGTGTGTTTTTAAGGAGTTTAATAAAACCCGGATCAAATTTTGCAATTAGTTCAACAATTTCCTTTGCTGCTTTGGGCGCAGCAGCTTTGGCGACTTTAGTGCCTTCTTCAGCGGTGGGTGGAGGTTGAGCTGCAGCTATATCAGTTGGAAGCTCTCGTAAAATCTTTTTTGTTTGTTTGGTTCTTTTTGCAATCTTTTCAGTTTGCTCAGCGGTTTGTTTTAACACTGGAAGAATACCCTTTTCATCTCCCAATAAAGCTTCTTTGGTGACCGCCGCAGCCTTCTCAGTAGCTGTTGTAACAGGTTTAAATAATTCTTCTGCACCTGTTGCAAATTCAACTTGTGCTTGCTGCCGTGCTTGTAATTTTTCTCTGACACTATCACGAACAGGAAGAAATTTTTTTATTGCTTCTAGTCGCTCTCGAGCTAGTCTAGCGGAATGTGCTTCTCCAATGTTAGCCATTATTGTTAACTTAAATTTTTAATTCACAGCAGAAATCCTAGAATATTTACATCGCTAGCAGCAGAGAGACTGAGCCCGAAAGTGTTTCGTCGACGTCTCCCTGGGTCAAGAAGTATTTTTATAGTTAGTTATTTTTCATTGAAATAACTTCTTTGGTCAGCAGAGAAGACTTATTTATTATAGTTTTCTGAATAGAGGGTTTATTTTGTGAAATAAAGACCTTCTATCAAGAGTGTTTTCGATAGAGGGTTCTGTTGGAACGAATAGTTGGTGGGCTCAGTCTCTCTGCTGCTCGTTAATATAAAATCATTTTGATTAAGCCATTGAAGAGTTTCTAAAATGATCGTTCTCGTCTTCGCCCCCAAACGGTTGCACAGACAAGTGCGTCCTTGTTCAATAATAGTCGAGATTTTTCTCTTCTAGGCTAAGTTAATTTTGGTGTAACAATACCAAAGGAAAGTTCAGCTGGAGTGAATTTGTCGGTGAACTCCACTTCATCGTTAAAGAAACAGTTCTGATTGTTTTTATGCGTGACTTTGCATTCTGTCACGGAGCGTTTTCGCGTGTTAATGCAACGATTTCGAGGTGGCTTTCAGTTGGTATTCTTACATCTGGGTGGTCCCAATTGCCGATTTCTATTTGACCCTTAACAAAATTATATTTCAGTGTATACGAAGGTTGATTAAGGCCACTGTGACGCAGATATTCGTCAACAAGCAACACAAGATCACAATCGATGTTGGCATCACTAATCAGTCGGTCTAACACCCCGTAGGCAAATTCCGTAGCCCCACCACCGCGGTCAGAATCCATCACTTATGTGTAATGTTAAATCTAATCTGAAACACGAACTCCAAAGAAGGTCAAGTCCCCGACCGGATAAACGGTGTATTAAATATACAAAGCAACATACATAAATACATACAGAGATACATAGATGCATACAGACAGACATACACACACGCACACATACACACATATATATATATACATACATAACTTTGTAGTGTTATTATATTTGACAATGTTTTAACTGTTCATCATATCCACAATCAGTATACAGAAAGCAGCAGGGGGGGGCGAATCCGACATTTTGTCCAATCGTTATTTGGCTTAATTAGTACTTTCTGCACTCAGCGGATCCGGTGTCGTCAGCGCCTGGTAAAAAAAAAACGACGTCGTCGTCGAGGGGATCGTCCGGACGTCATTTGGTTTAATTAACACCTTCTGCGCGTCGATCCCAGCGTCGTCAGCGTCCGGTAAGCACATCGACGACCGCGTCGATGTCATCGCCCCCCCTGCTGCTATGATCTTACAAACAGAGTGATCACTAACTCCTCCTCTTGTAGGTCAATTAGGTTATTTGACTGATCGGTAAGTCTGAAATTAATTCTCGTTAAAAACCGATTATGGCATCGCATATAGACCGGATTAATCGGGCTCTCAATGATTAAGAATCCGGGAGGGGCTGTTGGTGAAAATGAATAAAGGATATATCCCTGTTGAGCTTGATTTGATTGCTTGGTATCCACCTGGTAACTCCCTTCGATAACATCACACACTAGATTGATCGCTATCACTGATGCGATATTTACGTTGTACGGGGCAATATGCCTACCACCATCTCCGTTATCGTGTTTGAGGATATAAGTTGATGGACCGAGAAAATCATTAAGAGACTTTCTTAGATCTGGCGCGTTGTATCCTGGAAACTTGAAATCGGGTAAATCGGCTTCTGTGATATTATACTCGGTTAGGAATTTTTGTTTACTACCATCGCTGTTATCGGATATCATTTTAACGACTCGTTCATTGATATATTCCATGTCTGATATAAGTTGATTTAACACCTCAACGTGTTTTCGTTCTTTTGTTTCCCGTAGCTGTTCTAGTTGTAATTGGTAATAATAATCAATCTCGGCAAACATATCAGTGATATCACTTAAAATAAATGTTAATATGGCGACCGATTCAGTAGTTTCCTTATGCTGAAAATACCACTGCATGATATTCCTGTCTTGAAATAAAAACCAACTGGGTGATAACGTGCTTTTTATAGTAGATAATTTATCTAGATACCGGGGGGTAATTTCATGATACGATTTCGCATTCGTGTGCAAGTCCTCGGGTGGATTCTTAGGCCATCCTAGTATGGTTCT
Source organism: Sinohyriopsis cumingii (assembly GCA_028554795.2). Classification (NCBI taxonomy): domain Eukaryota; kingdom Metazoa; phylum Mollusca; class Bivalvia; order Unionida; family Unionidae; genus Sinohyriopsis; species Sinohyriopsis cumingii. Next base: position 12,726,191 of record CM068836.1, read on the forward strand.
TATTGAACTGTTATAAATATCAACCATATACCCCGGTGTGCTTATTTCAATCGTCGACGATAACGTCGGTTCATGAACCGTAATAGCGATTTTTGATTCTTTTCCTGTGATCGATTTTATCCTGCGCTGAAATTCTCCATTGATTTGTTCCATTTGGTATGACCCAGTTGGTATTGTAACCTCATTCCAGTCTGGGGTCCCATCGGGCTTATTTGTCCACGCAAAAACCAGCGAGTTATTAGGTTGTTGTCCGTTAAATGCGTCCGCTCGAATATTAGGCCAACTGTGATATACTCGCAATTTTGCCAGCGCTATTTCCTTCACTGGAACCGGCGACGGGAAGTTCACACTGAATTCTGGCTTCGTTGACGTTATCGATATCATACTTGTTTGTACCGGAGTGGTGTTCTCCGCGATCCGCTGAAGTAATTGAAACCCTTCGGGGTTCAGCGACATTATTATTATTCGTTGTTTTTAGTGTCTAATTTCAACAACCAGGTGGTTCCGACTTCCGGTTTAAAATCCTCGATTTTTGACATCGCGGAGCTATACAAATGGACCATCGTGGAGAATTCAACATCGGATATGAACAAATTATCAATCGATAACGAGATCAACCCGGATAATTTCGAGTACGCGTCGGATACTATTTGATGTTTTACTGTATACTCGTCGAGTTTTTTCTGAAAACACGATGATATCTTTTTAGTGATTGCGTTGGCGACTCCAGCAATTGTTGTCATCGCGGAGATAGCGATTGGAACAGCGATCGGGGCTATCGTGGTTACCGTGGATAAAATAACACCGGTACCGGCTACTATACCCGACACCGAGTACACGACCGCGTCGATGGTGGTTATTTTTCTGCGGTATTTTTTTATTTTTACGCGGTATTGTTCGGAAAGCGTTTTCAAATTCGCGGAGAATTCTTTTGCGGTATCGAATCGATATTGATGTGACGTCGGTGATACCTCTGATTCAATTACCCTGGTGGTCATTTTTATTTTAAAAGAGCTAGTGTTTTTAATTACTTAGATCCGCTACAAATTCCACATACCATGTGATGTTTGTCCTAAATAGACTGCTATCAACGGCCTTAATTACAAACCGTTCAATTGTATCCTTGTCAATGATTGTTGACACAGTATTGTTAAACCCGGATGAACTCGACGATGATTTACTAAACTGCATCGCCGAAATCAATGTCAATCGATAAATGCCCTTAACAGTTGCGGTGATATTTACTGTATTCTGTGTAGGAGTCCAATCGAATGATCCATGCCGAATTGTGCATACTATGTTGATGATGTTCTCATGAGGGATTTTTATTTTTTCGAATTGCTCTGCTACTCTCGGTAGTCCGTCTTTAATCGCTTCAACATCAGTTCTGATTGTTCCTATTTCCTGTGTATGCCCGTCTATACTTTTTTTGTTCACTGCAACATTAGTTTTGATCGTTTCTATTTCCTGTGTATGCTCGTCGATATTTTTTTTGTTCACTTCAGTATTAACAGCGAGTGTATTTATTTTCTTTACCCACCTGTCTATATTCCCTCTGTTCGCTTCAACCTCGGTTCTGAGCGTTATTATTTCCCTTGCATGCACGTTTATACTCCCTGTGCTCATTTCAACATCAGTTTTGATTGTTTTTATTTCCTGTCCATACGCAGTGATATCATTTATAGTTGTTGTAATCTCATCCAGCTTGACATTTTTTTTACCAAAGAATTTATCAAAGTTGTTATCGATCCTGTTAAAATTTTTTCGTAACGTGTAAAATTGACCCGACAGCGTTGTAAAACCGTCTCGGATTAATGTTATCGTCGATATATGTTCACCCGGTTTGAGTCGTCCGTCGCTGGTATACAACGCGATAGTGTCTTCGGCGGCGTCACGCTGTCGTGTTAAAACATCATCCAGCGACACATTACTGGATTTCAATTTACCCTGGCGGTCTTGAAATACAACTATTTCTTCCGGGTCAACACTGGTTAAATTCAACGTATCAGCGATTTCATCCTCGATTAGTTTTTTTATGTCGGCGGCGGCCGTTTCCGTGGGTTTTTTCGGCGCCGAAACCGGTCGTCCCCAAATATCAATCATCGTTATTGTAAAAAAAAACGGCGTTTCTAATTAACCCGCCGGGCCTCTACGACCCCACTCGTGTATTCGTTTACAACTACATGAGGTGGTTTTCGCGATGATGAAATCGCCGCGAGTACGTTCAATGCCTCACGGCCACATATCGGTGGGTCACTTAATCGCTGTGTTGGCAACGTGGAATAAAACGCCCGGGCTGAACACGCCCGGATATACCGCATGAACTCGTTCGGCGGGGCTAACCCGTATGAATCAAAATAGACGATTGCACGCGGATCAATCGCGTACGCAACCCAATGAGTTCCCGCTCCGGAGGACCCATCGAGGTTAATTATGCCGGTTTCAATATTCCTTGGTGCCGCCGGTAATTGATCCCTCATAAAAACACCTCTGAAGTTTTTTATCGCTAACGCGTTTGCGGCGTCTATTAAATCAAAATTAGACATGGGAGTCATTGACTCCTGAGTCAATAAACGGTTCCCGGTAGTCTTAGACCCTTTCCCGAGTACCATGAATACGGGGTTCCCGGTAGTCTTAGACCCTTTCCGGCTACGGGTGGTTTTTTTTTATAGCCTTTCCCGGTTGCCTTTTTCAGTGCCATTCCCGCCGCGGTACCAACGGCTCCTAACGCCGCCGCCTTAGCCACTGCTGGTGCGGCCGCGGCAATCAACGCCGGAATCGCAGCTAACAGCGGAAATATCCCACCGGTCTTTTCCATGTTTTTAATTGCTGCGGCTGAGAAATCTATTTGAACACCCTTTTTATTCTTCATCGCATTATTGAAATGTTTTATTTGACGCGCCGTCAACGATATCTTATGATTACCACCTGCCATCTGTGACGGCTTCAGCGTTATTGTGGTCCCGCATTGTTTAGCCGACTTTGATCGTAATTTCTTGACTTGACCATCAGTCAACTCTACACTGACGACACTATACGACATTTTATTGTAAACGTGTTTGTGCTTTCAATTACATGTTTTCTACTGGCGCATCAACGATTCTCATTCGTCCACCAACACCTTCCAACAGCATTGATTTATCGCTGAGAATGACAGCAACCGCTCTGTAATTAACACCACCCGGGGCTATACGAGCTCGGAAGTGTATATCAACGACGGATTGTCTCGTTAAATCAAGATGTTCCAACGAAAAATAATAAATCGGATACAGTTTTTTAAAATCAAGTTGTGATATTTGCAAACCAGTGTCGACGTTTTGATCACGACCCATGTATGACAGCAATCGATGGTACACACGTGCGACATGGTTGTCGCCGTAATTAAGCTGTATATCCTCGGATGGTTCCTGTTGTCCGTTTATTCTCAGCGAAACATCCCTGACTCCTAATTGATCAAATATCATATGGCTGCGTTCTTGACCGCCCAATCGTTCCCTATTCTGTAGCGCTATGAATATATGACGCGGGGCTGAAACACCCTGTTTTGATGCCAGGTGCCATGTAAACGTATCAGCGACGTTATCCTCTTTAGCATCAGTTGTTACCGCTAGCCAACTCAACAACGATTTTCCTCCCTGTTCCATAAATGATAACAATCGTGCTTCCGTGGTAACTGATGGAGTCAGCACCGGCATCCACAATGCCATTTTAGTTAAAACAACCTTACCGGCAGCGACGCCAGCAGCACGCCATATTGCATTGTTATCATCGCCCCTTCGCGTCAGCGCGATTGTATGCTTGGCCCCATAGATAACTTTTCTGACATTTCTGCAGAATCCAAATATGTGATGGAGTGGAATCGCGCATGAAAACTTTCGGCGTGGTCCTTGCAACATTCCTACTCGTGCTGCGAATCCCATATTGTAATTACCGTTAAGACTTTTTATAATATTGAAATCAGCGTCCGGTTTTGCTCTGCGGTCTGGATTGGCTGCTTCAGCCTGATCACCTGCGGTCTCTTTTTTCGCCAGCACGTTAACGTACTGAATATGGTCAGCGTTATCGGTGGTGTCCTTTGCAAACATCATAGATGGGCCCGCCGATCTTGTATAATCATCCGAGTATCTCGCTAACCCAATTATCGTTGTTGCAACATCAACCTCGCGTTCTATTGATTCAATTTCTCGCCCGTCAATAAGATATCTGGCGCTCTCAAATAACGCCATGATACCGTTGTTAACGAAGCCAACTCGAACACGATCGTCATCTGCGTATGGTGCATTATCGGCGGCATTTGTCACGAGTTCTCCCTCAATTTCGATAAACGCTTCACATGGCAGAAAGTATCTACTGGTATCTTGGACTTGAAGTTCAATTCGCGATCGTAGGTGGGGTTGCGCTGCATAATAAGAATAATATTGATAATCGCGGACAGAATCATCCCTGCGCACTGGGGCATCCATATCAAACGCGGGATCAGCGGTTCGCGCAAACATTTTATTATTTATCATGTTGATGTTTTCAATTGCGATTTTCTTTGAATTCTGTTTAAGACCACTCCCCCGCTATTGCGTTCATGGGCGCGTTGGTGGACGACTGAGCCGCCAACGACTCTAGTTTTTCTTCCACGGCGTTATTTATTACTTTACTGACATTTGCAGGCATCACTGTCGTTGATGGCATCTGTTTTTTTCTTGAAAATCTCTTGGATTTGACCAACGACATTAGTTTGTCCTTTGCAGCAGAAAGCGCCTTTCCGGCAACATCTCCAATAGCACTAATACCCCTATCACGAATAACATCAATAGCCTTCATTCCTAATTGTTTGGCTAACGGCGCTACTTTTGGAGCCATTCTTGTAAATAACCCCGCAATGGTGCTACCGAGACCATCTCCATAGTACGCGCGGTAAACAGGCAATCGCGAGTTTACCACGTAGACGAGTACTGGTTTATCGTGGTTGTAGTGTATGATCATCTTTATTATAAAAACACCGGTTTTTCAATTAGTGATTGTGATCATCACCCTCCCCACCGCCGTGTGGAAAACCGGAATAAATTTTATCAAAATTTCCTGGGGTTTTTGCCCTCGATAAAAATCCGGTTTTTTTCCGGTTTTTTCCTGATTTCTAGTCATTTTTGGTCGTTTTTTGTTGCCTATAGTCGTTTTTTTTCGATTTTTCAGCAAAAACATCGATTTTCTCTAAATGATTTCCTGGGGTTTTTGCCCTCAAAAAACGGTCAAAAAATGGCAAAAAACGACCAAAAACGGTCAAAAAACGACCAAAAACGACCAAAAACGGCCAGAATTAACAAAAACGATAATTTTTTTAATCATCCACGAGTTCGTCTATGAGCGTTCGATACGCACTAACGTCCATGATACCGCCCGTAAATAACCGCTTGCAAATATCAGCGGCCTCATTGATTATTTCCGGAGAGTTATTTCCGGCTCGTTTTCCTCCGATTAGTACCTCTAGCCGTGATATATCACTGAGAACACTGTTAGGACAGGTAACGCCGTAGGATTCTTTACCAACAGAGTATCCTTTTCCTTTTTTTGGTATTCTACTTTTTACTTTATTGTGGAATGTGTCGTAATCGGGGCCATCACCACGTAGTAATGCATTCTTGTATTTACTCGCTAAATACACCATTCTTGTCCAATCCCTTAACGACTTTATATTTTTCTCGTAGCCGCTATTGATATGCCTATCTCGTAAATTCTTAGCAAAATTGTTGGCGGCAAAATCAATTAATTCTTCATCGCTGAAGGGCCTGATTTGATCTATTGTGCCCTTCTTGAGTATATTACTGGGTATATTCCTCTCTCTCTCTTTTTCTTCCGATGTTTCTTCCGATGTTTCTTCCGATGTTTCTTCTTCTGGTTCTCTTGCGGTAGTACCTAGTTCTTCTTCGTCGGCCATTGTAACATAGGGTTCTTGTGGTTCGGTTATAGCGAGTGGTGGTGGCCTCCGTGTTGTAGCAGCCGCTAGTGTTTCTAAAGACCTTTTTGTTTGTTCGGTCTGAGCCGCTATCTTTTCAAGCGCATCGAGGACGGGTACAGTTGCCGCCGTAACATCTTTGGTCGCTTTAGTTACCGGGGCAAAGAGTTGTTCGCTTCCAACAGTAAAATCGGTTTGTAGTTGCTGCCGCGTTTGAAGTTGCTCTCGGACCCTGTCTCGTAACGGTATGAACCTTCTAAGCGCCGCTAGCCGCTCTCTGGCTAGCCGAGTAGTGAGTGATTCACCTACCATTATTGCAATTGCGAAGCAATTTCTAATTTCTCGCCGGAGTTTTCGTCTATAATCCTTCTAATGTTTTTGATCTTGCTAGAAATCTCCCGGCGTCGTTCATAAACACGTCCGAGTTTTTTTCGTATTATTTCAACGGTAGTAAATAGTCCAATGAATGCATTTGCGTCATTGTGGTACAAGTTTTCATTAATCGTATGTTGTAATCGTTTTATAAAAAAGTACTCGCGGGCCAGGGTAAAACGCCCCCGTTTCGATTGTTCGTTAATAATTTCATAATCGGATAATATTTTTTCACTGTCGAGACCATCAGATAATTCAATTCCTTGATTTTTTAATTTTGAAATCTCGGCTAATATATTATTGATGTCTTCGATATTCATTATTCCTATAAAACATCTTGTTTTTAAATAAAAAAAAAAATGAAACCCCGCGTATCAATTCCGAAGGTGTTTAATAATACTGAATACTTTGTTTTCTTCCGGAATGGACAATTTATTGTCAGCGCCATGGGCGCCGGTGACTTCGTCACTCGCTGATATTTACATATGAAAATCGAATTTTGCGTCCGGTCTTTTTTGAGATTGCTGTTTGATATACTCGTTCTGCAACAAATCGCACTGCGGGCATACAAATATCAAAATATTTTCCTGCCGCATTCATGGAGTGAAATGTTTTTTCCTCGTGCGTTGTTGTATCAAACGATTTGACACTCTTTGCTTTTTTTGGGTGCTTCCCTGTTTTATCTTTTTTTGTGTTTTCAGTCTGAGAGATGGCTTGCAGGTTTGTAAGAGAATTATCAGTCTTATTACTATTAATATGATCAATCACAAGTCCATTCTCGATTAATCCGTGAAAACATTCATAGATGATTCTGTGACAGAGATATTTCTTCTTTCCGGCACCAAACATTAAATACCCGTGATTATTTACGGTACCAACCGGCTTCTTCAGTTTGCGGTTTCTAACAATGCCGTCGCGAGACGCCTCGTAATTGACGAGCAGGGGATGCGACTGAAATTCTTGGTCCATTTATATAATAATACTATTTGTCTAATTTATTATTTGGTTTAATTATGAATCTTTCAACGTAGTCCTGGGGGGTTTTGATGACGAAGTCGGCGGTAGGGTCAATGACGGCGTTTTTAATTCGCTTGTCATAATAGCGTTTTAGTTCCCTGTATCGCTTTCCGCCACAATTGATACACAACTGCGATTTTCCTCTTACACCGACGTGGCAAACCAGGCACGGGAGGGGGCCAAGAGAACCATTACGAACGCTTTGTAAATGATACCCGCAGAATTCACCTCTACATGATTTATTGCACGGGGTTGTCGACCCAATCATCAACCATTTGCAGTGATTCATTATACTATATTCTTTCATTTAAATACTTGTTTTAATTATATGGATGAGTTCGAGAGATTAGCAGCAATTAAGCCCTGGAAAAATATTAAGTTCAATCTCGATAGAGTCCTCAAGGACGCACCAAAAGCGTTAATAAACGATAGAACCCTGTTGAGTAAAATACGCGATTGTATCAATGAATTCAAGCGTGATGGCGCATCTCATAGTTGGTCAACATTTCGAATTGATGGCGTTGTTGATGCTACCATGAACGACAACCGCGCAGCAACGATAATATCACAACTTGACGGTAAAAGGTATTTCTTCAGAGTAAAATTTATTGTCCGGGTGGAATCAGGTGATTGGATCATACGTGATAAATTTGAACCAGTTCTCAGCGACAAGAAAACAGTCATTGTTAGCCGCGACTCCAAGCCGGGGCTGTTAACCGGAATTGACAGACCATACTATGAACGAGCGTATCCTGAAACAGCAGTTGTTTATGGAATATACCCGTTAAATAAGAAACCTGATATCGGAAAACTGAAACCAATGAAACAGTCAACGGGGATAAATTGTGTAGCAGAACGAGTAATAGAGCATTTTACAAATGCGTGTCGAGGAAACAAATTGACTGATTTACGACGTAGCAAAATCAACCAGTGGGAACTAACCGTAAAAGAGCGTGGAGCAACCATCAGCGACATAGCGAGATTAGAAACGTCGTTGAGATTTCCAATAACCGTTACAACGATAACCGGTGAAGTATTATACGAATCAAAGTACAAATCAAATGGGGCCCCAATCAAAATTATTGATCATAACGAACACGCATGGACGCCCGCGATCACAGTGTTTCCACGGGATAGAACGGTAAAGTATATACCCGAAGAATTTATACAGGATAGTTTTCTCGCGGAGAGGAAACTATTTGATGCTATTGCCTACTTGTGTAAAAACGACCCTGTATCAGTGTGGTTACTTCGCAGCGCTGATACCTTTGATCAGTTTGTAAGATCAAACGGTGAATTATACCGCACTGAAGCGTTTCACAACAAGATGAAAAAAACCGCCATGGAATTTGAAGAGCATGATGAACAACTGCTAACAAATTGTTTTACGATTCCATCGGTTGCGGCTCATGTTGCAGCGAGGAAAAATGCGTGGAGCCCAACGCGCAAGGAATTTCTACCGGATGTACAATCCAGTTGTTTGGAATACTATCACGGTGGACTATGGAACACTGAATACAGCCGCGACGCTATGATTTCCGTTGATATGGTTGCCTGTTATCCAGCGAGTTTTCTCGGGTATGGATCCGCCGCTGAGTATTTCAAACGATTTGGACATCCCAGACATGAAATGACTCGTGTTGCTATTAATGGACCACTGCCTGATTTTGATTTAACCGGATTCGCTCGCATAGTATCATTTGAATTCGCGGCAGGACTTCATCGCTGTTGTTATATTTGGATCGGTAGGCACATGGCTGAAAAGAAGTGGCTGCCAATAGCGCTGCTACGGTATATGATTGATTGTAAAATGCTAATTTCGTTGATTGTCAGTGACGCGATTATATCATATCGGGCGCAGACTGAAGTCTGGTTACCAGAACCGGAGCGTCTGGATAGCATAATTGACGAGTCCAAAAAACACATTGATGCCGACGAGGAATATATCGTCGAATGGTCCAGGAGGATATTCAACCAACGAAACCACGAGGCAAAAGATCTCGGTAGAAGAATAATCGGTAAGTTCACACAAGGTGGAAAAAACTGCGATTACAAACGATATTGCTCACGGCTGATTATAGATGACGCAGAATATGATTTCGTAATCAAGGACGCAGTGGCGAAAAATAGATACGTGAACTGCGAAACAGCTTTCTTGTCCAATGGAACAAGGTTGGGTACAGTTGTTACCTACAGCGACGGAGACAGCCCGGCATACCCGCATTTGAGGGCGTCTATGCTGGGTTACGCCGCTATCAATTTATTCTCGATGATAAATAGATTCCCCGACACCGCGGTTAGAGTAGCCGTTGATTCGTTTTATGTTGACGTAGCCTATAAGGAAAACGTAGCCGGGTTTACTAGTCCGGACGAGAGTTGGGGTACATGGAGAATTAAAAATGAAATACGACGCGATTATTCCCCGTCAGCAGATGTCACCGTTGAAAACAATTACCTACGCGGCGATAAATTGTCAGAATGGTCTAATGCACCACCGTGTTCTGATCCAATTTGTAGACACAAGACGGTTTATTTAAGCGGCTGTGGCGGGTCAGGAAAGACGACTCGGGCAATTGAATTATTTCGAACGCGGGCAAGTATAATCGTGCTTACACCGACCCATAGACTAGCGCGAGAGATAAAACAACGAAATGTTGACGCCGTTACTTATCACAGCTTTTTTCGATACAGCGGCGGTGAGTGGACTCCTGATCGAATGGGTGAAAAATTTATTCCTGGGGTTATCATTTGGGATGAGATATGTACTGTTTCGTTAGATACTTTACGAATGTTTCTTGAGTGGTTACTGCGCGCGAATACAGCGGTGATCATGTGTGGCGACCATGGCCAACCACCACCATTTGTCGGCGAGGGTCCACATGATTGGTTGAGCGGGTTCGTGGACTATTATGAAGAAACCGATACTGATTACCGGGCACTTGATGAACAACTGCGCGGGGTTAAAAAATTAATCAGATTACAGCCGGATAGAATTCAGTGTGAAATAATCCGCGAGGTGATTCCGGAAACGCCGTTAAATGAATTCTGGGAAACATGGAGACCAAACGATTTGATTGTAGCGAGTAGAAAGATAGTCAGAGACACACTTCAGCGGAAGTTGTTTACGTTGCATAAGGAAAAGTTTCCAACGCGCCCAGTGCCGTTATGTTATAGACCCGCGGATACACGGCTGCAGAACATTGAAGTTGAGATTCCAGGCCGGACAGAAAAACAAATTCTCGTGCTGAATGATATCGTGCTCGTTGATATCAGCGTCGTCGAGGACGCGCTACGTGCTAATAAATCCCCGTGGACGCTAGGATACGCAACAACAATACATTCCTCGCAGGGACTAACCATCACGGACACAATTGTTTGGATGGTTGATAATCGCATCGAATGGTCAAATCTAGTCTATCTTGCGGTGTCCCGAGTACGGAGGATAAATCAGCTTCGAAGAATTGTTATTGACGGAGTCAGTGACGGAGTCACTGACGAAGTCATCGATGCAAGCGTCATTGATAGAAAACTCTCGGGTTACCGCCAACAGGATAAAAAAAACAGCGGCGTTTTGATATTGATGCCGAATTAATAATTGCGTTACGACAACAACAGAATAATCACTGCGCGAGTTGTAATTGTATAATGAGTTGGCGCTATTCGGATAAAGACGCTCGCCAATTTACCGTGGACAGGATCGATAACAGTCTCGGTCATGTCAAAACCAATGTGAGATTGACCTGTCTTGAGTGCAATAGACGCAACGGCGCTAGTTAAGACCACGCGGGGGTAATTCAGTATCGTCAGGTATCACTTGAAGTTGCTCGCGTGTAAACCCCCGCTGTGGGGCAGTTGAATCCAGTCTATAGATCGGTGGTCTATCAGTTGATCGTGTTATCGTTGATATGTTATGTGTGGTAACACTCCAAATAGGATCAGTAGCTCTTTTTTTACCGCCTTCAAGCTCTCCTGGTTCATACAGATATCTAACAGTGACATCGCCGAGAATCGGCTTGGAAACGCTATCTATTTTTGATCCTCTGGGTATATACTCGTATTTAATCGCGTCGCTGGGCTTCATGTTGATTGCTCGGGTAATCTCGTTATTTAACGCTGCAATTACACCTGGCAACCTTTTGACCCATTCACGAGATCGTTTTTCTTGGATGAATTCCTTCGCGTATTGATATCCAAATAACCGTTCAGCAAGAGTCCGATTGAATCGTTCAACAATTGCCTGATCACGATGTAGCGCAGTATGACCTCGTCGTACCGCGACGCTATGATGTTTCAGCGTTGATAAAACAGCGCCGCGAAATTCACTACCAGGATCAACTTGTAATAGATTTGGCCAGCGCAGAGGGCCTCTTTGATAAATTCTTTCAAACGCATCGGCTACTTCAGTTGCTGACTTTGTTTTTAACGGCTCCGCTTGTTTGTATCGACTCGCAACATCAACTACGGTTAGCGCGTATTTGTAACCGTTGTCATGCGGCAGAAATAGTATATCAGCCTGATGAACTTCATTAGGTACGCTGACATCAAAGCGCGAGAAGTTGATTTGTTTAGGCGGTGGTAGATAGATTTGCCATATAGCCTGTTTGGATAACCAATTAGCCGCAGTGGCCTTTGTTACCTTTGCAGCGCTTGCAAGCTTACCAATTGCGGCCTTCCCCTTCCAGTATCCTCTCGGAGAATAATAGATGGATTCCATGTTGTTATTATAAACGCTAGCGTTTTCAATTACCAGCGCGAGAAGCTCCGCTTCCAATCATTAATTTACCTTTCATAGCCGATTTTACCAACCATGAGGCCAATTTTTCTTTGACGGATTTATCAGGAATAGCATTTAACGCGTGAATTAATTTTACGTCCGCGATATGACGCTGTTGCAGATCGCTACTTTTGTAAGCAACATCATGAGTATGACACGCCTTATCGATAGCGTTTATTGGATACTCACCGGGTTTGGGCTGATTTTGATCATCGAGTCTGATATCTAATCGTGTTCCGGGGCCACAGTAGTTATATCCTGGGAGGTGTTTTTCTCCTGGATACTTTGCCCACGGGGTTCCGGGGAGTTTTGATAACTTGGCTGCAATATCACCTCCTCGCTTTTTTTTAAAACATCCCCGGGTTTAATAGAAATAAATTTAAATTTCTTTATACCGCATTGTACACACTTGCCAGTAAGCGCCGATCTGTTATTTTTTGTTGTAGCGGTTGTCATATCATTTGTGCCAGTACGTACTCTACACTTTACACAATATAGATCCATAATTTATGTATAGAGACATGAATATAATTGACTTTTCAGCGACTAAAACAAGAGAACCAGTTAAGCATGTTGCAGCGTTACCAAACTCGATCCGGATGATTATCATCGGACCATCTGGATCCGGCAAGACGCAATTATTACTCAATTTAATAATGAGATGGATGAAGTGGGATAAGTTGTATTTGGTTGCTCCTAGCGTAGATGATCAACGATGCTACGAGGTGTTGAAAGATTTCAACGAGAATGCATCAGCGATCGCTAAAAAAAATGTCATCGAGTTTATTACGGATATCAATGATGCACCAGGTATTGATGATATTGATGGCGACGTTAACAATCTAGTCGTGTATGATGATGTTATGTTAGACAATCAAAAAAACCCAGCTAGGATATTTTCCAGAGGCAGGCATAAAAACACCGACGTGATATATGTCACTCAACGATACACTCAGATTCCAAAAGTAATCAGAGATAACTGTAATATTCTTGCTGTATTCAACGGCGTTGATACACACACGCTACGAAATATTTGGCAGACATGGTGCGGCGGTGACATGGACTTTAATGGTTTTCGAAACTTTTTTAGTCATGCTCAGTCGACCCCACATGGATTTGTAACGATAAATTTACATGATCCTCGGACACGATATCGTATCGGACTTGACCAAATATTCGGTTAAATCATAGCAGCAGGGGGGGCGATGACATCGACGCGGTCGTCGATGTGCTTACCGGACGCTGACGACGCTGGGATCGACGCGCAGAAGGTGTTAATTAAACCAAATGACGTCCGGACGATCCCCTCGACGACGACGTCGTTTTTTTTTTACCAGGCGCTGACGACACCGGATCCGCTGAGTGCAGAAAGTACTAATTAAGCCAAATAACGATTGGACAAAATGTCGGATTCGCCCCCCCTGCTGCTCAGAAAGCTCACATGAAGCTTTCGTTCTCACATTAAGGACTTCATCAGCAAACTGATTTACTCTCTACTGACTGTTAACATCGCCCGAGAGCTTCAGGTGAGCTTTCTTTATACTGTTTGTGTATGTGATTGAACAGTTAAAACATTGTCAAATATGAATACATACATACATACACACACACATACATACATACATACATACATACATACATAACTTTAAAATAAGTAACAGATAAGAGAGAAAAGCATCAAGCTTTGTAAATATTCAACAGCTAATTTAGTTTCCTAGAATAAAAGTGAAAATGAAAAAAAAAATGTTTTTGCGAATTAAATACCCAACGAATCTTAGAATTACAGACACAAGTCCTACTAATTTAAGATTCTGAATAAACTTTAGTGGAAATCCAAATTAAGTCCAGCGCTGAAGTTATTGATATGTTGGGGCGGTCGGTATTGTGTTGTTGTACAAACAGTCTTTCGTTGAACACACAGTAATATCATTCCAGGTTTGAATTTACTAAAATCCCAATGAATGTCTCTGTCCAAGAATATTAATTTTAGAATATTATTTGTTATTAGCACTCTGTATTTTCCGAGAAAATGTTCACTGAATTAAACAATTTGAAGAAAAAAATCCAACCCAAATGAACTTCTGGACACAACAATAATGCAAATTGATTCTGATAGATCTTAAGCACAAATGAATAATCTTTCCAGTAACAAGATTATATAGTCTTCCACTTGACACAAGGTCACAATTAACATTTTCACCAAAAACAAAATCTCCATTACTTAATGGAAAATAACCTTCTAGAAAGTATTTAATGTTTACAAATAAAATGTTAGCTATAATTAGCAGTCTGTTAGTCTGTAAAAATCAGTAATTCATGTCAGGTAGAAATGAACTTAATTTTGGACAAGGCCAAGTCCAACATTCAATGTTAAATTACAATAAAATATAATGAAATTTAAAATAAATATGAAAACATAACAAACAAACAATGGAAATGGAAATATCTCTAAATAGAAATGGAAATATCTCTAAATAGAAATGGAAATATCTCTAAATGGAAATGGAAATATCTCTAAATGGAAATGGAACTATCTCTAGGTCTGATACGCGGCATTGCAAGAAAATAGCCTTGAGTATTAATGCGAGCGTAATGCAAAACAACGCCCCTTCCAGAGAGTCGGGAACAGAAAGGATTACAAATGAATGAATGAATGAACGGATGAATGATTGATTGATTGAATGAATGAATGAATGAATTAATTAATAATAATAATGACAAACAACCATTGTCCCCCATCTCTAAATCAGCATTTTAATTGACTCATTTACGAGAAAAGACTGGAGAGTGAGGATTTAGGGCAATTTTCCTCTTAATCTAAAATGTCTAATTTGTCTCTGGGAAAAATAAACAATTGCAATTCAATATAAATACAATACGAACATTTTGAAACGAACATGTTTACTAGTTGACAACGTTGGTGAGTCAGACATGGGTTCCACTTGTCCATGACAATTTACAGAGTTGACAACGTTGGTGAGTCAGACATGGGTTCCACTTGTCCATGACAATTTACAGAGTTGACAACGTTGGTGAGTCAGACATGGGTTCCACTTGTCCATGACAGTTTACAGAGTTGACAACGTTGGCGAGACAGACATGGGTTCCACTTGTCCATGACAGTTTACAGAGTTGACAACATTGGTGGGCCTGGCCTGGTTCCAACATCTAATCGTCGATGAAAGTTTCATCTTGTCATCGGTTTAAGCTACACGTTGGAGCTAAAGAAAATAGAGTCATACTGACCACGAAACCACCATTCTATTTCTTTTATGCCACTTCTTCCTTCCCTTTTTGCTTTGCATGTGTGTGTATCTATGTATGTGTGTGTGTTGTTACACATATCTGATTTAATTCATATTTATTTTAATTTAATTGTTTGTCAGTTTTAATTTTTTTATATATTCTATTATATGCTATTATAATGTAAATTTATTCACTGGAGATGATATTTTTCCAGAAAATCAGTTGACCTGAATCATTCTTTCGTAAACACCAGGTGTTGATCTAAATCCCAACTTTGTTTCAGAATTTGTAGCAACCTTCGTAAACAAGTTCTATTTTATTTTGAAATGATTGGTTTTCTTCAGGTCATTTTTGGTGTACGTGACATAAACACGATCACGTGACCACCCTTCGATTTCGCAATTCCGGTTTTTCCATTACTGTGCATTTGTTAGTTTTAATAGAGATGCGAAGAAATAGATTTCTCAGTTTTGGGCTTTTTACACTGATATCAGGCTATTTTGTTGTAGCCAGACTGTGAGTTAAAATTTTCTACAGATCAGTTGGATTTAAAAATGATTAATTCTTTTTTCTCTGGAAATATTTTGAGGAGTGCTCACACAGAAAGTTTGGAAAGACCTTGCTTACAAATTTAATTTGGATTTCCAACACCGGAGTGTCATTATTTGTATTTCTACAAGGAACTGTAGATAAACACAGTACTGACTACAACATACGTCATCGTCATCCATCTTGGATTTTCCATCAGGATTCTAACTGGAAATTATTAGAATATTTATTACTAGGACTTTTGCAATTTAATTCGTGGATTATCCTTGGATTAGTTTTGTGTTTGATTTTATAAAACCGTAAATTTATATTATTTTTTATGTTTACAGAATTTTTCCAGGGAAATAATATATTTGTTAAATTTTAAAAAGCTTGTTGTTTTCACTCTTTCTTTGTTACTGTTTATTCGAGCCTAAACACGTAACAGTGTGTGTGTGTGTGTGTGTGAGAGAGAGAGAGAGAGAGAGAGAGAGAAAGAGAGAGACTGGGCACCATATATTTTGCCCAGAGTTTAATTTCTTATGGAATCGATGTATGTGAAAGTCGTTGCAACACTTTCAGGTTACAATTATTTAAGCAGACGATGTCTTGAAATCTCTAAATCTGCTACTATCTCGTTCTCGTTCTTGACATTGCCAGTGTTTGAAGTCGTCTTTATAGCCGTTGTTTTTCTTCGGCCTTCTTTAAATTCTTGAGGACACTGAGAGTTGGATTCGTGGTTCATCTAGAACATTTAAAGACGATGCAATATTTGTCCTTACTGCGGCGATTTTATTTTCCTTTCTTACATGTCTGACTGATACATCAACAATTGTAACTCTTGTTCTAAGCGATCGTTCTCAGTGCCATTATGATGAGGTTGTAGGTGGGTATGTCCACTGTTCGAATCAACGGTGGAATTTCATCCACAGTTTGTTATGGGAGCACTCACCAGTCATTATGTACTGTTGAAAGAGTGACGTATGTAAAGTGAAGTTGTTTGCATCTGAAACACGCACAGCGGAGAGAATGTTGGCATACCTTTATGCTACTTTGATGTATTTGGATATTGTACTTTTGAAAATTGTACTTAATCTAAGCACACTTTGAACTAAAATGACTGCTCCCTTGTGTTAAAAAAGTCAGCCTGAATTAGTGCACTATCCTTAGCGGCTATTGAATAGGGAAAATGAATTTTACCAGACTAGACAATACCAGCTTCAAAAGACTTATTGGCTCTATTTTTTAAATACAATTTACCTCTGAAGTTCGGGAAGTGAAACTGACTAAGTGGAGCTAGCACTTTTTTGAATGATTCACATCTGGAGTAAGGCCATCAGTCATATACCAAAAAAAAAAGGAAAGAAACCCGGGTAAATTCATTTTGTTTTAAATTCTAACCCTATGCGAAATTGTGAAGCGCCACCCATGGACCAATGTTAATTTTTGTCCTTCTATAACGGATATTTTGTATTATCGATGTCCTCACCAAACACATCGTCCTTTTATTTTCCCTAACAGCAACACCTAAATACGGATCTGCTATCACTCCGAGCACGGTAGCAGAAACTTTGACTTAAAACAGTGGTAAAGTGGGATACCCTACGGACAATGGGAATTTAATGTTAAATTTGGGTGTTTGTACCCTACGGACAAGGGGAACTTAACATGGGTGGAATACTCTGCGGACAAGGGGAATTTGACATAGCGACAAGGGCTTGGGTCTGTATAGAGACAAGGGGAATTGGAGACGGGTGACGTCACAATACTGGACACTTGTGAAACAATGGTGCGAATTAGTGTTCTCTTCTCCATTTTTTTCTCATCTTTGTCCTCCTTCTCATCTTCCTCCGCTTGTTTCCTCGTTTTGTTTTCTTCTTTCATCAATTTGTCATCGTAAGCTCTCATCTGTTCTTTTTCTTCTTTGTCTTCCTTTTCCTCTTTTTCCTCTTTGATCGTTTCTCTTAATCTTTCATTGGCCTTCCTCAAATTATTAATTTCCGTTTTCACTCGTGTGCTATAACACTCATACTGCAACCTGACTAACTTTTCTTTCACCATCCGTAAATCGTCCACTACTTCTTGTAACTTCTGCATCTCCTCTAGATTGTGAGTTGCCATCTTGATTTATTCAAAGCTGAATTGCGCGAATGACGAACGCTACACTTTATATACCTTAAACATGGACGTGAAGGAAAACATCCTCTCTCACCAACTACACGTATCACATACCTATCAACTACAAGAGATAATAGGACTTATTGAAAAGAAACTGTTCTTTACTTTTTCTTACCAACCAACACACTATTATCAACAAAACCCTCTTTACTTCTTACCAAGACATAGTGGAGAAGGCTATTGTTTATTTAAAATACACACCATCACCTACAATCACACCAGTCAAGTGAGTTAGTGTTTATGGTTACGCTACTCCACTTCACACAAAACAAGCACTCATTAGCCGGGTAGGGACAAGAGTTTTGTTATGGGAACACACACACACACACACACACACACGCAAAAGAGTCAGTGTTTATAGTTACACTACTCCACTTTCACACAAAATAAACACTCGTCAGAGTAGGGACAATGGTTTTGTTCTGGAAAAAAGACACACACACACATACACTACCAACAAACAGAAACATATTATTGGCAACTTGACCAGTCTCTCTTTTCTATAGATCTGATTAGCCATGGCTGTTTTGTGTTTTTTTTTTAAAACTCCAGATGCATCTTCTTCATGATTACACCTCCCAGTCCGAGCAACACACATTCAGCGTCGACTCCAGAAGTTCTCCCAGTTTCTGCGTGTGGTTGGGATCGCAGATGGGGTTTGAGTTGCTTCACTATCCCATTCCTCAGTTTGAGTGATAGTGAAGACTTGTTCCCTCCTTCTTCTATTCCAAAGCTTCAGATGATGTGGTACCCGTGGCTGCTCTCGTTGTCGCTGTGGCTCCAACTCTTTCCGCTGCCTCTCCAATTCCTCGTCCCAGTTCTCAATTTGAGGGACAGTGGGTCTCGGTGGTGGTGTTAGTGGTTGTGGTTGTGGTACTTGACGCTGTAGAGGTGTCCTTACCATTGGCTTCACTTCACAGCTCTGCCTTATTATCAGGTGAGGCAAGATCATTTCTTTCTTCTCCTCTTCTTTCTTTTTCTTCTCATCCTCCTCTTCTACCTTAGCACTTTCCTGGGTGGCCTCCATGGCCAGCTCATCCAGGAAGCGACGGGCATACTCCAGGTGCATCTGGAGCTCTAACAGTTTTGAAATCTTACTCATTTTCTTGTAGTTGACGAGTCAATGATGGGTAACCAGACTGAACTGAACTGGATGTCGAATTAAGGTCGCATGCGCCGTTCAGGCATGCGCAACCATTTAATAACCCTATACGGGGGTAAATTAATTTTTCGCGGAGGAAGGAAAGAGTGCCTTATCCACCAGCGCATTTATGCACTCAAAGAGTGCTATTTAATTCAGCCAACCGGTTGTGGGACAATATAGTCCCAAACGACCTGTATGTAGGGCTATCATGAGTGGGAAAAGACCCAACACACACTCATGATTGTATGATTGTATTTAAGGTGTCTACCACAGCAGAATGAGACGTCGAGCGTGATTGGACACAGCTCTGATGACGTCACCCCGGTTCCGTGCGTACACGCTCATCAGGGCACCTGGTTTCTAGAAAATATGTATACACACTCGCCTTTTTGGATTTCCGAAGTGAAAGGAGGGAAGGTAGAACTGAGCGTACATGAAACGCCAAGACCTATTATATATAAAAAATTTCCCATTTGGGATTCCCTATAACTAATTATGTTGATAACCACAATTATAATTAGAGCCACGATTTTTATTCTGCCATTTTGGTGGTGTTTTGCGTTTATGAGTTTGGGATACTACACTCGCAAATGTCTCCTGTAGTTGTTGTTGGTTTTGTTTTTCCGGAGCGTAGTCCGGTGTTTCCTGGGCAGTCAAGACCTTGGGCCGGACCCCTAAATGTACTCCCACTACTTTCATTGATGAAGTTAATTACTTTTTATGTCTCGGTCGGATGCTAGGTTTTATTTTCTTCACGGGTCGTAGTCGGAAGGCTTCTGGCTAACGGGGTCTGCATAGGTTGCTCCCTCTGTTGTTGCATTTATCCACTTCTACGACTCCTGCGCCCTTTTCTTGCTTCAATTTGTCTGTCCCGTATTAATAGCAATATTGAACTGCTTTCCTGTGCTCTTAAGCTCCAACCGCAGGCTACTAAGAGACCAAGACCTCTTGGTGCACCCAAAACTTGGGCGGGAATCATCTCCGTCGCTAGCTCCATTGCTGATTGAATGTCCTAATCGTTGCTCTGTTCGCTGCTGACTGGTAGCCAGACTGACTGACTGACTAATTATTTGGATTATTGTGATATTCGTTCATTAAGAACATGTACCACCGGTTAGTTCACGCATAATGTGATTTTTAATTATTCCTAGGGGAAGGAAAAGGAGCTTCATCCCCCAGGCTTTAATGTACTCACAGAGTACTTTTTAATTCTAGCCGTTAGGTTGTAGGACTATTTAGTCCCTAATAACCTAAGTGTAAGGCTTTTTAACATGAATGTGAAGCACGCTCTCATGTTAGTCTAGTTGGATTGAAATGCCCCAGGTGTCAACCAAAGCAGTATGTGACGCCCGCTACGATTGTTCGGCAGCGATGACGTCACATTAGGACACCTGGTCGTGTGGCAGGTGGAAATCGTTCCACATTCTGCCACGTGTACGATGTCCGAGCGTGGTAAAGGAGGAAAAGGCACTCGGCAAGCCATGCATGGAAGTTGTGTACTTCCTGAAACGCTAGCCCGTACTTAATTCTAGTCCAGTTGTAAATACGGACAAACTCAAACCAATAATGTGTTAGCCACCTCCTCAATTAATCAAATAATTCAAGTCAACAAATTTTGAATTTGATTCCGAACAAGTTTGAATTTAGTGTACATAGTGTACATTTCGTATTCTAATAAAAAAAACCAAAACAATCAATTAAGTCCAAATGACTTATAAAAGTTGAAATAACGCATAAGTAAATATAAGTATAAAAATTTTGACGGCGGTACCAAAATAAGTGAAATTAGGATTTAAATAGAGATATTATCAAATACGGCTTCCTGCCAAATGAAATCCGTGTACATTAAGGCAATGGTAGCAATCTTGTATCCCTCAATCTTTTCATGACTGATATTGTTGTGCTGCAGGCTTCAACCGGTATTGGGTTAGCTGTTACGGTATAGAAGGTTGTCACATAAGTTTCTCTGGTATCCACGGGGCTTTCGTCTTCCTGTTTTGAAAGTCTGCCAGTTAGACTTCCCATTAAACTCCTGTAAGTCCACTCTTTCATCGTTCAGCTAATATTTTCTTCACCGTTTCTCTGACATGGTTCAGGTGGTGCGCTTCTCACAGTGTTGGGCTTCCACGTGTAAAGCTGCTTCCTTCCTTCCCTCTCTGTCGGTCTCGGTGAAATTCAAATCAGCAACGTTGTTTAGTGAAGGTCTAAGGTAGAGCGGTGTAGAGTATTTTACTCTGCTAATTCTAGTGATATGGCCACATTCTTTGTTCTGTGATCCTACTGCACGTATTTCTTGCTCTTCTCGACCGTTCTAAATTTATTAATCAATGCAATATTTTCGTTTCTCACTTTAGGTTTTGGTGTAAGATCTTTTGCTTTCTTTCACCAATACCTTCAGGTATTTCTTCCTCTCTACCAGGAGGTTGAGCAGCAGCTATTTCAGTTGGAAGATCTCTTAAAATCATTTTTGTCTGTTTAGTTCTTATTGCTATCTTTTGAGTTTGCTCAGCAGTTTGTTTTAACGTGGGAAGAAGCTTCTGCAACTGTTTCATTAGCGTTTGTTACAGGTTTAAATAATATTTATGTACCTTCTGCATATTCAACTTGAGCTTCTTGGCGTTCTTGCAGTTTGTTTTTTTTAGAGCATCACGAGCATGAAGATATATTCTTATTGCTTCTAATCTCTCTCTAGCTAATCTACTACTGTAAGATTCCATTATTGATATCATAATGATTTAATTACTCACACAATACAGCAGTAAAGAGGATGCGACCACAAATAAGTGTCATGGTGGGTAAACACAAATTTAGAAAAACAGGAACGACAAAGATAAAGTAACAAAATAGACTAACCCAGTTAGAGAAGCTCACGGTTTTAGTTAGAGGTTTCGGTTTGGTGTTATTGACCTTATATTTTTCTTTTTTCGTATGAAGTTTTATTTTCATAAATTGACTTTAAAGCAAGTGGTCTGTTCACCCTCTCTGCTGCTGAAATAACCTTTTGAGAAACATCTTTTACACGGAATATTATCTACTTGTTGTTGCGACTTTTGTACAAACTTTACTTTGGACATTAGATGACGAGAAATCGAAGATGATGTGAACAGAGTTAATCGAATGAATTCTTGTTTTGAAAGATCCATTTGACTTTCCAAGGCAATCGTTCTATCTTGCATTTTTCTATTGTGGTGGTGGGTACCGCTTTTTTCGAGGCAGAAACAATAACCACATCAGTTGAATGTAAAGAAGAAACAGTAGCAGTTGGCCCAAATATTAATCGAGTGGGAAGAGAAGAAAAGGTGTCCATAACAGCTACAAGATGACGGTCGGTGTTCCCATATAGCAAATCGTGTATGGGAAATAAGCACGTGCTAATGTACTAACACACGGATAGATGGACGAAGATACCAAATGACATATATGCAAAGACGGATAAACAATTATTCTTAAAGATCATTACCCAGACTTGCAAGCAAACACATATTCTTACACGAACACACATTCTTAAATACAAGTACTCCTTTCTACAAGCCTTTGTCATTCAAAGCAACCATCCTTGTCAACAAAAATTAAGTGGTATTGGTGGTGGGGGATTAAGTATGGAGTGGCGTGAAGACCATTACGCATACTTACAAACACCCCATCCATCTTATGCAAATTATGTTCTTTCTTTGATGACTCTGTTCGTCATGACGTAGACAGGGTAAGATGTGTTGAAAAGAATCATGGAAATGATTATGGAACACAATATGTTGTATGGTGTTCCGATACTTCGAGAATTGATGATGAGATTGCCGAAAAATCGAACCGTATGTAGGGAGGAAAGGACTGAAAGTTTTGGCATGCATGTTTCTTCAAACAATAAAGGCATAACGCGGAGCAGTAAAGTGAAGTACCAAAGCATAGTTGACCCGAAGAGGACATCGTTTGTTGGGGTGGGCCTGCTGTCGTTCCGTATGCCAACAGTAATACTACCACTGCTACCACCATCGTCACTCACGAAATGTTATCATCAGTCCAACCTGAATTATTCGATTTGCTTGTCAGCATTGTTTTCTCAGGAAGATCATATGTCACAGTCGTTACTGTCGTCTTAATGCATTGATTTTGGCAAATGAAGAAACCAGTTCCACATAGGAGCTCATATACGCCTTTGTCAGTCTAATTTAAAAAAAATTATGTATACATGAAGACCGTCTTACCTTTTAGTCCAGACAATTCTCTTGCCTGACTACCATATAAATGAATCCCATTTGTGTTCATTCAGTGAAGTGTACACGCAAATTACAGTGTTAGGTTGGAAATCAAATTTGTAGCAATAACAAAACAAAAAGTAAAAAGCTAATTGCTTTCCATAGATACTGTCAGACAGAAGAGATTTTCAGATAAATAAATACTGGATACATATATATATATATATATATATATATATATATATATATATATATATATATATATATATAGACTGTGTGTGTATACACGCTGATCAAATGGATTCTTACTACTGTTGGATATTAAATAGATTATTACTACTATTGGATGTCAAATAGATGTGCTTACTACTATTGGAAATCAAATAGATCATAGTTATTACTGGATATAAAATAGATTATTACTACTAATGGGTATCAAATAGATTATTGTCATTACTATTGCATATCAAATAGATTATTGTTATTGTTATTGTATATCAAATAGATTATTACTACTGTTGAATATCACATAGTTTAGTTATACTATTGGATATCATAGCTATTATTACTGCTATTGAATATCATAGAGATTATTACTACTATTGGATATCAAATTATTACTACTGCTGGATATCAAATAGATTATTACTTCTATTGAATATCAAACAGATTATTACTATTATTGGAAATTTTCATTGCAACTACAAAAGACAATCACTGATTTTTAAGAGACTGTCGCCAATTACCTTTCGATGACTTATTTCAAGTTTTGTATTCGCCATAAGATTGCAAATTAATTTCCTTGAATTACACGTTTCAAATGAAACATGTTTGTAAACGTAAAGTGGAAGTGTTTCATATTTTCATTTTACTAGTGCTTTCAGTGATTTAAATTTATCTACATGTTATAGTTCATTTTTCGAAGAATTTGAAACCATCGTTCAAGTTTCAAGAATGTTTTCTAAATCATGTACATTTAGTCAGGGTATTTTTTAAATTATAATTAATAAAATTGCAATCACACTCACTATGAGTGTTTTCTACAAATTACTAGTGATTAACTAAAACTGATAATCAGTCACAGATGAATACAATTACTCTCTCTCTCTCTCTAAGCACATACATATACAAAGACATTTTTGTCACATCTTTGTAAACCTCATTAAACGATTACCCTTCAAAACTGAAATCTGTTGGGTCCCAAGTGTTTTATATTTTGAGGGGTTTCACTGTTGAACGTGTACGCGCGCGCGTGTGTGTGTGTTTGTGAAAACTGTTTCAAACCGCGACTTCTCAGACGTTCTTCTTCATTCAACTATTCTCAACTTCGGGAGATACATGGCCGCGACCCTCATGTTTTCGTATATGGTGCATATTAGTATAGGTGTGAGGTCTATATCTATGTATCTATGTCAGGTCTATATCTATGTATCTATGTCAGGTCTACATCTATGTATCTGTGTGTGAGATGTGACACGCAGCAAGTCGTACTCAGTCACTAAGGTACGTAAGCACTGGCGGGTAACATAACAGGGACAAGGGGCATTCGGCTTCTAAACGAATATCAGTTTTAATCTTGCTTGCTTAAGTAGTAGGGACGATGCCCTACATCAGACCGATCTGATATGAAATCTGATTGTACTGTGAAAAGCAGTGATGAAGACTAGTATAGTGTTGTGTTTTTGTGTTGTTCACTCATTTTCTGTGTATAATGCAGAAGGAACAAAGACTTGTTGTGGACCCAGCAAATGGCAGGGCGTCGTGCTACAAACTATTGGTCAGTTACTGAATTGTATTCATGCTTTCTCATTGATTGCCCATCCCCTATCCCTCACCTGCACACCCACCCACCCACACAGAGTACTTCTACATACCCCACGCAGAGTACTTTTACATTATTTATTTCTATGTTTATCATTTACTATCCATGTTTTTTGGGGGGATTGATGCTCGTTTGCCTCTGTGTCTTCCGGAATAAAAATGATTTATACCTTCACAAATGCGTGCACGTACACGAATACATATACTGAGTATGTATGTATGTATGTATGTATGTATGTATGTATGTATGTATGTATGAATGTGTGTGTGTGTGTGTGTGTGTTATTTCAAATAATTTCCAAATAATTTCACACAAATCAAAATCTGAATACAATAATATAAATGATTCTGCCTAGATGTTATTGCAGGAATAAATAACATTTCCAGCAAAGAAGATTATATTTAAAAAAACAAAACAAAACTAAGACTCAAAATAAGAGTCAGGATGTAGGACAATAGTTCATTTCCATAACAACCCAAGCTATAATTAAACATGGTCTGTTACTAAAATTATAATAAAGAATTTATAATAAAGACCAATATAAATATATTTACTTCTATTCCTAATAATTCTAATAAAAAGCCCATACTCATAGAGAGAATATTAGTTATATATTGTTTACAGAATTTTAAACAATCAATGATTTTGCTCAGTTAAAAAATGAACTTGATTTTGGGCAAGGCCAGCGCCAAAAAACAATTTGTACCATCCAATGAATACAAAGCTAACAATGAAAATGTTATATATATATATATATATATATATATATATATATATATATATATATATATATATATATATATATATATATATATATATATATATATATATATATATATATATATATATATATATATATATATATATATATATATATATATATATATATATATATATATATATATATATATAATTATGCGAATCTAATCTTTCCAGGAACGTACAGCAGGACCCAGGACTTTGCATCACTCGCCTACGTTACGTCCAGAGTGTACTACGACTACGACAACAAGCTTGTGGCGGTAAAAGAGCGTCGCCTGAACGAAACCGCGAGCATTACGACCGACACATGGAAAATTATGCAGTATTCTGAGGTGCGACTGTCCGTTTACAATTTCCATAGTTTGATAGTCGACGGGATAATCAAAGCATACAATCAACATATTATGTAACAGTTGTACGGACGTTTATGGTCAGTGTATGACGTTCGAAGTATTTTCAGGGAACATGGGCGCCCGCAGCATAGGTCAAGGGGGTGACGTGACCCCCAATCATACTGCAAATATATATATATATATATATATATATATATATATATATATATATATATATATATATATATATATATATATATATATATATTCCGACAAGTTTATGGATGCGTGGGGTCGTGGGTTTGATCCCCGGCCGAGTCATACCACTTACAAAAATGGTACTAACAGCTGCCTCGCTAGGCGCTCAGCATTAAGAGGTTAGTGTTAGGGCTGGTCGGCCTGGTGTCAGGATAATGTGACTGGGTTGAACATCATGCAACATATCTGCGACATGATGTCCCAGTGCTAGACATCACTATAAGCTGCTACACTGCATACATCGTAGCGATATGACTGAAAAATTGTTAAAGTTACGTTAAAAATCCAAAATCACACACACACACACACACACACACACACACACCGACAAGTTTATCATGCAGATAAAGCTCAAAGTATGTCACAAGAATTTGTTCAAAACGCTTAGTAAATATTAGCTATAGTTTCAGACTGCTTACTATATTAACTACGCAACTAACGCTCCCGGCCGTGACTGACTGCACACCCCCCCCCCCCCGCCCTGCAAAAAATCCTGCGGGCGCACATGACAGGGAATTGCCAGTCAGCTAAAGGAGGGGTGAGGCAGGTTTGGTCGTGTCTACACTTCTTTCTGCATTCCTCCTGTCTGACCGTCCGTCAGTGCTAAGTTCGGTTTTTAGCTATTTTTTATTTTGTATATACACTGTCGGTCGTAGTGACTAGATATTAAATGTTGATCACCGAAACCCACATTTTACTCATAATTAATAATTAGGTTGTACCCTGTATCTTTAGATCTATGTCATCGATCTCGAAATCACTGGCTAATAAAGCAGTAGAGAGTTTTTCAACTCAAGTATGCTTTAAACCAATAATCTGTTAATAACGATTAACTGCTTTTTGAGCTTTTCAACTCATTATCTTTCAGTAGGACTGCTCCGGTGGCCTAAAGGTTAGAGCGTCCGCCTCGGATGTGGGATGTCGCGGGTTCGAACCCCGGCCGAGTCATACCAAAGACTTGTAAAAATGGTACTAATAGCTGCCTCGCTAAGCGCTCAGCATTAAGAGGTTAGTCGGCCTACTGTCAGAATAATGTGACTGGATGGGACATCATGATACATGTCTGCGGCATGATGCCTCAGTGCTAACATCATTATAAACTGCCATACTTCAGACATCGTAACAATATGACTGAAAAATTACGTTAAAAATCCAAATCGCTCTCTGTGTGTCTCTCTCTCTGTGTCTGTCTGTCTGTCTGTCTCTCTCACACACACACACACACACACACACACACACACACAGAGACACACACACATGGAGAACCATATCATCGTACTTTCAACTAAAAGTTTATCTGGTTTGTTACTTCCTAATATTCCTCACGTGTTTCTAACAGTGTTTTCATTCCACAATGTTTTTTTTTTTATCTTTAATGTAAAAATAATTTCTGATCAACTGATATTGTTGTTCATATATGTTTCGTTAACAATGATGAACTCTTTTATATTCATCTACTAAAACTGCACATACGGAAGTTTGATTAGTAGCTTTAAATTATTAAATATATTATTATCAAGGATAACACGAATGTATTTATTGTAATCTTTTCCCCCGTAAAGAAGATGAAAAAATCTTCCACCAATTGTATTTGATATTTTAATACTATTTAAATGATAGATACAGAACTTGAAACATAATTAGGTGTCATCGAAGAGAAAATGACACCAGCCAAACATCACTAAAATTAAAGAATAAAACAAGAACTAAAAATTAATATATCAACTGGAACACACGAAGATATAAGTTGTAAAACCTTAACAGAAAAAGACTGGAAAAATGGACAAAAGGAAAACAAATTGAGAAATATATGAAATCTTTGTCAACGCGTTGTCATCAAAACTATCATCATTGCCAGATGTTGGCGGTACAATAAAGAATATGTTGACAATGAAGTGGTTAATAATTTTGGTGTGACAGTGCATGTAGTATTGCTGTCAGGTCAGGGTATGCCTGGTACCGTAAGTAATCATAGAAGGTAATACATCTGACTGTTGACCCAGAGTGGACAGCTTCACAAGGCTTCACCTGGAAAGACCTCTTCTGTGGAGTTTTCTTCTAATTATTTTTCTTCACTATTCATTGAAACTACTGTAATTATTTCAGGCAACATCCTACATCATAGAAAACGGCAGGTGCCAAAGATTGCCGTTGGCTGACAAAATGCCATCACAGTGCATACCGGGTAAAGTATTATTTTCTACAAAACATTGAGTATAGACTCTCTCTGTCTCTGTCTGTCTGTCTGTCAGTCTCTCACACACAAAGACAAACACACTCCACTTTTTAAATTGAATTATTCATTAATCTTGTGAAGCTATTGTCGTTATCAGTTAGACCGCTTTTCAATTGTAATCTTCAGAGCAGTGGCGTCACTCGGGTTGGTGTCACCCAGTGCGGTAGCTCATGGTGTCACCCCCATGGTCCTCATTCCGTAAAAGATAATACATAATCCTTAGTAATGTCATTTTGGTGTCACCCCCTCTGATGGTGTCACCCGGTGCAGTCCGCACCCCCCGCATCCCCCTAGCGACGCCACTGCTGTGCCTGCTATTCATGTATTTAACTATGATCGGCTGTCCGCTTATGAAATCCGACTAGACCGAGCAGTGTGTGCTCTGTAAAATTTGCAATTTTTCATTTTGGTGTCACCCCTCTGAGATGGTGTCACCCGGTGCGGTCCGAACCCCACGCTCCCCCCTAGCGACGCCACTGCTTCAGAGTCTTTATTATATTTGTGTATAAAAATGCAATGTATACTGGCATACATATACACGCGCATCTTTCGCGCTGTACAAAACACATTATTGTGCTGCCGATTAGTGTCCCGGGCAATACCAATGAATAATCATGTCAACATTTTTCTTAAATTACCTAGATATCACCCTCATTCAAAACTAAATTACCTAGATATCACCCTCATTCAAAACTAAATATATGTAGTGAACATAGGCAGTTGTTGTTGTTGTTGTAGGGTTTAACGACATTTTTCAGCACACGATAGGCTATACATGGCGGCCAGTATTAATGGTGGAGGAAGAACCCGGGAAAACCTCCGGAAAGAACCACCGACCCACGAGAAGCTACTGGCAGGCTTTCTCACATACCAACATTGGCCGAATCTGAGACTCGAACCCACGCAGACAGAGGTGAGATGGCAGTGATCCGTAACGGAGAGCGCTTTAGACCACTCGGTCACTCGGGGCCCCTGAACATAGACAGACTTAGACTTTAACCTTAGTCCATAGTGCCTCAAAGGTCCCTTGCTGGACCAAATAGTGCAATATTGAATTTATGAGAACAAGGTCCCCGTCGTGGCCTAAGGAAGAAGACCCCCATAGTGACCCAACGTGTTTACAGGTAAAGTTGGTGGTGGTGGTGGGGAATAGTGACAGAAAACTGAGCTTAGAAATCACACAAAGGTATATACATACATGGATAGTGATACAAAGAGAAATTCTTACATATAAATACACACCTGGAAAGAGAAATACCCCTAATTACGGAACAACACACATTCTTAAAGCAAACGCTCATACATACAGGCCAACACCCAGTATATTACAAGTACGTTAATTACAGACGAAACCAGAAACGCTTGTCGTTACAATCGACCACACATTCTTACAGACCAAAACATCCTTTGCGACAAACACTCTTACTTATAAGCAAGCACTGTTACTTATAAACAAACACCTTTCCTTACCAACACAGTTCTAGGAGGAAGGTTTTCATTGTGTAGTATAATATAAATTTATTTCTTGTATTATTTGTTTGGATTTTAAAAATAAAGATGGCAATCGCGATTGTTTTTCTCTTTTGCGATCCAGAGTAATCTATTATATGCCGAAGCAGATTAAAACGTTTTTTTTTTTTTTTTTTGGGAGGGGGTCATGTTTGCTGTTTCTGGCCTCTGTTTGGAATAAAGTAAAAAATACTCTTCACCTATATGTAGAGAAAGAAAGAACTATGTGTATACGTCTTAAATATATTTGGGTTGGGAGAGAGAAACAATATTTTATCCAGATCCGAATTACTTTCCGTCAGTCTTGCTAGTGCAGTTATTCTTTATCAACTTTGAATTTTAATGTCTTCATACAAGATGGTGAAACATACAAATATGGGCAGTCAAGTGAATTTTTAAGTTTGATTTTCAAACCATCCGTAACTATTGATGGTCAATAAATTTTCTCTGACTTTGATTTTTTTAAATGTTTTATTACCTTTATACCGGATGGAAAGACACTAAAATAAAGAATGGCCCAGCAACTGCATATCTACACTTAATTTGCTATGTTCTCATCCCTCTAATACTGCATGTTAAAACACAAAAGTGTGAGTGTTTCATACGCTAAAGATCCGTACTACCATTGAATTGCACCACATCGATGCACCACTCAGTAACTCTAAAAACAAAAACTGAAGTAGCACGCTATTTTTCCCCTAACTATCCAGTAAATCTTATAGCAAAACAATGCATGATAACGCTGATTTGTTTTCCTAACTACTCAGCAAACCTAATTAAAAAAAAATTGCAGGGGCATGCTGATTTGTTTATATTCGCATCTACAGACGATGGTCTTACTGTTTCCAAGTTTTATGGCGATCCACTCAAATAAGTGAGACTAGTTGCGTTTTTCCACAAACACAAACACAATTATCGGTTGTACGTTAGTTAATGTCGCGGCATTTGGAATAAAATGCCCTGCCCAAGGACACGCAACGGTAACTGTCCCGGGTTGATCCGATAATAGTATCTGAACCCAAACCCTTCTGCTCACGAGTCCGTCATGCTAAGCACTGATCACTCTGGCCCGTTAAAATTAACAGATATGAGATAAAACCAACGGATATAAAAGGCTGAACACTGTGGCCTACCGTGTTATGTTCTTCTAGATTGATCAGACTGACATATTTCCAGAATCTTGCATGTCCTCTGTCCTTCTGTCTTCGACAAATCATCGGAGTATCTCTGAATGTCTTTTTGTTAAATTATTAGATATCTGGTGGTTTAGTACATTTTTTTTTATCGACAATACTATTGAATTTCCCCACAAACGAAAAATGTATTCATTTTAGATGGTTGTTATGAGATCTAACATTTTTTCGATATTATAGTATGTTGTTTGCTCCAATTTCCCAGGCATGATAAAGCCAATAATGTGTTGTAAGTACCGTTATAAACCAACCATCAAATGAAAATATTTCCTTTACTTAATACCGGTGTCCGCTGGTCCATTATTCCCTCCCCCCAAATCAATAAATTAGTCTGAAAATAAAACAGAACATGACTAACTTTGATCGACAGTGAAAGACAATATCCATCCTTATCTTGTTATTTTATGTTATAAATCAAGCCCATAATGCATGCTATCTTTTTTAATTATAAAATATACATGCAGCAAATTATGTGTTGTTATGTGTTTTCACACTTGGCGTTACTTTGATTGTAGACCAAGCTGTCAGCATTGGCACGCATAAATACCCCGGCTTTGACGTAGACATATGGTTCGTTAAGGACAATAATACGGGAAAGTCAACACGTTATGGCGTCACCATTGATTCGTGTATGTACGTCACAGAGTCGTATATAACTAAAGGACCAGGTAAGTTTCTAAAAAAAATTTTTTCAAGGAGGGATATTTTGTGTTAGAGGAACAATTAAAAAAGTTTAGATGATATTATGTATTGTATGCAAGTTTAATTTTAATCCTAATATTTACCGGCTGCATAGGTAATTACACGAGATAGTTTGTCCAAGGTAATTAAAAATCCAACATCATATTAGGGAAAATATTAAATTACAATTCAGATATTTCCAAGCTGATCTATACCGAGCTGAACGAAAGCATAACCTGTCCTTTTCCATATGAGTTTTAGTTTGAGTATTCAATAACAGTTTGTGTGTTCTAATTATTTATTGCTCGAAGTCACTGATCGACCTTGCAGATTTCAGGATCATCAAATTCTGTCAGTTCCAGCTCTTCACCAAATTTAGTGCAATGTTTGAGCTATTTAAATAGTAAAGAATATGGATATGTAACAGTTTTAGACAGAATTGGGATTTGCTTCAAGTGATGTTGCTTCTTGAAAGAAAGACCCGTGATTTTTCAAATAAAATACTATATCCGTTTATCCTTAAAAGATGTACCAGACATTGGAGAGTACATAAAGGAATTGAACATACCAATCTTACATGGAACATACAAAGTGATAATAGGTAATAGTTTGACTGAAATTGTATTTGAAAACACGAATGAATAAAGAACATTAATGCCAGAGCTACAAAAATCATTCAATAATGTTAACTCAGAGTCTTTTACAGAACATCATCAATCAGCAGTAATCTTTTGCCAATTGACAACTTTGACATTTTAGAAAATTAATTGAAAGGTGTCAACTTGACATCCAATGGAATTAGGTAATTCACTGGACAGTTATCATTCAATGTAAACTTTCCTCTATCTTTGATAAATGAGTAGTGAAGGGGGATACATTAGCGACAATGGGAATTAGCATTACAGACACGCCCCCCCCCCCCGGGACAGATTAGCGACAATGGAAATTTAACATGGAGAAAAATCGTGGGATTGTTTAGCGACAAGGGAAATTAACATGGAGAAAAATCGTGGGACTGTTTAGCGTCAAGGGAAATTAACATGGAGAAAAATCGTGGGACTGTTGAGCGTCAAGGGGATTTGAACATGGGAATAGGGGACTGTATAGCGTCAAAGGAATTTAAACAGGTTGGGACTGTATAGCGTCAAGGGAAATTGAACATGGGATTTTTTTTTTAAAAAAAAATAAAAAAATAAAAAAAGGGGTAGGCAATCGAAAGTCATTCTCTATTCGAGACCTATGAGTGGCCCTGAAAAGGACCTTTGGGTTTCTTCTTCTTCTTCTTCTTCTTCTAACTCCTCCACTTCTTCCACCAAGTCTTCACTTTTTCCATTATTCCTTTCTTCTTCTTTTTCTCCTCTGGCATCCAGTCTGGATGGCCCAAGGCTCTAAACTTTTCCTGGACTTTGATCCAATTCTGATTGAGCCTCTCAAAATCTGCCTGTTTCTTTTTGTTTTCCTGATCTTTTCTTTCTTTATTCCATCTCTCTTTAATCTTCTTTACCTCTACCTCCATCACTTTTCTCATCAACTCCTCTCCTTTCTTCAGTCTGTCCTGACCTCTCTCCACAAAAGAGCACTCTGTCCCATGTGACATATTTTCAAGAAAGCACCTGACTTTGCTTACATTGTCAAGTGCTTCCTTTAGGCTTCCCACTCTGACATAGGTGGGATTTATCATACCTCTCAATCTCTTTTCCTCCTCTTCTATCATTTCTGCTATCACTTCTTTTGCTACGTTTAGGCAGTTAGCGTAGTCCAGATACTCTGCTATCTTCCATTCTTTTTCTAGTCTCTCCAATACATAGATACCATCCATTATCCAATTGTATATATGTACCAAGTTGTTGAACAACTCACTTGCAACCACCATTTTCGTTTTTATTATTCCGTAGAATGTTTCGAACATCAAACCTTGTGGGTTCTTATAGTGAAAGCGCGGACGTGATGGAAAACATCCCCCTAAGGCATAAAATTGATATTACCTAGATCATGACCAAACAACGCGCGGACGTGAAGGAAAACATCCCCCTACTTTTCTCATTTCATATGATCTACTATCCACATACGTGAACCAGCAATAAACAAACCCCAAATCTACTATTTACACACGCAAATCATTGAAACTAAATCCATAATTTACTATCCACACAATCGTACTTGATCTGTTACAAAACCCAAACTATTCTCTCCACATACGCTAAGAAATAATAAACAAACCCATAATCTACTATTCACACAAACGTACCTTAGCTCTTAAAAATACAAACACACAAACACACAAACATATACCCTCACACTAGGAAAAAAAAAGAGTCAGTGTTTATATTCACACTACTCTACATACACACATTGGCAAATCGATTGTTATTTCTTTTCTAGAGTATTGGGTAGCCCTGAAAAGGGCTGTTTGTTTTTGAACTCCAGATGCACCTATCTAATGCTGGCACCTTCCTGGTCTGGCGCCACACACACATCTTCTTCCCCAGTCTCTTTTCACTCTTTTTTGGGGGAGAGCAGAGGCGGGATAAGTGGCTTCAGAATCCCAATTTTCTGTCTCTGGGATTCTGAAATTTCTTCTCTCCTTTTACTCCTCTTCTTTTTTTCTTCTTTCCTCCTCCTCTCTCATACTTCCCACTTCGACAATGGCCTCCGCGGCCAGTTCATTTAACAGGCGCCTGGCATATTCCAGGTGCATCTGGAGTTCTAGTAGTTTCACAATTCTGGTGTTCATTCTGGTGGTGTTGATCAATCAACAAGGGTAGCTAGACTGCCGAACGAGTTTCAATTTATAGTAAAAGCGCGGACGTGATGGAAAACATCCCCCTAAAAACATAAAATTGATCTTACCTAGATCATGACCAAACAACGCGCGGACCTAAAAGAAACACTCACTCACTTTTTTATACTACCCATTACTATTCTAAAAAAATTTCATTAATCACTTCAATATACTATCCACATACGCAAAGCAATCAAGCTCCAAATCTACACTCCCCACACCTCTAACAGCAAAAACAAAAAAAGGACATGATCTTAATCTACTATCCACACCAACGTACGTTAGCACTTACAAACACACAATCTTATACACAAACACATACCCTCACACTATAAAAAAAGAGTTAGTGTTTATATTCACACTACTCTACCTACACACATTGGCAAATCGATTGTTATTTCTTTTCTAGAGTTTTGGGGTAGCCCTGAAAAGGGCTGCTTTATTTTGTTTGCTATGGCAATCTTTTAGTTTCTAAGAATGCGACGTCCTTTGAGGATAGACTTTCTGACGATAGGTCTGCTTCTTCGGAAAGAGAAGAAGAACTCTTTGGTGTCGATACGACAATCGACAAAGCCTCTGTCAGGTTCAGGTTCCTGCTGCTGCTGTTGTTGTTGTTGCTGCCCTCTCTGCTGTTTCTGAAGTATGTACTTCTCTGTCCATTCTTCTTTTTCCCTGTTCACTTCTTCTCTGAAGAGCTCTTGTATCAGGTCTTCAGTGACTTTTAGCATTCTCACATTCTCTATTTCTTCTGGCTTCGGCATCAGACTGTGTCTGACCCTATGCAAATTCACGTAGGCTTCGTAAAGCTTAGCTAGTTTGGAGCACATCTTCATAGGAGGATGAGTCGACAATGGATGGTTAGACTCGAAACTACCCCGGTTCTTAAAGTCAAAGCGCGGACGTGAAGGAAAACATCTCTACACGGTTTTCGAGCCGGAACGTTCAATCAGTGTCATAAGAGGGATAGTAAGAAGTCAAAGAACATGAATCAACATTCTTATAGCCAAACAAAAGACAAAGGCATTTTTTTCAAAACAAAACATTTTTTATTCAAACATCACTTATCACTAACCAACAACTCTAAGATTTTTTTTAACAATAACTCAATCATATAACATCAAACTTTTTTTTTCTAATGACAAACATTTTTTTCAATTAACACTCTACTTTAAACAGGGTTGACAACGTTGTGAATGAAATTGTGATTTCCACTGTTGGAAGTCATTAGGCCATTGATGGACACTACGTTTCCTAGCTTGAGACAAAAGATAAGCATAATGGTCACAAAACCATCGATCTACTTTCACATCGTTTCTAGAAGAAGAACGAGGATCAAAATGAGTCACTAAATGTTCTAAGGAATAGCCCAGGCTGCAATGATGCAGAAAATACACAAAATATTGTCCACACACCAAGGAATCTGTGCCTTGTAATTTCACATTATTGAATCGGGTGGTCTGAGCATTTCTTCTCATAAAGTCAATGATATCGTCTTCCAAAGGGGGCAATCCGTACGAATCGAAATATTCCACACATCCTTCTTGAGGAAAGTAGACGGCTACCCAGTGGGTTCCTGGGAGATGACTGTCGTCCGTGTTGATCACGTAAGCTAGATGGTCTTGAGGTTTGCGATGAGGGAGTTCATCTTTAACACAGACGACAGGATTCCAAGAAGACGTATACGAACTGTGGTTCAAAAGGTAATAAAGTTCCCAGGTATCCATTTGTGTGTTGTTTTTTCTTCTTCACAGGTAATAATAAGTCTTCAATTCGATCCTGACTTTTTGCTTGAAAATGTCTGACAAATAACCGTTTCTTCGTTTCGTCTCCTCACTTTGATTCAGGAGAGCTTCGATGCGATCGATCTCTTGAGTGGTTAATGGTGGACAAGAATGTTCACGCAAGTCTTTATACCATGGATGCAACACGTCTTCGTCCGAGATGAGACTCCAAGCATCGTCCAGATACTTGTCCAATTTTTCTTCTTGACTCAGCATCAGGCATTTATCGTGTTGAATTTGACTGGGATGATCGTTTTGACATCCATAGCAATCTTTCTTGATCAGTTCCGTCATTTTTTCGACCAAGTGTTTGGCAAAACAGGAGACTAAATGGGCTTCTTGTTCTGGCCATCTTGACTTCATCATGATAACTTCTTCTTTTTCCATGGTCTCCTCACATTCCATCTCCAAAGTTTCTCCACTAGGTAAAGAGGGATAACAGTCTTCCATGGCTTCTAATAGTCTAGAATGACTTCTCTCAAACTGTTGATTTCTATGGTATTATCGAATTCTGCATACAGGATGACGTTCACCGTTTTATCAGGGTCTCGGTTTGCAAACTGAATTTCCACACGAATCTAGCCGGATTTTATAGGGTGGAAATGTCCCTCGTCGCTGCCTTGGTCTGGAGTGAAATCGAAAGCCCACAAAGCATAACCTCCTGCATAATCCTCGTACGTAATGCCGTGACTGGTGTTGGTTCCTAACTGTCCGGTGGCTTCGTACAGGGACAAGTACGATCTCAAGTAATTCTTCTTCTCAAAGTCAGGTTCGAAAGGTCGGGTACACAAGGTTTTTCCATCGCGACTGACTTCGATCTTGGACACGCCAAAGTGTTGAAAGTAGAAAGGATTTTTAGCGATAGCTCCGTTGAAGGCTTCATTCTCGACCATACCAACGATTAAACGTTTGGGTAGCTGTCCTTGGAACAGATGATCTTCGATCATGGATCGCTGTCCAGCAGGAATGGTGAAAGTTTTCACTTCCACGCGACGTATGGGATGCTTGGCGATCGTTCTGCTCAACGTCTGACTAATGTCGTTTCCCACTTTGGGTAACACTTCCACGCGTCGTACGTAGAATCTGGCTTCTTGGATTTTGGTTTTGTAATCGTCAGTATCAGCCAATAAATGGAAAGCGGTATTGCTGCGATTCAGTCTCAGGCGGACATCCACCCCGTTCAGCAAATATTTCTCTTGCAACCACATGTCCAAATGCAAACGATCCATCAGTTCTAAACTTTTGTTGAGTCCTTTGATTTTTTTTTCTTCGTTCTACAAATCCCTCATTGTGTTTTTCTTTTCATCAGCTTCCAATAATTCAAACTGGTCTACTTCGTCAGGTTCCCATAGCACACAGGCATTGAGATGAGTATTCTTGGCATCTATTCCGTACGTCAAGAGATTCTCCAGGTAGGCACGATAAGGGTAAGTATCCATGCTGCTACTGACTAGTTTGTTATTCAAGTACAAGTCCATTCCACTGAACAAGGAATGCATGAAATTGTTGACGGGAGCTACTGCTTCATCGTTTATAGGACCTCCAGTCTTATCTAGAACTTTGACTTTCAGGTACAAGTAACTGCTATTCAGATCGATGTAATCTTCGGGCTGTCCCTTGATGTCAAACTCGATGGGAGCGGAATCCGTCAATGAGGAGACGGGGTGAAATTCCACCCATTGGGATTCTTGCATGGTCATCATGGTAGAGGGCATGGCAAACAGATCCAGTTCCGACTTGGAACAAGCGCAAGATTATCGGTGCATCATTTTGTTCTGTGTCTCAATAATCGAAAACGTCTAAGTCTCGAACGGTTCTTCTTTTCTTTGTCTTTCTCGCTTTAGAAGTGTGAAGTCTGGTGAAAGGGTGTTTTCTTCGTCGTCTCTTTCTGCCTTGTCCTTGCTGAATGCCTGATTCGGTAGCGTGCAGGGCATTTATAGGTGTGTCTCGTCGGCCCAAAAGGTCTTTACCCGTTTGTAGCAAGACATTTTTGCCTGCCCTCATGAAGGCTTCTTTAGGGTTTTGTTTGTCGATGATGACATTTTGGAGAAATTCTTTGCCTTGTGTCAGTGCCGCATCTTTCAAGGCGTGCAATCCGCGTGTCACCATCGGTTTTAACACCGGAGCCACCGAACGAAAGGCCGATTTTAACATATCTCCTAAACCGTGTCCTCGCTGTCGAGCAACCCCTCGGTACACTGGATACATGACTTACGAGTCGTGAGAAAACCGTTTTCGAAAATGGAGTTTCACCGTGACTTTTCCTTTGGTGAATGGAATATTTTGTCCCAAATCTCCTTTTATAGTAATGTTGACTGTGTCCAAATACGACTTGCTGACAGGCAAATAGTGAGGATGTACAAATTCGCGGTGGACGTGGTAAGTGTTTCCACCTTCCTCGTCAGCGTTCGTGGCAGAATCCACTTTGAAAGGAATGACACGCAGTAACGGTACGGAGGTGTGTCCCACCACGTTGTACTCCACCACATCGGAATACACGAACATCAAATTCAGTCCTTGATTCAGTTCTCCCGGGGTACGAAATAACTTGCTAAAAGACTCGTTGTCGTAAATGATTGGTAATTCGTTTTTCTTCATCATGGCCATTCTCATGTTCATGTCTCCGCCCAACATATCAAATAATTCAGGACAAAATAAAATGGACAGGGTTTTACTCCCGTCAAATTTCATCGAGAAGCGACGAGCTGCTTTGTGGTATTCCATGATGACACTTTTTCTGACACTTTCCAAAGCTTTCAGAAACACGCCATTAAACCTGGTGGCTATGGTGCTGACCAAATGTTGACCACTAAAATAATAGCCTGGGGGAATGAACAAGTAATAGGTGGTGT
The DNA here is from genome assembly GCA_028554795.2 of Sinohyriopsis cumingii. NCBI lineage: Eukaryota > Metazoa > Mollusca > Bivalvia > Unionida > Unionidae > Sinohyriopsis > Sinohyriopsis cumingii. The sequence goes on from CM068836.1 coordinate 12,765,795, forward strand.
ACTTTAGATTTCGTGAACGGGATTTCTTGTCATATTTGACATGGGTATCCAAGTACTGTTGCACTTGCTCGTCATGAACTTCCACATCAAATTTATTTTGATTGGAAAGGACATTGAAGACTTGGGTCGGGTGAATGATTTCCACTAAAGCCACTTCCCAATGGGCTTCGTGATCTAACTGGATGGCCTGAGGTAATTTGGCCGTGTAACAGCACAACGTGTTGTTGGGAAACACCTCCATGGAACTGTCACTGGGTAAGGTCAAGTAAAATTGGTTTTTGTGACTCATAATTCCGGAGTTCTGTGGCTGTCCGAGGGGTTACTGGACGTCAGAGGCGTGTCTCCGCCCAAAATGGGGTTGTTGTTGTTGTTGTTGTGGTTGTTGTTGGAGTGGTGACTGGCACTGCCACTGGACACAAGGTTCCCGTGGTTCCCGTTCGAGGTGAATTTCAGGGAGGGATTGGGAAGCAGGTAACCGATGCAACTGCTCAATAAAATGGTCCACAATTGTTTGTCTCCTTGTTGCAAACTCAAATTGGCAATGGCTGCCCCGATGACACAATACACCACGAAGATTTGGCAGAAAAAGACGATTTGCGTTTTAGGCACACGTTCTCCACACCACACCCACAAGGGTTGTTTTTGTAAATCTTAGGTGAAGGAGTGGTCGACGTAGCTGCGTCTGTGTGAAAGGGCATGATGGTCACTTCTTTTTATAGTCGATGACTTGCGAAGCGTCGATCTAAGAATCAAAACTGGGTGGATATCCTTTCCAACGTACTTTCACTTCTTTGACACGTCGTTTGCCCACTTTACGGGTTCTGCGTTCGAGAATGCTTTCGATGTCGTACACGTCGTCTTCTTTTTTGGTCACACGTTGTAACTCGGGCAAAAAAAAACGTTCCTTTGAGCACTTCTCCGTTCATGTCTTCCAATTTATAGACGGTAGGATGATGGCCATGCACTCGTCCAGTGACACGAAACAATTCGGTCGTCCAGTTAGGTAAGTAACCTTTGTCGAAAGTGCGTTTGGTTTTGCCAATGCGCACCCAATCTCCTACGGCCAACTCTCCACTTTTCTTGGGGACAGCCCTCGTTGGGGACGTACCAAACAGGCGCTCAAACACCAACACTTCGTTGTCGGGAGTCACTTCTTGCGGGGCACGTCCGATGCTTCGATGGTAAGATTGGTTGTACGCTTGCACCAGGTGCGGTAAGATGTCGATGTACTTCAGAGTGTGGTGATTCGTAAAATATTTCCACATGCGTTCTTTCAAAGTGCGTTGAAAACGTTCCACGATGCTGGCTTTGGTTTCGGGATTCTCGGTGGTAAAAAAATGAATGTCACGTTTCTTTAATTCTTTTTGGAAAGCTTGGTTCAGAAAGTCGGTACCTTTGTCCGTTTGCCATCGAAGAGGGTGACGACCACTTTGTTTCAACACCCGTTGCAGGGCTCGCACTAACTCGCTGCTCGATTTGGAAGTCAAGGGCCCGACCCAGGCAAATTTGGAAAAGACGTCGATGACACAAAACAAATATTTGTATCCGTGATTGTAGCTGGCCAAATGAGAGACATCGGCTAAGTCGGCTTGCCATTGATGATCGATGCCTTCCACTCGGGTGCGACTTCTGGCAAACTTGCGTCGAATGGGTTTGTGTAAAGTGTAGGTAGCTTGTTCTTGTAACCATCGTTGCACTTGAGGTAAACGGAGACTTTTCAGTCGCGTTTTGGCAGCACGATACAATTTTTGAACTCCTGCGTAATTTCAGGATGCGAGGGATCGTAGTAAATGCTGGCTAAGACTTTTTCCATTTTTTTTTTGTGTTAATAAGTCACCCACTCTTCGGTGATGCTACTTTGGGTGGGTCGAAAGGGTGGTTTGGAAACAGATTTACGTGTCCGATGGGCTACGGGAGTAGAAGTCGAAGGTAGTGGTGGTGGAGGTGGCAATGGAATGGCTTTGGTCTTCTTTTCTTTTTTCACTTCTGGTTTCCCTTCTTTCTTTTTCACTTCTGTCGAAGGAGGAGTGGACATCATCTTTTTAACCCAAGTTTTCATTTCTTCTCGTTGGGGTGTGGGGGACGGGGTCAACAAGGATGCTGCAATCTTACTCGAAATGGGAGCTGCTGACGGTGTTTGAAACACTTCTCGCATCTCTTCTTCCTCAGGTCTTCGTGGGGTAGCATCTCTGGTGACCCCTAGGAATGGTAGTAGTGGTGGTGGTGGTGGTGGTGGTGGTAATAATGATGGTGCTGAACTTTTCATCAAGGTCTTAAAATCTTTCAAAGTGGGTAGAGCTGTTTCGTCTAAAGCTTTCTGGTGAAAGAGTTGCAGTCGTTGCAAGAGTTGACCGTACTTTTGCGATTTTTCTGTTTCGGACAAATCTTGGCGATCCATCAAGGACTGCAATTCGTGTTGTAACTGGGACATCTCGCTCAAATGGGGATTGGGAGGGAAATGCGGGGTGCGTTGTTCTTGCCACCGATGGTATTCCATCCATCGTTTGTAAGGCACTAAAGCTAGTTTTCGTCCTTCCATGGGGTTGTCAGGGGTCGATTCTGAGATCTTGGGACTTCCGAAGGCCTTTTTATCTTGCTCCCACCAGTCCTCCCAACATGGTTCCCAAGACTCCTTTCAGTATGGGGCCTAACAAGAGAGGTAAAATACCTCCACGTTGCACTAACATCTTCTTTTTTTGACGAATGGGAATTTTCTTTCGAACCATTTGGCGAAGAACGTGACCATGTTTGCTTAAGCATTGTTTCTGGTGTTTGGACAAAGGGATCGTGCCTTTCAAAACGTTCAAACAACATTCGCACACGGTATCGATGATCTCTTTGGAGGCCGTTTGAATGAGTTTTTTTCGTAGGGGCGGAGAAGCTTTGGACAGGACAGATAACATGTCCCCATGTTTGGCTAAACGTGGTGGCAGTCCTTTCCTTTTCTTTCCTTGGGGTTTTCTGGAGGGTGACATCTTTGAGTCTTCAGGAGCACCGAAAAAACACTGATACCCGACTTGGTCACAGGCCTTTTTTATACTGGAACGCGTCGCCACTGGTTGTCTTTACGTCGTATCAGTTTGAGGACAGGCATGACACGTCGTGGAGGGGTTCGCAACGGACTAAATCAAGCCAGTTCTTGCTTGGACAAATCCAGTAAACTTTGTAACATGCCCGATCTTTCTTGGACTTTGATTTTGGGAGAAGGTACTTTGTGAGCAGCAGCCACTGCCACTAAATTGGAGGGTCCTGCCACTGGGGAAGTTCTTGGTGTGATCAACGTCTCCAAGTACTCTTCAGTTCTTGGTGTCATCAACGGAGAAGTGGATGAACGTGAGGCTACCGGAGACGCAGTCACCGCCGTGGCAGGTCGTGGTTTGCGAGTGTAAGGTTGCGTCCTGGCCGAAGAAGTGCCCCTCTTGCGACTAGTTTTCTTCTGTGGACTTTTCTTTTTCTGGGGACTTTTTCTCTGTTTCTTTTTCTGGGGGCTTCTTTTCTTTTTCCGGGGTGGTGTCTGGTAAGAGGAGGGTCCCGCCACTGGATAAGTTCTTCTTGGGGACCTGGTCTTTTTCTTCTTCTTGGAGCTTCGTTTGACTTTTTTCTTGGGGAGAAGTTTGGGGGCATTAGGATCCCATCTTAAGAGAGAGCGAATGATGACCCCTCCTAGAGTACCGCTTCCTCCAGGTTTCAAAATGATCTGTTTTTGGTTTGAGTGTCGATGCGGGGATCGGCCAGTTGGATCAAAGCAACTTTGTTTCGATCAAAAAAGCGTTTGGTTTGATGAGGAATCTGAATGATTCCTTGGAGTATTTGACTTGCCGTCACCGTGAACCATCGTAAGACTTCTTTGAGACTAGCTTCTAAGACACGAGCTCGTATTTGTGGATTTTTTCCTCGACTGATGCCATACAAGGCACGAATCAATTTGACGGGAAGATGCTACTGAAGGGACGTCATGTTCACACTGTGTGAGACAGACGAAAAGGGTCTGAGGTTTTTATAGATTTTTTTTTGTGGAGTGAAATTAAGTCGAGGACGGAGACGTGTACAGGACAGGTCCTCCGTCTTGGCACCAGTGGTGAAACAAGTGGGTACGAAATCGCAAATCCTCGGGGGTCGTAGGTTTCAAATCGACGAGTAAATAGGCGTGTGGCGTTTGAGTGGCATCGTCGTACACCTGAGTCAGCCAAGGCGTTCCTAACTGTTTGGCTAAGACTTGCACATGCGATTTATCTCGAGGACTTTTAAACAAGACCACGTAATGCGCATTGAGACTGATGGTGCGATGGGCTTTACTTTGTTGAAACAAATTTTGGGTGATGTAAACGACACTGGCATTACGGTGATGCCCTTTGCGCGTGAACCACAGTTTAATTTCTTCTTCGTGTTCTCCTAACATGTCGTCAAAAATGACCAAATGGGTTTGACGGGAGTCAGAGACGATGCCGTCGTCTTCTTTAGGAATGCCTTCCACAAACACGATGGAATCGCCTTGACTTTCTCGCAAGAGGCTGTACGCCGATTGTCACTCTTTGTAACACCACACGATCCGCTGAGGTGGCCGATCGATCAAATGATGTTTATGTTCGATCAAACGTTTGACGAATTCGGTTTTGCCTGAACCGCTAGGTCCAGCAATGAGGATGTTAAAGGGATGGCGAAGATACACAGCCTCCCAACTGGCACGATCTAAGTGTTCGTCGATGACTTTGACAGTAGAGGAAGAGGGAGCAGAGACAGCAGAAGTAGCCATAGTGTTAGGAATGTCACTTGTGACACGAAAACAGACAAGACGAGAGTTTATATACTTTTTTTTCAGAACACGTTTATTGAATGTTTTAAACATGAATACGAAAGACAAAAATACATAAAAGCCAAAGGCTTAAGTACAAGGATAAAAGGCACATGATAACCATTAACATGGAATAAACACAAGTGTCTGTACAACATGTTTTGGGTAATGTTCTGACCAGTTCTATAGTAGGGGGTAAGGTCACACAAGTGTCCTCCCGAAAGGGTCTTTCAGGTCTGTCCACGATAGTCCCGTCCTGGGTGACGGGTTCTTCTGGCACCGTCATTAACACTGGTTGAAAAGTAACTTTTTTTCCTTGAACAACTCTCGTGCATATTGGGCCACTTCTTGGGTGCAAGCCTGAAAATCCCATTCTTTCCAGGCACGGACATCTGTCCAATGGGGGTGTAAGTCACAAGCTACACACACATCGTCATACACGTCCTGGGTAGCTAAAAGTTGACGAATCTTTTTTTCCCGTAGAGGTCGAGAAGTATCCAGATGAAATCGCAAGGCTTTGAGCAAAAGGAGTTTTTCGTGACCATTTAAGGCCATGGGGGGTGTGGTAAGTACTGATCGTAAAGAGTCCACAAGGAATCGGCTGGTAAACGAAATCCCAGAAAACAAGTCACTAAGACACACACCACTTGTCGACCCAAATTGAATGGATACAGTTCTTGTAATAATCGATGGTAATGATCCACGGTTTGAATATGGTCATTGAGTTCCTTCCACGGAATCTGTTCAATAATATGTGACATAATCCGTGGCATGGCAGCCTGATTTTATAGTCTCTTTGTTTCGGAAGCAATAAAGGTAATTTCTAACTAGACATGTTCGTTCTCCAGTAGGGAATTTAAATGTTACATACTGTAACCGAAACGTCAGAGTTTGTCTAGATGTTTCGTCTTCCGCTAAGCAGATTCCACGTAACATATGTTGGTTATCCTTTAATTCGTCTTCCTCAATACGTTGCAGTAGGTGAATCTCGAAGTAACCAAAATTACGAACGTTTATTTCATTCACAAAGTGAAAGTGTTCAACAAGGTCTGACCACTGAAACAATTTCTGACGAATCAGTCCTCTTATACCATTCAGGTACCAGTGGTTAAAGATCTGGTGACGTAACGGATGCAATTGTTCTTTACGTTTGACTTGTATTTTGACCAGCTCTCGGTAAATCCTTTCTCTCAACTCCACAGGCAAAGCACGAATGTTCTCTTGTAAAGTATCCATGAATAGGTCAGTCCGTACAATTCGCAATCTTCTCCTAGAGCAAAAGTAATCCACATAGTGAGTAATTTCTGACCACTGCCATTCAGGGTAACGTCCAAGAATGTCACTGAACTCTTTTGATGTAAACGGTCTAGAGTAATACAATAGGACGAATGCACACTTGACCCAAAGAAATCTAACACACTGGTTGACCTTTTCACTTTCCTCTTGCGAATTTCACGGCACAAAAGTTCTACAGTCACCCATTGAGATTTCACTCTGGCAAGTCCCTGCCAAACTTCCTTGTAAATCTTCTCTTGCAGTTCTTTAGGTAATGATTCAATATCGTTTTTGAAATGAAGTTTAAATACTGGTCTCGGTGATGTCAAACATTTGACTCCTATCCAAACTGGTTTCTTCTTCGTCAACGACATGGTAAGTTACTTTAATGTCTCGGTCCCACTAAGGGTAAGTAATGACAATTCGGTGACCATCGAGCATGTTCTACGTAGGCCGAATCTTGCGGTTCCCAGTGGTGAAGTGACACACCGCAACTGAAGCACTTGACTTTATCTCCTTCGCCCAAGTAGAAAAATCCGGCTCTGGCTAATTCTTCGGGGGTCGGTCCTCCCAGATACTTAGGCCATTTTCCTTTGAACGATTGAAAACGATTTTCAAAGTTGCAGTATTCCGACAAACTCACAAGGAACGAATATTCGTCTTTCACAGGTTCGTTTCGATGAGGGTTGGGTGACATGGACAGGAGTTTACTCAGGGCTGGATGACATCCGTAGGGGGGTAGACGTGAAGGTGGACATTCCCCTTTAAAACGAAACCCAGTAAAATGTCCAAGAGGACGAGCGGCATCGCCTTCGCATCCCTCAGGTTTGACACGAACAGCATCACTTTCCATGATAGAGGTAGTGAGAACAAAGTTCCCACGATGCTTTACGGCATCGCTAAGGTCACAGCGTACAGCATCGTACCCATCGCAAGGCTCACAATCGCATTCCACTTCAGAAGCCTCACACTTGAATTGTGCCTGTCTAAACTTGTTTTGTGTTTCTCTGAAAGTATTCATCTTGTTCGCTCGATCTTGGTAGTCCCAATGAACTATCGATCTTGACCATAGCCCCTTTTTATTCTAGTCGCAATGCAGTCTCAAGCTTGTACATCGTTCCTTTTTTATGTTTTTTATGTCTTGTTTTGGAAGGTACAGTCTCTAAGGTACCGTCATCATTGTACCGTAATGTCATGGGTGGAAAGGCCATAGAAAGGTAAGGGCAGTGTGGAGACCATCGAGTATGTTTCAGAATAACTGAATCTTTATAGATACATAGATCCATTCGTAACTTCAGGCCACAAGCGAAACACTGTACTTCATATCCCAATCCTGACTCAGGTCCCAAGTAGACAAATCCGGTTCTAGCTAAAACATGCGAAAAAGGTAAACCTTCCCTATCCGTAGGCCATGCTTGAAACGTGTCCAGTCGACGGGCACAATCACAATAGTCAGGTAAGAAGACTGGAAAATGGTAGGGTTTGAACTTGGAGTTCTCATCGGGTTTCTCACTCGATTCTTGCTGTGGCGAAGTCATCCTTCTGGTGGGTGGCTATCCGCTTACAACCAATGTTTTATACCAACATGTCCATACGGCAAAGTAAAGTGGTTGGGCAGTCGCACTCGCTTCTGGTACACGATTTGATAGACTTTTTCCAAGGGTCGACTGACGATGTGGTGAGTGGGTAAACGTACAATCTTGTTCGGTTGATAGGTGGTCACTTTAAAGTTTGCATCCTCTCCCGATTGCAAGGCTTCTTTCAATACCCCAAAGTTGACCACACGACTGGTACGATAATTCAGAGTCAGTCCTTTCACTTTGCACGTCGTGTGCACTTCTCCTTGTGGGTCCCGGTATTCGTAGCCGTAATTTTTGGGACCGCCACTGACGAAACTTAGAATCTTGTCGTCGGGATGCTCGTCTGTCCAGGCTCCTAAACGGTCTCCTTCGATGTCAGGGTGCTGTTGAATCGGGTGATGGATGTAAATGCAACTGTCCGTGTCAAAGTACAGGACGCGTTCCCCTAACAGTTCTAAAGCTTCGTACAATTTTAAGCGAGCATGAGCTGTCACGTAAGCCGCAATGATGACATTTCCAAAAGGGTCGTCTTGTACAAAGTCCAGATCTTCTTCGTAATTGACCAAGATCAAATCCTCGCGAACGACGTCCACGTGTTTCATGTATTTGGTTTTGTCGTGAATCATCTGGAAGTAGCGGGAAGGTTCTGTCAAATATTCCGTCTTGGGTAAACACGGTCGTTGTGCCATTTTACCCCACAAGCAATTTAACATCACTTTGGCAAACGATCGCCTGCCTTCGTTTTTCTCGATGTGGTCTAAAGAAATGCCTTCTTGTTCATAGTATTTCTCTTTGAATTGTATTTGGTCTTCGGGAGTGTTACACCAGGACGGATAGCCACTGGCTTCTTGCTTCAGTTTCAAAAAGGCATCCACGTAGTCGGCGAAAATGCCTTTCTGACTGGGGTCACCCTTGTGGTATTGTTGTGTCTTGGGAAAGTGGCAAATTTCGTACACTTCTAACAATTGGTATCCCATGTCCAGAGCTTTGAACAATTCTACGCTGACCCAGGTTCCCGTCAAGGCCCGTTCTTCCTGGGTGTGCTGACAAGGCTGATCTTGGTTGCACGTTTCGGCACAAGTACGGCACAAAGGAAACATCAGTTTGCCTTGGCAATGGTGAGGTAGCACGGGATGGTACAAGTCCGTGGACGGCAAAACTTTACACTTGATCAGACCTTCGTATTGTCGAATGTTTTTCAGGTCGATGTGTTCCGTCAGTAATTGTGGGTGCCCTGTAGGAAAGCGACAATATTTGCACACGTAGGGATACAGCGAACACACGTCCAAGTATTTCATTTCTTCTCCTTTGTCTTCGTCGGCTTGGTACAGCAAACAGGTGGCATTGGTCCTTCCTCCGTACAAACTATCCCTCGGGTTCAGCGGGTCCACAAACTGGTAACTTTCCACGAGGCGTTTAAACTCGGGATCGGTTTTCAAACGGTGATCGTATTCGTGTTCCCACATTTCCACCACTTGGTATCCTTCCTGTTCTAACTTTAGGCGTCGCTGACAAGTGTCCTGGTACAAGTCTTCCATGGTTCGTTGTAAAAACTGATTTTTAGTGCCACGGTCAGGGTAACAGACGGGACATCCGTGAAATAAGCAACCGTTAAACTCGTACACGATCTTGGGGTTTTCTAAGTCCCAACCATCGACCGAATGCGTTCCGATGGTCTTTTCGCCCCCTCCGTTGCGGGCATGTTGAATCCATTTGTCTTCCTTGTCGCACAAGTAATGTAACCAGCGTAGGGCTTTGACCGAGTATTGACGTTTGACAAAGTTGGTCGTTTGAGGACTGATGCCAACTACGGTGTTTTCAGGCATGAATCGTTGCCGATACACTAAGGAACACGCTTTGGCAATGGTACAAGCTTCTTTCAAAGGATCGAGCCTCCGTGTTACATGAACAGTTCTCGAAATTTTCCACAGCAACGTCGTAAAATGTCCACGTCGGAACGACAATTCTTTAACAGTTCTTCCTGAAAGTCGAAAGGGTCGGAGGCGTGAGCGTGGTACCAAGCGTAGAAAGCTTCTCGTTGTTCGGTACGCATGTTGTCGGGGTCGTAATAGTGAGCCTCAGGTAAATGGGGTAGAACGGCGTGTTGATTGGTTTCCGTATTGAAAAAGTGTGGAAAGTACCCTTTAGCCATTTCTGTCATTCCAAACGTTTTAGGCATTCGGCTCAAAGGCATGGCCAAGTAACTCATCGAATCTTTAAACTGTACTTGTCCCACTTGCATGAAAATGATTTTGGCTCCGTTCAAAGTGACTTTGGGATGCTCGGTGCCTTGTTCCGTATAGTATCTCAAAAGAAACTGCCCATCGTATCCGGAGAAATTGTGAGCCATCACCGTGGCATGACGATGACAATCTCCGTAACGTTCGATGTCCTCTTGGCTCCACGTCTTGTCGATGGGGTCTAAAACCCATTGGGCAAAATCGGCTAACGTGTTCGGTCCCCGAAAGATTTTTTCATGCCCTCCAGGAATCTTGCTGCAATGAGGGCAATGACTGAAGATAGGTTCTTGAATGCACTTCTCGCACGCTCGATGAGCCACGCAGAAATTAGGAATGTGAATGCCGGTCTCTTGCATGCATTCGAAATCGAAAAAGATGAAATTGCCTTTCTTCTTTTGACCGTCCTCTTTCTCTGGTGGGGGTTGGTATTTTTGCACGTAGCATTGGTGTTCCAAGTCCACGATGTGGTGACAAATGTGACATTTTTTCTTTCCTGAACATACGTGTGCCTTGGCATTATTGGTACGTATGCCTTGTCCACACGTAGGGCACAATCTCAGGAGTTGACAAGAACATTTCTTCTGTGAACCTTGCGTCTTGAAATGTTGTTGGTAACAGGTAGGGCTGACAAACGTGCGCAGACAAGTTGAACAAGGCACTGGTTCTTCGCTCAGACAGGGTGGAGAGGCCAAACATCCTGAGCATTTCAATCCGCAATGCTTGTGTTGGTCTCGATTATTATAACCATGGTCACATTTCTCACAGTAATAACCGTATCCCAGGAATTCGGTGATACTGGTAATGGTATCGAAATGGTCATCGTGATAATAGACATGAATGTATTTTCCGTCCTTAAAGTATTTCCCTCGAAAAAACAGAGGCCCGCGCATTTCTTGAGGGTGCACTTTCAAGGTGTATCGTGGAGCTAGGACATCTTGCAATGTTTGCATTTCAGGGATGCCACAGGATGTGTCTTTGGATAGGCCAGCTTGTTGTAACAGGAGTTCTGCTTCATTTCGTTGTTTGGCTCGATCGGATCGTTGAATAGTTTTCCAGGTTCTTTTCCATTCTACCGTATCGTTCTTGTTGGCATAGGTTCGTCCCACCACGATGGCACGGGCTAAACACATCTGGTCTTGAGAATTGTGAATTCGGACGAGACTCTTTTTGGTGCTGCGAAGCTCGTCCACCAATAACATTTTTTTGAGTCCAGTCCCTTGAGGAGGAGAGACGTGGGTCATGTCCAGTGTGGCTTTTCCATCGGTGATGTCAAACTGGTCATTAGATTGTTGCACGTGTTGAATCTTGTCCATGACTTTGGAAGCGGTCAATTCTGCAGGGGTGCTAAACTCAATCCAAACAGGGGATTTCAAACCGTCGTGTTGTATTGAAAGTCTCAAGCGATCGTCTTCTTTGGGTTGACATTGTCACTTGAGTGAGGTGAGCAAAGAATCCCACACCCCAGTGATGAACCCTTCTGCTTTCTCTAACGGTACTTCAGCCTTGCAATCTTTAAACTTCACTGTGTATTTGTAAGCCGTGGTTCTAAATTTTCCAGAGGAGCGCTTTTCGGTCTCTCGAATGGAATAGTACTTTTCAGGGTTGACTAAGGGTGGCGAACTTGGTTTAGAGGGTTCGGATTCTGGTTCACTCACGTCCTCTTCAAAATCGCTGGCATGAATTTGTGCCAAGACTTCAGCCCTGGTACGAGGCGATAGATCACGTTTCTGCCTCTTACTTTCTTCTTCTTTCTTCTCGAATGAATAGGATCGTTTCATCTTGAGTAAAAAACGTCAAATGACTCAAGTTTAAACACCATGGACTAATTTATAGTCATGGCAGACCAGCGTATATAAAAGGGTGTGTGTCTTGTCCTTTCACTATTCATTTCACTCTCAAACCGAGCACAACGATGGAAGAGACTACCCAGATGGAACGTTTCATCAGAGCTTTGCGAGGGGTCATTAGAAAATTCTCTTCAGACCAGCCGACGGACTACTCTCCTTCCTTTCGAGATAAAAGTCAAGATACTTGCTATATCTGTCAGAAGAAAGGGCATTGGTCTTCAGTGTCCAGACCATCAAAAAAGAAAAAAAAGGGGCTAGAAAAGACAAAAGTCAAGATACCTGTTATTATTGTAAAGAAAAAAGACATTGGTCTCCAGATTGCCCAAAAAAGAAACAAGAGGAATCAGAAGAAAAGAGGGATTCTTCAGGAGAAGAGAGGGATTCTTCAGAGGAAGAGAGGGATTCTTCTGAGGAAGAAAGCAGCCAGGTAAAGAAAAAGAAACAGGAGAAGAAAAGAAGAAGGAAAGAAAGTGAGGAGGAAGAGGAAAAAACTGTGACGGTGAAGAAATTGAAAAAACAGAGAGAGTAAACATTGAGAAAGAAGAAGTCAATGAACTTTTTAAAGTGGTCTGTTGTGAATTGTGAATTGGATTGTAACTATGGATAAAAGAATAAATTAATGATATAAGGTAAGTGTCTTTGAGTTTTGATTTTAAAATAAGAAGCTACACTCACGCACTCATATACACGTACTATAGGGGTAAAATGGGTTGTTTTTTTTTTTTGAGTTATTGGCAATTGAAATTGTATTTCTTTTCGAAAAATGTGGGTGGCCCTGAAAAGGGCCTTTTTTGGTGTAGGAGTGAGTTTAAGCAATCAACTTTAACTGCCTTAAGCCTTTGCCACGGCCAAGGCCTACTTCTGGACTGCGTACTGTTGATGATGATGATTGGGTTGAAATCACTAAGGGTAGTACGGTAGGCTTAGTCACAGGGTTAACGTGTTTAGCTCGGGAAGGTCGTATTCTCTTCGGTCGTAATAAAGAAGTCTGATACATTTGTGTCAGACTTCTTAACTCCGCTAAAATGTCCAACAGTACCGTGACCGTTTGATTTTCACCCTCTTGTTTCTTTGCTGCTGCTACTTCTTCTTGCTGTTGTTGCTGTTGTTTTTTTTCTTACCTCTTCTTCTTGCTGCTGCTGTAGGAGAAAAGCTTGTTCCGCTTCCTTTTGTCGTTGTATAAATTTCTCCAATTCTTCTTTCTGTCTCTGTCTAAAATTCTCCACTTGCGGTAATGAAGAAGGTAACGAAGGTTCCGGAACAAATTCTTGCGAGGTAAGAAAATCCACAAAATCCCAATTTACCTCTTCTGAAAGTAAGTCCGGGTTCCCTTGGGCGGTCTCCACTGCTGGTGCACCCCAATGGATCGTTTTCTGAGTTTCCGTCATGTTGAATCACTGTCGCATAGATTGACTGCACACAGGCGCTAGCGAATCTATATAAACCACGTGACGTCACAGACTGCTCTCTTCGGATTGGATGCGGGCTGACTGAATTTTGTAACGCGTGTTCGGATTGGTGAATGAACTCAAATCTTTTCAATCCTTCCTCTACCTTTAAATAAGCGCAGTTCACTGCATTGATTCACCTGTTCTCGTCGCCTCAAGATGTGGACCACAGTTGAATCATCCACCCTTGTGTCTTCAATGATGTTTAGGACGGACATGCTCATATATGTCCGATCCAAGTGGACCGTTGTCCACAGGACAGACACCAGTCTGTGGATACGTAGGATCTACGTAGAAAGACAAGGATGCCTCAAAAGAGTGCTGATTTACGGTCCTACAGTGAGGCGCAGCCTAAGGACAAGAAGAAGACCAATGCGGTGCCACTTATATTAATGGATACATTAACATAAGGCCCTTTTCAGGGCCACTCATAGGTCTCGAAAAGAGAATGACTTTCGATTGCCTACCCCTTTTTTATTTACTTTTTTTTTTATAAAAAAAATCCCATGTTCAATTTCCCTTGACGCTATACAGTCCCACCCTGTTTAAATTCCTCTGACGCTATACAGTCCCCTATTCCCATGTTCAAATCCCCTTGACGCTCAACAGTCCCACGATTTTTCTCCATGTTAATTTCCCTTGACGCTAAACAGTCCCACGATTTTTCTCCATGTTAATTTCCCTTGTCGCTAAACAATCCCACGATTTTTCTCCATGTTAAATTTCCATTGTCGCTAATCTGTCCCGGGGGGGGGGGGGTCTGTAATGCTAATTCCCATTGTCGCTAATGTATCCCCCTTCACTACTTAAATGCTTCTCTAGTAACATTTAATCAGGTAGATTTCAAAAATAAAACAGAAAACAATCTCGAAATAATAGTTGTTGAAAACAAAAAAATTGACAAATAAAATGCGCATCGGTTGCTTTAATATTGATACTTTTGTGCAACTATCTACTTTGGCTGAATACTGACCATAACCATAACTTGCTCAATGATAAAGTTAGCTGTCTTAAAGGGTTTGAATTTGTTTTTGTTTTCGGTATCTTCACTAGATGGAATTCTGTCATATTTTGATCTGTTTTCGCTGGCTAGCATATATCTACTATTTCCCCCAGTTAAAGCATCTCCTAAGCTGATCAGGATAAGATGAACCAAAAGCAGCAGATGGTCTTACAGGACCTAGTTCACTGACACATTCGGGTTATGTTAAGTGTTGCCATAAATTGTACCAATCATCTGTGCAACATTGTGTTACGGATATATGGTCTGAAACTAAGTAACAGTAAGAAGCAACACCAACAAGTTTTGTAAAATTCAAGCGCTAATTTATTCCCTGAACACAAGTGAATATTTAAAAGGAACTTAGAGCAATGTGAATTAAATACCAAATAACCCCAAATATTCTATCACTAGCCAAAAAATTATAGAACGTTCAGAATGCATTCCAATAATCTTGAATGTGCTGATGTACCAATATTATATATGTATCACAATGATAAAATTCAGAATGTGTTTAAATGAGTTCGAAATAATCATAAAGTAGTGTTTTGGTTGGAAAAGTCATTGAGCACTTTGTAATTCCAATGAACAATTTAAATAAACAATTCCTCTCAAATTATACCTGAACACAACTAAAACTGATTCAAGACTACTGTTATCATAGGAATAAATAATTTTTGTTTATCAGAACCTTATATAAAAACCTAAGACACAATAAAATGACCCAAATGTGGGTCAAAAGGTCGCTTCAGGAACATTTTAAGGCTAGATCTTAAAGTTATATATCAGTAAACAACTTATTTATAACATATAAACATGTCAAAAAGGTAGACAATATAATTTCCAAGGGGAAAAGCACGGCCTGAACTCAAATCCATGTAAACATATGTTAAAAAAGTAACATTAGTCGGGTAGTCCCAAACTCCTACCCTCAATTGCGGACAAAGATCACGCACACAATACAAATTAAATATATATGACAATTGTGTTTCTTTAATGTTGTGATTGATGTGGATGTTTATTTTAGTGCTTGCGAAAATCTGCTTGTCATTTTAATTATTCTGAATCTTTTGTTTGTTTCTTGTACGTTATCACTCTTCACAGTGTTCTCTTATTTTCCTTCTCTCCGTTTTCCTTGCATTATTTACATTGATCATTGTTTTCTATATTCCACAATTTGCATTTACTTTAAAGTGCACATAGTGTTCTAGATGCTAATATTTTTGGTACGTTTGTTTGTGTTCTGTATGTTTTCATCTCTCCTCTCACTTCGTAACTGTGCATTTTGGCAGGTTTTACGTTTACCATGCTTTTGGCTGAACTCAGTTGTCTCTCGTCTCTGCACATGTGTCATGTTTTTGGTATTCATCCATTTTAAATTTACAGTTTGATCTGAACGTATTTAACTACTAGTAAGTGCAATGTCAATCATCTTGCAATCCACTCATTTTTCGTATGGAATTAATTTTTATAATACTTACAAATTAATTACCAGGATATAAAGATGGAAGATAGCGAAGATCAATGCAACACGAACGCGAAGAAAGCAAGAATTATACAAATTAACTTTGTAAAGCACAAAGGATTTTAATTCAGTTCACAATTGTCTACCTGATTGGGAGTGGACATTTAACGGACAAGATTGTTAGCACCGTTATGTCTTTTGCCAAGTTGGCTAAAGGTATTTGCTACATAAAAAACAACAGCGAATCAATGAAGACACCCGAAACTACCGAAAATCCCCAACAAACAAAATAACATAATCTACACAATTTAGCATGCAACATAAGCCGGTTTACTTTTATCTGACATTATTATATACAATAACTTTGTTGCTAGATAAGTTAACGAAATAAAAATTGGTTTGATCAAGAAGAATAACATTAGAAAGGCACGAGAAAAATACGGACAGCTTTGAAATGGCTAGCGGGATATATGGAAACATTTTCAGCCGATGTAGGTATTTAAGCATCCGCATAGTTTGGTTCCGCATTGGTATTTCAACATCCGGATTATTTGGTTGCCCCACTGGTATTTCAACATCCGGATTGTTTGGTTCCGCATTGGTATTTCAACATCCGGATTGTTTGGTTCCACACTGGCATTTCAACATCCGGATTGTTTAGTTCGGTTGTGATATTTCAACATCCGGATTGTTTGGTTCAGCGTTGGTATTTCAACATCCGGATTGTTTGAATCCGCATTGGTATTTCAACATCCGGTTTTTTGGGTTCCGCATTGGTATTTCAACATCCGGATTGTTTGGTTCCGCATTGGTATTTCAACATCCAGATTGTCTGGTTCCGCACTGATATTTCAGCATCCGGATTGTTTGATTCCGCATTGGTATTTCAACATCCGGATTGTTTGGTTCATTATAAATCAGATGATTTAGCAAATCAGTAATATACTTGTACATAAACTTTGATAGAATCATCATTCACAATAAAGTTTTGAACATGATGAAAAAAAATAGCATCAGCAAGGATACATTGATAACAAGACACGTAAGGAGGAGTTCAATTTCATTGTTAACATGTACAAGTAAAAGCTCAAACAGGAAAGATTAAAGGGAAGAAATAGAATAACAAAACACTCCTAGATAAATGGGTAGCTCAGATAATGATAGCCATATTATAATTTCTGAAATCGAACCATATTTCTCCAGTTCAATTGAAAACAAAAACGGCAGACAATCCCTTTCTTTGCAATTAGTAGATTTTGTTATTGGGCATTGCAGCATTTCGGACGTTCTGAGAAACAATCGTTTATATTGTATCAGTGACAAGAATGAAGCGAGGAACGACTTAATTGGGAAATATACACGAATAATATCAAAGAAGTCATGACCTCCATTAGTGACTGCAAAGAAAGTATTGACGTTGAATGCCTAAAATATAACTCAATAGTTAGAACCGTCCCATGTAACAATGACACAGTATACACTAGCAACTACAACGTTAAACTTCTAGGATACAAAAGCCAGATGACTATGTAAGCGTCTACTGAATCAGATGCAGATTTGCAGGTTTTGAATGCCCCCCCCCCCCCTCCAAAAGCTGAAATAATTGCACCAACTTAATAGCACATGAAATTACACTATAAGTTGAAATTGCATTTATGAGTTAGCAATGTGTTTCATGAAGTCTTTGTTTCGTACAATACTTAATGTACTTACAAATAATTACAGAATGCTACAATTCACAGATTGGGAGATGAAGGTAAAAGTAATAAATTTTAACAGTAATTACGTAACGTGTGTTTTCAACGTAAAGTGAAATGGGGAGATACATCGGAAATAATTCACTTGCAAGTCTCAGTGAACATTTAAACATTAAGAAAACAACAGGCGTAAAAGTTACAACCCTACAACAGGGACTGCGACCGCAGTAATTATTGTATAGTTAGTCACGTCACCCTGACTAATTAACTGATATAGCAAATAACATACATGTATTGGGAAGAATAGTTAATGACCAGATACTAAGTACAAGTAGCAAAAACAATTTGAAATACACCAAGACATGAAGGGGACAAGTTGGCCACCAATTGACGGCTGTTCAAGGCAATGTTTGCTACCGATCTAACACGTGTAACATTAAGATAGAGGCTTTGGCGTGTGACACGGACAATATAAAGAGCTCTATTTTACAACCCCAATTGAAGAAGTTGCGGAGAAACTTCAGTGACGAAAGCAATCAGACCGAGTAAGTGATTGGGACGCTAATGTATGTGTTTAACACACAAATTACTGACATGAGCTACAAGGTCCAGGCTAATATTATATATTATCAGTATTTCAGAAAAAATGAATGATTTAACCGAGTTAACCTAAACGATAGATAACGCAGAACAATTGAATATGAATAAACACATGATTAGAGCAATGAAGACAACTTATGAGCTATAAATTGCAGTTTTGGATGGTATAATCAAAAGTATTAGAGATGCTACATTCACCATTCTTATCACAAATTACATGCTAAAGTTGAGAAATCTTCTTCTTCCACTAATGTACTGGGTTCCTCTGGAACATATTCGCACATGGTGATAACTATGTACATGTTGTGGGAGGTTCTTTCTAGTGATTGCACCATCTGAGTAGATATATTAGCTACTAACTTTGCTTGTGATTGAATATAACAAATCCTTGTACATCTCCAATTTAAATTCGTTCTGAATCCACATTTTTTAAATTCTTTGCAAAGCTTTGTTTGTCTTTACTAGTCCTGTATGAATTGAGCTTTGCCCTTAACCCACATTTAGATTAGTCTGCCGTTGAACTCAATCGTTTGTAGTTCAATGTCCTTCGGATTGTTCTTAGTGCAATAAAACTCAATGTCATCCATTACATTACATCCTTTGGATTACTATTTCTCTCTAGACATAAGGACCGCTCCGGTGTCCTAGTGGTTAGAGCTTCTGCCTCGGATGCGGGAGGTTGCCGGCTTTAACCCCGGCTTAGTCATACCAAAGACTTACAGAAATGGTGCTGACAGTTGCCTTGGGTTTGGTTACTTTGATTATTTTGTTTTTGAGACTGAATAGTATCAATTCAACACTATTATTATTCTACTGGCAAACGATACAATTTCCCGCACTTGAATTTTCTTTGTTCTTTCTGTCATTTTTTTAAACTATTTGCCTCTTTCTGAGATATTCGGCTTACCGATCAACAAATTATATTCAACAAGTTGTGGCAGTTTTTAAAAAAATGATAGATAGTATGTTGTCTCAAACTTATGTTGAGCTCAGCGTATGATATAAAGCCAAACTGCTATTCAAATAGTTATTTTGTTTCCTAATTTCAACCCAATTGCAGGTAAGTATTTAGCTTTTGTAGTGAATGACACATCTTTCTTTTTGTCAATGTACGCAAAATGTTTGCAACTGTTGATCTAGTATCATTCCAATTATTGATCACTTTGCTTGCAAAGGAGATATTTCAAAGTTTTGTCTGGAACAAGTGCGAAGTTCTTGAAATGTGCGTGCAAATTAAATGGGACCTGCAAAACAACTAAAATCCACCCTATGTCACTTTTGTCAGAGATCTAAAGCAATTTTTCTCTGCCGACATAATTTTTTCATCATTTGAAGTCATACGTGTTAAGGATTGAATACATGTCACCTTTTTTGTGTATTGTGCACAATTTAACTAGAATTTAAACGTCTTTTCCTTTTATATATATTATGATGTAATCCATGTTTAAATTTATTTTAATCGTATGTTGTACTTCAGGTTTAACTTTATTTTAAATGGTTTATCTTCGTAATGCTTTGTGCAATTCTTAATTTTTTGATTTCTAGAATTTTTCTTAAATTGGCATCACGTAGTCATTGTTGTGCTGGCATGCAGTTAAACGCTACATTTACATACGTACACACATGCCATTTAAAGTATTTAACCAAAATACATGGTGCATTGCCGAATTATAGAAGTTGTTTGAGTTCGATGCACTATATATGAGTTGACGTAGACCTTTCTAGTCTCCGCCATTTTTATCTTCCCATCGGACGTTGTCTTAGCTTTCTTCTGATCAGTAGCACAATATTCGTTGTTTGCTCTGGAGAATCTCTGTGGGATCTTGTCAAACCATGTGCAGTGAAATAGTGTGATGGATCAAGTTTGTAGTTTGCTATACATACATTCTTGAGATCATAAAATGTCACATGGTACTGGTGTTCTTTTCTTCAAGTAGTATCTGTGAAGGTTCCAGAATGTGTTCAATTTTAAGTCTGGAAGGAACATATTGGCAATCGTTTAATGATATTATTAAGTCATTGAGACTTGAAAACAAAGTTCTTTCGGTGGTTCATCACCACATGAAACGTTCCTGCATTATTGGTATCAATTATGCATACGTTCTGTTTTGTGCTGTAATTTTTCAGTACCATAATTTTAGCATTTTAGCAAATGCATATAATCTAGTAAGACATGCTTCAAATAACACGCTAGTATAGTAGTACTTCAGTAGTATGGTAAAGGAGAGTTCTGAACCCCATCTAGAAAAATCTAATGGAAATGTACAATAACAAGGCCAAGAAACATAATGATGTTATTGATTTTACGCAGTAGTAATGAAGGCGGTCCAGCAACATTCTTGTGCATGAGTGCGAGAGTGTTTGTGCTTTCTTGCAGTAGTAAGGAAATTAGTGAGTAGATGGCAACTTTAATGAGCTGGCACATGAGTCAATTAATTGTTTGTATTATTTCTTGCATGCTGGTACAGCCTAAGTCAAAACAGGTATTTCTTATGTTGGAATTAGGTAGTGGTCCAGAACTTTCTTTAACCATCTATTTATTGCTAATAATGCATATATGTAAACACGAGTCTTTCGGATCGCACAAGGCATGCTCATTATTTCAGTCACTTTTTGGAAATTGCTCTTGCACTTCGCAGTCTTGCTATTTTGAAAATAGTTGCATATGGTATGAATATTTAAAGTTTGTTACCAAGGATAGATCGGAATCTGAAGAATTCATGGACAGATTTCAGATCAATATATGACTTTACTCAGTACAGCCTTTATGTCTATTTTGTTGAAACCTTGCAATATCTTCCTTTACCACAATTATTTATTTATTTTATTAGTTTTTTGGTATATTCTGTTACCCCAGTTCCAGATTCGACACGTAAAATAAAATCAGTTAAGCGCTCGATAGAGGCATGGGTGAGACTTAATTTATTTTTGTAAATACACATTTTCATAATTCTAACTGGTACATATTTTGCATCTGTTAATCATAGTTCAAGTAGGGAGCTTTCACATCTTTATCCTCGAAATTTCAGAATATACCTATGTGTCGTCACTATACGAGAACATGACCCAGACAATAGATGACCCCAGTGTATTTGTGCCACCATCATTCTGCCCACGTGCTGCTAACAGGATTCGGGTAAGGCGTATTTCTGAGTACGACAAAATCAAGATAACTATTACTTACAAGAGATCTGTTCATTCCTTTTCTCACCTACTTTTTTGAGGCAGATATGCCTACCATATTATTGCCATAGTTATCAGATGGAACGTGGTTCCTTCTCTTATACGAAGAGGTTGTTTTGTTTTTAATATTTTGCGCTGGTGGAAATGGCCCAGCGGTTTTCAGATTAGGGTATCTAAGTGCGTACACATTCAGTTAAAGTCATTGGTATAAATGACATTAACACACCAATAGTGCGAACACTTTCCATTCCCTTTCTTCTTTTCTTTGCAAGTTGTGTGTTGTAAACACTGCATGTGGCGGTAGAGAAGGGTTATATCACGAAATCCAGCACTCGGTGAGAGTCATGGTATCCTAGATTGTAATATCTTGGGGTTATGTTTCCTTATCATATTTCCCCACTCTCCCAACACACACACACACACACACACACACACACACACACACACACACACACACCTATTTACTCACAACTGGAGCATCCATATGTAAAGACAAATTCGTCTCTTGTACATAGCTTGTGAAAAAGATTGTTTTTTCTTGACCTAATTGACACAAAATACAGGATGCCTTTATGTGTTCCTGAGAAATGCTTATTTCACTACATTACCTACGTAGAGATGTACAAATTCTGATTTTATTTATCCAAAATCTTATTATTACAAGTAAGGGTCTCACCACCAAGCGAACCAACGTTTGCGTATACTTGGCTTGGAAAGTCTTTTTTTCTCATATTTCCAAGGACTTCCGAATCAACACAGTCAACAAATGATTACTAAAATCAAGTAAAACTATCAACGGAGACATTCATACAAGTAGCACATACCCAAGGTTTATTACATTCTTATAAATATTGTCTTCATGGATATGTACGAACCTGGCGCAGCTGATGTAATCTTTTATCGCCCGCTTTTCGTCGACCATTTCTAATCCATTTCACCTTCTAGTTTTCATTTTCAGTTCTTGTTTTTGTTGCTCGTCCTCCACACTATACCTAAATATACAACTTCCGATCTCTGCATCCTACCCAACAATGATACTAGTTCTCCTCCTTCCCATCTCTAGCTGTATCTTTACTCCCCACTTTGACAACCAAACTGCTTATCGAAGAAAAGTCTGAGTTATGTTGTTCCACGCGTGCATTAGGGATTCGCGCTAGTTCAGTTGGTAGTACGTCTTCCCCATATCTTAGATTCATTTTTATCCAGGACACGCAAAGAAACATTGCGTTGTTAAATGTTTTGACCATCCCCATCCTGTATTTGAAAGATCTTATTTTTGCAAGTTGTTTACGGAAGGCGTTACGGCAGTGCTGTCCAACCTTTTTGACACCATGGGCCACTGAAAAATGTTTTTCTTGAAGCCGAGGGCCACAGATGAAAACTGAAAAGCAAAGACTATATAGTTTCTCGAGCTCTGGCCGGCCATTTAAAATCAGCCCGCGGTCCGCGGGTTGGACAGCACTGCGTTACGGAATAAAGTTTTTAAAGTGGCCATCGAGGAGTTAAAAGCTCCGGATTATTTTTGCAGTACTGTGACAAGAGGCAGGTGGTTCCAAGAAGACTAATATAATGCGCCTCTGTTGTCTCTGAACGACAAACAACAGCAACCTCGCTGGTTTTCCTAGCGTCTAAATAGCACCTACCGGTTGCTGGAGCGATACTGCAAAAGACTAGAAAAATATTAAACAAATTCTGCAAAAGTGGGCGAATATGAGGTCGGCTCCGAACAGCGCTTTATTTACATGAGTTGGTCCATATAGACGCTTGACAATCTTTTGTATTCATTTAACATATCTTTGTATAGCCTAAGCATAGGTTTTTATTGCGTATTAGTAATTATTTACATTGATTATGTCAATATCTATTTTCATAAACCGATAGCTCTTTCATTCGTCTTCATAAATCTCTAAACCGATGCCTACTCAGACCTACATTTATTTCATTTCATCATGCTCGTAGTAAATATCTATCCACTTCGCCTGATTCGTTGCGCTTTTCTGTGTTTAAAAATCACTATTTAAATTTAGCGCTGGTGAAAATATAGGTTGTTAGTCTGAATTGTTTTTGAAAAACCACTTCAAAGACGGTAGTGCGCCGGAAGACCTCAATAACTCAGCAAACGGTTGTAGTTTTAGTCTTTCCGACGGTTAAGTTGTCATTTTTGTCTTTCTGACGGAAAACACAGCATATGACGAATTTGAAACAATATTTGCCATGGTCTCCTCGCGAGCATTGGCTCTTATAGTATAGTTTGTTTTGTGTCACTACTATTACAAGCAAAGTTGACGACTTGTGCAACGCAGACCGTATTTCATTTTTTGTTGATGCATATTTGTCGACTTCATCTAGGATAAGTTTGAACTCTTCTTCGGTGACAGTATTATTGCGTAGCACCTTATATATGTGGTGTGCGATTGTGTTGAACATTGCTTTGGTGAAGACGCGAGTTTCGTCGGGCTTTTAGCTTGCATGGATAGTCGCCGGGCGATGAAATCTTCAGGTACGTAAATTCAGACCACATCCAAAGTTGCGATCTCAAGGAAAATCGCAATGGGGGAATCATTGAAAGTTGACAATATTCCATTTCTCTCCACAACAGTGCCCATATTCACAGACTCTGTTAGTCTTAGGTTTTCCTTGGTGTCCCATTCGTTTTCCATAACAATTAACTGTTGGTTCTCCAATGGTAGACATGCACAAGGTGCAAACCAATTCACAAGTCCATCTCTTCAAGCAGACGTTTGGGCAAACATGAAATGCCGTCTATATGGAGCACATCCCCATCTAGTGTCTTGTGATTGCGCCCCATCTGACAAAATTAAAGTCACTATTTGCAGCCTTTGGCTGACGTCTGCTCCGCTAGACGCAGTCTTTAAAAATCTAAGAAACTTGTGAAGCAAACTTCGGATGCCATTGAGAATGACGAGTGAAAGCGTTATGTAGTCCCCAGAAATATAGTCGCTGTTCCTGGTCAATAACTGTATGTACCGGTTGGGAACATATCAATGATTGATTTCTATATCCCCCGTGTAGCTTCTTTATTGTGGTCAGTCAAGCGAAGGCTCCTACTTTTCTTCGCGTATAAAAACAGCACTAACATTAGGCTCGAGAGAATCAATGGCTTCCAACCATTGTTGCTTACCCATATTTTCAGACAAATCAGTAGCAATTGTTTTTATCTTCCGCTCAGGATGGGATCCCGCCGATATCTGCAATAGTGCTTGACTTCCCTTTACGTGAACTTGAATTAGATTTTATCCCATTTCCCTGAATTGTAAAAAATCCATGTTTAAGACTGCCTTATGGTGGCCCACATCGTGGAGTTAACTTTGTTTTATTATCCCAGATTTGAATAGTATAGTTCTGACCACCAACAGGTGCTATTTGTTCGTTCCGACATGACAGTAGCGATTTCTTTTAGCTTTCTTGCACCCACCTGTCTGTTGTCACGCGGCCAATGTGGGTATGTGAGAAGGCTTGCTAGTAGCTTCTCGAGGGTCGGTGGTTCTTTCCGGGCATTTCCCGGGTTCTTCCTCCACCATTAATACTGGCCACCATGTATAGCCTATCGTGTGCTGAAAAATGGCGTTAAACCCTACAACAACAACAACAACAAGAACTGTTGTCACGAACAAACGTCGAGAGCTTTTACCATGAACATTTCAAAATAACCCTGGTCTCGACACGCCTTACATATACGAGGTGCAAAAATTGGATCTTGTAGCATGGAAAAAACAGGGTAAAGAAGGTGTAAACTTTCGACTATGTTCTTTGTTCCTCCGTGTTCTGGTAAAAAAAAAATCTAGCGTATGTGAACTACAGTAGACTGTCTGTCTGGGTCGGCTGCCTTTGTATGTTCTTGGGAAAGATAATTGGCTCTAGTTTCGTTGCCATGCAGCGACATTCCCTTTTACTTTCTTGTTTTGTCGTACATTCTTAGCGAATGGAAAAGAGGATAAAATATGAAAGAAAGAAGAAAGGATGGTAATAAACCTCCAGTGCAAAGGCGTGTAAAGTATATAATTAGATTTTACGCTTTCTACAAGTTTTTTCATCAATCAAAATAATTTTGAAATAGATAAAATAAGCAAAACGTACCGAAATTTTTTGTCTTAGCTGGCTTTTGTATTTGTTTAAAAAAATACACCTTTGTGGAGGAATCTTTATCAGCAAAACATCTCGTGTTATTTTACAGTCAGAAAACAGCGCTTGGTACGTTTACATTCCTTCATGCTACATTACGCCACATGCTTAACATTAAAGAGAGAGAGAGAGAGAGAGATTATATCTCTATATCGTCCTAATTATTATCATTACGAAAATTTGACAATATACATTTATATTAACAGGAAAGACTCTTGGAGTGGCGCAGTCGTTTCCCGATCACAGGAGTGCATAGAATGGATAAAAATAACTGATGTGTTCAGTGTGACTTTGTCATCTTGCTTGCATTGGAAAGTAATAAATAGTCATTGTAATTAATAGATTGTCTGTAAAAAACTCAAATATATTTATCTTCCTATCTCTTTTCCTGTGCAGTTTTGTCTCCTTGTTTGTACATATCTGTATATATCAAGTAATCCACCAGTTGTCAGTCAGCTAATTGATTTATCGATTAAACTGTGGTTTGTAAAACCTCCAAAACATGCAGTTATCTGCACAGAAAAAAGGCTCCTGAAAGTCATAAATCATGGAATGTATAACAGAGTTCTCCATACTTATATAGTCTGCATATTAGTGTACTTACCCGTCATATTACGCGCATAAATTTGTCCTTTTTCTGGCAAGACTCTATACCCTTTTGTAACCTAAGACATATAAAACATGTATATGTTTAAACAAACGCTGATACTCGCAGCTATCGGTGCATCGATCTAGGAACTTTTTCTGGCTCTTGCCTCCTGAGTTTTGCATGCCTTCTCCAACCCCCCTCTTTGGTGATGTAGAAAGTTGTCTTATCCCTAGACTGGCTGGTCATGAAAGACCAGCCAATATTCAGACAGGTCGTGCAGTGTGGTCGTGTTGCTGATCACGTGCACTGATTAGAGTCAACTTCAAGATGTAAGCGTCGACAAACATTTCTCTCGCAAAGAAGACTCCCTTATGACTTGCTCAGGACTTTTATAGGGCGCACACGCATGTCTTTAAAACAGATATCCAAGCCGTTGAATGAACTGGTGCAAATATATCACTATTCAAGCCCTCGCCAATTAACGTGGACTGGAGTTGATACCTCGACACACAACAGCTTGTCAGAAATTTTTAATTTGTTTTTCCAGGCCATTTCAATGAAGTTGGTAAGAAGACTGCCAAACATTCCAAAGGCCCTATGTGCACGACCTCAGTCCTCAGCTTTGGAACAGAGCAGAGCTAATAGAACTATAAGTATTGCCTTCTTCAGTAGCACTCCCAACGGGGAAGCAACCAATAATCCCTTCTTGCAGAAAAGATGACACTTTCCAACGGTTTCTGGAGACAAAAAGAGCGCTTATGTGCTTATGTTTAAATTTCTCTCGCCGTCAGCCTCCATATTACCGTTAATGACGCTTCGCTTTGTTCACGTCATCCTTTTAACACAGCACGGAATGAAAAGATATATGCCTCGACGATCCGTGGATTTCGAATCATCTCTGAGGGCCTTCAGATCAAATTCAGCTCCTACCAACCCTATTGTCAATGACGTCATTCACTATAGACGTGTTGTTGTGTAGCAAGAGATAAACAACGTAGTCACAAAAATGGTATTAGAGATTCTTCGAAGCATAAATCCATCGTGATTTTGCTCAAGACTGGGGCCAGATGGAAACAGCATTCTTCGCCCGACAATAGATCTTAACTCTCTCATCCGTTTGCTTCGGGAATATTGATTCAAAATGAAGACACAATGTATCAGTAGTGTCTAGTTTTTGGCATGCATGATCAAAGATTCTGGTTTCAAAACACACGACGTCAGCACTCAGCAAATGAAAAACTTGAACTAGCTTCAAAAGGGTAACACTTTTGAAGACACAGCGCCTGAAATCACTTTATGTACAGATTGTCACCTGAGCGGGTTGATGTTCCCACTTCCTCACATCGTTTCGAGATATCAGCAGGATTTGAACAGTTAGAACTGTGCATTACATACCAGTCTTTGAGAACTTATGGCCGTAGTGAATGCATTTCAGTCATTGCAGGCGACGTTGGCTGGAAAGGGTGTTCTCATTCTGGTTTGGTATTTTCCCAGAAGGTGTCTTCAGAGACAAATTCACATTAAAGTCTGGCACATTCCATGCAGCTTCATACACTGAAGACACTTAGCTGACTCTTGTCTTAGCGGAACCAGTCAACACCGATCAAATGGTCGGTCCACCTCTCTGTACTGAGACGACCTTGCACCCGCTGTGGTCTACCACTCGTGGATCTGTTTGCGACAAGTAAGAATGCAAACCAAAACGCCTGGGCGGTTGACACGTTTTACGTGATTTGAAATAGTCTGTAGGCATAATCCTTTCCTTTAACACCTTTGATCCCCAAAGTATTGCACAAGGCATGGGGAAAAGAATGTCTTATCATGATTACTTCCCCCAAGTTGGAAAAATTCATACATAAACAGTCAACGGAACTTATCAGCGGAAATCCCATGGAAAATCTTGGTCTTTCCTCGCTTACTCAACGAACCATAAATTTTGGTGTTTCGACGGAACCCGGAAGCGATGAAACTGGATATTAATCATGCCCTTTAGGAAAATAATTTCCCAAAACGCGAGGTGGATGCAATCGCTCGGGAACAAGGGTAGACAATTTGGAAAGTATATAAAAGGGAAGTGGAGAGTATTCTCCCAATATTACGAGTGGGACACATCATTCTGCAAAAGCTTCTTTACCACAAATATCAAAAGTTTTCCCTTGGACATCAAAGAGAAGACCTTAGCCCGCATGACTTGAAGGCCACCATTCCACGATCTCAGGAGCGTTTCGACATCGTGAAGGGGGGGGGGGTAATAGACAAAACATTGACCTCGCAAACTTTGCTTTGCCTAGGCCCATTGTCCCTATGGAATATACTGTCAGCTGAACAAAGCACCTTTTGAGTTGCTAACTCTTGAGCGCCATTGACTCACCTCGCATACAAACATGCTTCATAGTCCTTCTAGCTATAGCTGGTAGATAAGTGAGATACATGCTTTGTCCTTGGGTCTAAAGAATCTGCAGTATTGGCACGATGGTTCAGATTTTCCTATGACGGTTCATGTTTTGATTCACCTATGACGATTCATGTTTTCATTGCTGTAAATAGGCTTCCGAAAATTGACAAACAGTCCTTTGTTGTTAAACTTCTTTTCTTGCTGGACTTATTGCCCTAAAGGTGTACACAGGAACCCCTATGGGTATTCAAGTGGCAACTGAAGCGATTCGAGCAGATCAAAAAAATGGAGATCTCTTTTATTTCTACTATTAAAAGAAGGATAGTATGATATATCAGCTTAGACTCTAGCGTCCTATGTACAATGGATCATGCGATCTGCATAGAAAGAACTAGTCCAAGATCAACTTAATTTCTCGCCCATAATCGACTCCTGGTGTTAGAACAGTTGTCACAAGAAAAGCATTGGGAACATAAGTGTTCCACACTTGACATTATCCAGGTCTTTTTTAAAGATCAGAGCTAGCCGTAACCGCATTGAACTTTTGCATCAAACGGTTTGGTTTGACCTGGTGATATATGCAGCAGCAGCAAAACAAGCTGGGTCATTCAGTTGCTTCACAAAGATACGCATCTCGAGGTACACTGGATTTGCGGTGGAATTTCCTTATGAGCTATGTATGGGCATTTTGAGTTGCTAATTCTAGCCCATTTCTCTCTGATTCGCGCCATTAGGGTATATAAGCTGGGCCATCTTTAGGGTAAGTGATGTAACACCCTTCACCTCTTACCTACTCTCCTAATTATTATGATCGGGTAATATATTTGAAGAATAAACCAAATTTTACGCTAAAATACATTTCTTCTATAATATTCGATCATAATATAGGCAGATCCTCCCTGCCCTCTACAGTTATATAGCACCTGGCAGAGCGAGCCAAATAATTGGATCAAGCAAAAAATGTGTACAGCATGAGTTCTGATAAGTCTCATTTTTCACATACTAGATGGTTTTTACACAGTTTATGTGGACGAATGTCCCATTTTTCACATACTAGATGGTTTTTACACAGTTTATGTGGACGAATGTCCCATTTTTCACATACTAGATGGTTTTTACACAGTTTATGTGGACGAATGTCCCATTTTTCACATACTAGATGGTTTTTACACAGTTTATGTGGACGAATGTCCCAATTTTTCACATACTAGATGGTTTTTACACAGTTTATGTGGACGAATGTCCCATTTTTCACATACTAGATGGTTTTTACACAGTTTATGTGGACGAATGTCCCACTTTTTTTTGTCCATGTATTATTCTCATTCAGCTCGACAGTTTCGTCAAAATTTATTCCAGGCAGCACCTCCCCCAAAACAAAGAAATAAAAACAAAACGGAGAAAAAGAAAAAAGGGACCAAATAAAGGGTCAAGTTGAAGGGTCAAATTAAATGTAGTGTAAGCAGAGGATCTGATTGTTCATATGTGGAATACTAAGTACCATCCATTATGCTTTAGAGAATGAAACCATCCGTTATGCTTTAGAAAATGAAACCATCCGTTATGCTTTAGAGAATGAAACCATCCGTTATGCTTTAGAGAATAAAACCATCCGTTATGCTTTAGAGAATGAAACCATCCGTTATGCTTTAGAGAATGAAACCATCCGTTATACTTTAGAGAATGAAACCATCCGTTATGCTTTAGAGAATGAAACCATCCGTTATGCTTTAGAGAATGAAACCATCCGTTATGCTTTAGAGAATGAAACCATCCGTTATACTTTAGAGAATAAAACCATCCGTTATGCTTTAGAGAATGAAACCATCCGTTATGCTTTAGAGAATGAAACCATCCGTTATGCTTTAGAGAATGAAACCAACTGTTATGCTTTAGAGAATAAAACCATCCATTATGCTTTAGAGAATGAAACCATCCGTTATGCTTTAGAGAATGAAACCATCCGTTATGCTTTAGAGAATGAAACCATCCGTTATGCTTTAGAGAATAAAACCATCCGTTATGCTTTAGAGAATGAAACCATCCGTTATACTTTAGAGAATAAAACCATCCGTTATGCTTTAGAGAATGAAACCATCCGTTATGCTTTAGAACATGAAGCCATCCGTTATGCTTTAGAGAATAAAACCATCCGTTATGTTTTAGAACATGAAGCCATCCGTTATGCTTTAGAACATGAAACCATCCTTTATGCTTTAGAGAATGATGTTCTGTTTAAATACCATCTTTCCTGCAACCTGCTCAGCTAATTTTGTCCAACTCCTATTCCAATGACAGCATCTCCAAAATGGTTAAAATAAAGATGCTTCAAGTCGAGAATGTTCCAGTGAAATTGTTTATATCATCAATAAAATTTCTTCAGTTTATAACTAAATAAGCCATAACGACCATTTTCTTTCTTCTGTTCGGCATGGCGAATTTACTAAAGGATTCTTCAATGGTTCCAGTCTGATCCCTACATGCACAATCTCACACAGGGATCCAATCAAAACGCGTTAAACTCTAATCACAATTTGGACAAACGTTTATAGTCCTTTAACAGTTTGGGTAAACTCATTTGACCTAAATACACATAAAATGACTACTCATATTAGTATGCTAAAATTACACATAAACTGACTACTCATATTAGTATGCTAAAATTACACATAAACTGACTACTCATATTAGTATGCTAAAATTACACATAAACTGACTACTCATATTAGTGTGCTAAAATTACACATAAACTGACTACTCATATTAGTGTGCTAAAATTACACATAAACTGACTACTCATATTAGTATGCTAAAATTACACATAAACTGACTACTCATATTAGTATGCTAAAGTTACACATAAACTGACTACTCATATTAGTGTGCTAAAATTACACATAAACTGACTACTCATATTAGTGTGCTAAAATTACACATAAACTGACTACTCATATTAGTGTGCTAAAATTACACATAAACTGACTACTCATATTAGTATGCTAAAATTACACATAAACTGACTACTCATATTAGTGTGCTAAAATTACACATAAACTGATTACTCATATTAGTGTGCTAAAATTACACATAAACTGACTACTCATATTAGTATGCTAAAATTACACATAAACTGACTACTCATATTAGTGTGCTAAAATTACACATAAACTGACTACTCATATTAGTGCGCTAAAATTACACATAAACTGACTACTCATATTAGTATGCTAAAATTACACATAAACTGACTACTCATATTAGTATGCTAAAATTACACATAAACTGACTACTCATATTAGTATGCTAAAATTACACATAAACTGACTACTCATATTAGTGTGCTAAAATTACACATAAACTGACTACTCATATTAGTATGCTAAAGTTACACACATAAACTGACTACTCATATTAGTAGGCTAAAAAATGCTAGACCTTACGTTAGCGGGGTGAGTGACAAAATTGTCCTCAACTATATTTTAAATGAATTGCCTATAAATACACACTTACATATTCCTCATGAAAAATCCTTGTCAATAATTAATATAAAAAGAAGCCTTTGGGACAACAGCTAAAGATACAATCGAATCATTTAAAAGTACCAAAAAGCGATTTATCACAAAATGTCGTTGCAGTTTACAAAAGTAAAAAAAGGATGCATTTTGCAATTTCTTATAAGCTAAAATGTACTTTTAAATTTCATATTATCGATGGGTGCTTTAAAAATGATGTTCAACGCACCTTATATTTCCGCCCCGTGCTTAATAGTCCTCTATTTAGGCGCTAGTTGACTCCGGATAGTATTACTCAGCGGGTCTCAATGACCTTGACCTTATCTTGAACTATTATAAGAGTGCATAAACCATTATTTTCATATTAGACTTACCATGGTCTTGACCTTTGACCCAAATACATAGGTTTCTTTCATATCCAAAACGTTTTGATCAAGGCAGATTGTGTACAGCTATTGTGCAGAAACGAAAAAGGTAAAATATGGATGGATCTATAAATGGATGCATGGACGGATGGATGGACTACCGACAGACGAACGAACGTTATAACATTATACGCTCAACATCTTGGCCGGCGTATAAAGAAGTAAGGCCTTCTTGATTTATCACAAAAGAGCCATTATTTTTAAACCCAGTCCCACAACAGAATATGGTAGTCGTTACTCACAGCAAAGTAAATGAAATTTTTGTTTTACCAAAAATTAAAGAAACTTTGAAAATTAAGGACTGATACATAATCACCACCGTTTAAAACTTATTTTGCCATCGCAGCTTGTATGTTCAGACTGAACTGAAGTCATTTGTCATCAGAAAATGAAGTGAACTGCTGAAAAAATAGAGATGCAACAACAGAGCAGTAAAGTAAATGCAAGGACTTTACCGTGTTATTGAAATTTAAGTTGCTTATAATTAGTGTCCGATTTTATATCGTAATCCAAGGGTTACAATCATGCAATTACCTTCATGTAAAACATGTCTGAAATGTCTAAATTATTATGCTGAGAAAAAGTATGTGAAGGTGCAATAAAAAGGAGACTCCAATGAACATATGTAATACATCGATCATCGATGAACATACATGAAAGCCTTGTTGAAATATATTGAACAACTTGCAGCCTTCATCGGCATTTAGAGGGGGAGAATAACAAGGCACCGAGTCCATTCTGACATTGTCCAATGTGTTAATGAAATTGCAATATCTACAACTAAACTATTTCAACCAAACCATCATTATAAGTATAAAAGAAGCATATGTTCCAAAATAGAAAGTAAGTACAATCGTGTTGATCATCCGAATGGAAGCACTCTGTAAGGAGAGTGAGTTTTACTCTTCTTCATCCTCATCCATTTCGTCCCAGGTTAGTAGATGCTTTACAAGGGCTATCCCGGTTACCACAGCGGCTGCTACGTACACGATCCCCGCTACGATACAGATCCCTACTGGGAAGCTAAGACTTCCCTTCTTTTGTTCCAGGCCCAGGGATTTATGGCAGCCAAGGAAAATGAAGTCTCCCAGGAAAATGAATAAAGCTGCGGAGTAGATTAAGAGATATTATTCTTAAGGGACTGATCATTTAATATTCGGGGGAGGGGGAGCTTTATTACACTTGGATGGTGCAGGCGTATTTTACATTTCCTATCTCCAGGTAGATTGACATAAAAATTTCTGCTCTTATTTGTGGACAAATAAAGGAACTAAGACAAATTTAATTATCTTCCTGCAAATGAAGAATATATGAGTCACACACACACACACACACACACACACATATATATATATATATATATATATATATATATATATATATATATATATATATATATATATATATATATATATATATATATATATATATAATGATTCCTCCTTCCTCTCCCCCGAAATCAAATGATCCGTCCCTATATTAGAATCAAAGTGTGGCTTAAAGAAAAAGACACCTTTGTATATTTAAATACACTCCAGTTATAATAAAGTAAATTTTCTCCAGGAGGAAACTCATCTTCGCCTGTCAAGGTTTCTGTACAGGTGATCACATCCATACGAACTCTTGGCATGTGAAGTACCTGTGTAGTCAAAGCTGTTTGGTTTGGTTTGCTACTTACTGCACGTTTAAGGTTAATAGTGTCAAGGCAGCTAGTATGGTGCCTTGCCCAAGGACACACCAAAATTGCTCATTTGGGCTGATTCGAATCGAACCGGCGTCCTTCTAGTCACAATTTCAACGCTTTAACCACTGAAACACAGCGATTCTCGAAGTGGTTTATTTATTAGATCGTTACATCCACTTGAATCGTTTTAACTTTGTTTTGCTCTGGTTTTTAAGTATGACACAAGACGGTAGACTATCGAAATTACTGATTACTTGCAATTTATTGTTGCAGTTAACACACCTGCCTCATAAGTAATTTAGCTGCAAGGCGTTTGCACAGCACTTTGTTTGGTACTTTACGCATGCAGAGGATTCAAATGATGGTGCTAAACTCGATAGACACATTGGCTCGTTAAGATGGAGAAAACAAAACTGTTACTTTTAAAGACAAATAGTTTTTGTGTTGTGGTTTTAACGGCGTTTTAAACACATCATTGGCTACATCATGCAGAGTAAATGGGAGATACGTTCCTTCCTAAGGAATAACTAAGGCAGCCGACCAGGGCTGGCATGGACGAGCATTGTAATCGCCAATTTTGGAGTCTGACGTTCTATCAACTGAACTCTTGTGACTTATTTGAAAACAAATATACGAAGAAGATTAAAGATTTGTAATACATTCTCAAACAGTATCTTTTACATTCTGAAACATTTTTTTTGGTGCTTTTTTCTGTTAACATACATCACATTCGGGACTGACTATTTCATTGGGGAAGGGTGAATACTATTTTCAAGTTTAATGGGGGCTGTACAAATAATACAGCAGTAATAAACGCCTCTGTCCAATACGGAAGGCGACGCTTTAGCAACACAAATCAACTGTGCTAACACGAGCTTACGCTTATTATTGTCTTTTAATATATCTACTAGTTCATGGCTAAAATCACCATGAAAAGCAAATGTCAATCAATAGTCAGTATTTTAACAAATGTCAATCAATAGTCAGTATTTTAACAAATGTCATTCAATAGTCAGTATTTTAACAAATGTCAATCAATAGTCAGAACAAGATTAGGATAGAGAACTAGTACGAATTTTCAATTTGGCATGTCAAATATGTTACAAAAAAGTGTTGCTCCAGTTTCTATAGTAATTGTAAACACAGGAATGACGCATGTCGATATGTCGATATGTTTGCAGTATCTGCAAAACATTTACCATCCCCCTTTTTTGCTGACTTGCTTAACATCCCCATCTGGCATGAGTTCTAAATTTTATTTTTGGTGGCCTCTGCTTGCTTTGGAAATAGTTAATTGCTTCCTAAATGGCTTTTAAAATAAATCACACTTTAAAACTATTCCAAATAATCATGTTTTTCATTTTATATATGGAGTAAAATCCAACTTCAAAGAAACATTGCCGGTGTCAACAACCTTGTCAATAATCTTGAATACATATAGCTTAAACATTTTCATTGAAGACAATTACATGTAATAACTTTGTTCTCCAACACGCATCTAGCATTTCTTAGATTTGCATAGATATTGAGTTGTTCCACTTCGTGATCTTAACTATGCAAATTATCACAACGGGCTCCACCCACTGAGTCTTCCATCGTATTTTAGCTATTGTCATCCAGTTAAGTAATATGTGATGGTGGACTATGCCTGACCTTTATCCTTTTTAATTGCCTCTATTTAAACTCCCCAAAGAATAGTTTTACATCAACTCCAATCATGACTGCATACCGTTCATGCATGTTACATGTACTGGGCATATACTGAAGTGGTGTTTTTGATTTCAATTTTCGGAGGTTACTGAAAATTGTGTTTTTCGAAACACGACCGTGTCATGGGGGTTCGAGAGTACAAAATAATGTTTTTAGCATGACACGCCGTGTTATAATCTGACTAAAATCAGATGTCCACTTCACGTAGGACAGTGGACTAGGTACACCTTGAAAAGTCAGACCTCCTCGTCTCGTACAGTAAGACGCAAGATCCGCACCCACCCACCCATCAATATATATATATATAAATATATATATATATATATATATATATATATATATATATATATATATATATATATATATATATATATATATATATATACATACATATACATTTACAGACAGTTTTCACGGATACTGATTCATGGTTCCGTGATGGAAATTTGATTATCATGTCCTGTCTGATGGATGTATACCATAAAGTCTCTAAAAATCAAGAATAGCTGATGCGCCAAATCCTACATTACATTTCTCGCTTCTATACAATGTGAACAAAAAGTAGGTCACATAAACCAGGCGTATGTCTTAGACAAAGAGTCATCTCAGGACGCATCCATACTGCAAATCAGAATTTTTTTGTGGCAATAAGTTATATCCCAGACATGAGCACAGGAATGATGGACAAACAGACAGGCACAAGATCAGACTTACACAGTGACGCATGAACAAATAAACTGGTGAATCAAATAGGACACTTGTCTAAGATTTTCTTGTTTACCGCTTATTAAAGTCAGAAATACAGTGGTACCTCGGGTTACGAACGCCTCAGGTTACGAACAATTCGGGTTACGAACAACAACTTCGAAAAATTTTTGTCTCGGGTAACGAACAGTGCCTCGGGTTACGAACGAAGGCGAGAGAGAGAGAGAGAGAGCAAGGTTTAACGTTGGAGACAAACGATCGCGTACAGTACAAACGAAGGCCTCGCAGTACTAACTCCCAACACCACTCCTCTGCTTCAACCCATGGACCAGCAAGTGATCTCCAACTTCAAGAAACTGTACACAAAGGAGCTCTTCTCAAGGTGTTTTCAGGTCACTAATGACACCGAATTGACTTTGAGAGATTACTGGAAAGACCACTTCAACATCCTCCACTGCATCAACCTCATTGACAAGGCCTGGAATGATGTCTCCACCCGTACCTTGAAGTCTGCCTGGAAGAAAGTTTGGCCATCGTGTGTACCAGAGAGAGAAGAGTTTGAAGGATTAGAGGCAGACGCAACAGCTGTAGTGGATGAGATTGTGTCTTTGGGCAAAAAAATGGGCCTGGAAGTCGATGGCAACGACTTGGAGGAGCTGATTGAGGACCACAGTGGAGAGCTCACTACAGATGAGCTTGTGGATCTTCAGAATGAACAGCTAAAGACATTAAAGGAGGAGCAGTCGTCCGATGATGAGGAGCCAGTGACCATTTCAACTGCCAGGATTAAAGAAATTTGCAGCAAGTGGGCAGACGTCGAAGACTTCATCGTGAACCATCATCCAAACAAACTTGTTGCTAACAGGGCAGTAAACCTGGTGAATGATAACGCAATGGCCCACTTCAGAAAGATTCTCCAGCAAAGGAAGCGACAAATTTCCCTTGATAATTTCTTGGTGCAGAAAGATTCCCTGTTGGCTGCCAAGAAACAGCGACAAGAAACTCCTGAAACTAATGATTCAGAATAGCAAACAAAGTGACAAATTTCCCATGATCGTTTTCTTGGTAAGAAAGATGGACTAAATCTTTTTTTATTTTACATTTAATTTATTTGGTTGTTTTCTTTCTCTTTATTTAATACGTGAGGTACACGTATTCTTTGCGTTTTGTCAGGTAAACGACCGGATGTTAATAAAAAAGAACGATTCTTTCATCTTGAAACGGATTGTCTCTATTTCATTGATTTCAATGTTTCGGGTTACGAACGTTGCGGGTTACGAACCGAGTTCTGGAACGAATTAAGTTCGTAACCCGAGGTACCACTGTACATAATTAACCGTTAGGGTTGAGAAATATGGGTCACATCGGAGATTAAAGGAAATTAACATTATGTAGTTTATATTGGTGGTCACTCACATGACAAATTTGAAAACAACATTACGGAATTTAACATGATATTTTCTTTTGTCTCCAGCCTCCGGTAGAAGTTAGCGACAAATGGGTTAAGCTGAGGATAATGGTAATAAAATACACCACGCTTGCTATTCAACACCCCGTGTGTAGTTACCAACAATCAGTCATCTACTATTTAGCACACCACATTATGCTATCAATACACCGTACATAGTGACCAATAACCCCGCACGCACGATCCAATACGCCTTACATAGTGTCCAATACGCCAACACGTACGATCCAATACGCCGTGCATAGTGCCTAATAACACGCACATACGATCCAATATAACGTGTAGTGACCAATAAATACTCAGTCGTCTACTAACCAGCACCCCACACTATACTATCAACACGCCGTGTGTAGTAACCAATACCCTTTACTAACTATCCATCATAATGTTCGTAGTGACTAATAGCCAAAATTATACCATTATCACGCAGTCTGTAGTGACCATAATCGAGACAAATTTACACAACTTCCAACTATCTTCTCTCCACTCGACCTTCCGGACGTGTTTGCAAATTTCTTCCGTGACAAAGTACAAACCATTAGAGATAAACTTGACAACACAATTTCAGTTGACTTGTTGTCACCATACAGTTGCGATACAGAATTTCAGCGGCAACCGTTAGCAGTATTTTAACCTGTCTCTATGGATTTGATACGTACAACCGTGATGAAGAGTGCACCAAAATCATGTGAACTTGATCCAATTCCAACATCACTGCTGCTTGAGTGCTTAGATCCAATATTACCTTCACTAACTAATGTTATTAATACCTCTCTCTCACCCGGGGAATTCCAATCATTTTACAAAACTGCCATGATAAAGTTTCTGCTGGAGAAACTAACACTCAGCTATAACGATTTAAAGAACTATTGCCAAGTTTCTCATCTCCCATTCATATAAAAATTCTTCGAAAAAGTTGTTCTGTCCCAACTTGTATCTCATGTGAATGTATAGAGTCTTTTTAGCAATGTAAGTCTACATATATCCCTTGCCACAGTACGGAAACTACTCTTCTGAAAGTAGTTAATGACCTTCTCCCTGGTTTGGATAGCGGAAAGATTACAGTCCTCACCCGCCTTGATTTGTCTGCAGCATTTGACACAATATACCTTGATATCCTACTTCACCGTCTCCAGCATGTATTTTGGCATTCATGATACAGCCTTATTGTGGTTCAAGACCTAAATGTATTTGCAAATGGAATACACTCCAGCCCAGTGTATCTATGTTGTGTTGTTCCAAAGGGGTCTGTTATTGGACATGTTCTCTTCATTCTATACACTCAGCCGCTCTCAAGTGTCATAGATCATAATCCAGTGTCTCACCAATTGTACGCTGATGACACTCAAATATACAAATTTAGCCACCCAATTGAAGTTGATGCTACCATCCAAGATGTAGAGAGGTGCATTTCTGATGTGAAATCATGGATGACATGTAACAAGCTGCAGATGAATGATGATATAACATAAACAACTCAAACAATATTTATCAGCAACACCAACATTAAATTCACACAATCAGTACGAAAACTAGTTGTTACTCTCGACAGCACTTTCACATTGCACCAACATGTCATGAACATATGCAAGGCTGCATATATT
Organism: Sinohyriopsis cumingii; assembly: GCA_028554795.2. NCBI lineage: Eukaryota > Metazoa > Mollusca > Bivalvia > Unionida > Unionidae > Sinohyriopsis > Sinohyriopsis cumingii. The sequence goes on from CM068836.1 coordinate 12,805,157, forward strand.
CAGCTGAGACGCATCAGCTCCATTCGCAAATATCTTTTAGTTGATGCCAATAAAACACTTGTGTGCTCATTAGTACTTTCAAGACTGGGTATTGTAACTCAATTCTTTCTGGTTCGTCTCAATATCTACTCCAGAAACTTCAAAAAGTTCAAAACACAGCTGTTCGGATCATCCTTAGAGTATCACGATCAGAGCACACCTGCCCCCTGCTCTATATAATACACTGGCTATCCGTTCGATCCAGAATCAAACACAAACTTTGTTAACTGTGCTACATGTGCTGTGACCTGATATACCTGGTGTACACAAGTCCAGACGAATCGAGTCTTTCGAATAAATGTAATTTAATGTGCTGATGTGCCAACAGTATTGATATTACACAATGACATTGTCCAGAACTAATCTGAGTAAATTCACAATAGTCCCAGCAAAATATTTTAATCCAGAGTCAAAAGGCACCTTTTAATTCCAATGAATAATGTAAACAAATGGTTTCCTCTCCAATTATATGTAAACAAAACATTAATCATTTCTGCAGACTGATATTAAAAAAACGAACGTAAATAATAAGAAAAAGAAAAGAATTAACTGGCCAATACTTTTTTTTATATGCACTCTAACGGCTCAACATAGCAAGATTTTCCTACTAAATATATGCGCAATGCTTTCTACGTATAATTTTTCACAATGACTCACGTGGCAGCAGAACCCACCTGACTCAGTCATGGAAATAACCCGAAACTTGTTCACGAGTTCATTATTACGATTGTATTGTGATGTGTGTGTGTGTGTGTGTTTGTGTGTGTGTGTATTTGTGTGTGTATTTTGGTACGTGTGTGTTTGTTGGAGGCGTGAATAAATTTAAACTGGTGGTATAAGTAGCTTTAATCAAGTGTACCAGATAATAATAACAATGAAATATACGTGACTAAAAGTCGAAATAAAATTACGAAACTATCACGCCGAGATTAGAAACAATCGGAATAATCGTGTTGTTGTTGTTGTTGTTTTGGGATGAACGCCATCTTTCAGCACATGATAGACTACACATGGCGACCATTTTATTTGGCGAAGGAGAACCTTGGAAAACTTCGTGAAGAACCACCTACCCAGGGGAAGCTCCTGACAAAGCTTTCTAACATACCCACGTTGTCCGAGACTGAGGCTCGAACCCACGCAGACCCACGGGCCCAGGTGTGATGTCAGTGATCTGTTAAAGAGGGCACCTTAGAGGGCGTCCCCCAGTAATGTAAACAATAAATTGAAAGAAAAGGAATTGGTTTACACTTACATTGACATTAAAATTCTAAAACTGTTACGAACCCTGCGGAGACTAAAAAGTCCGGAACTTTAGATTAAAATGGCATAGTCGAAAGTAGCACAATAATTCCGAAATTCATACGGAGATTACCAAAGACTAAGAAATGTCTCGAAACATTTTAAAGTATGGTGAAGGTTAAAATTAAATTAAGAAGTCTAAATTAATAAGGAATTTAGTGGATATTAAAAAAGAAATTCCCACTAAAATGTAAATGTTGTAAACACATGTTTACAAATTTAAAAAATCAAAAGTTCAAAATGTACATATTTAGAGTTTGTTTAGAAATAGAAAAAAATAAACAAATCTAATACCGAATTTAGCGAAGAGTTTAAAATGCCCGGATACATTTAAGAATTTGTAAGAAATACAATTTAAAATCTTAATAACTATTTCTGTATAGATGATGAAAGATATTCGTACAAATTAAAATGTTCACGTGATTTTCAACGACCAACATCACACATTTACATACCAACGAAAAGGGCGAAATGACCAACATCCTTTCATATTCTGTCCAGCACTCCACATTTAGTATCCAACACTCGGCACTTACTATAAATCACATCATATTCATTGTACGTGAAGAAATATGTTTGAGTATCTTATTCATATTAAAAGGGAAAAATCAATACACAGATAGAGGGGGTTTCTTTGGTATATTCTAGTGAATAAAAATCCCAAAGAAATTTCATAACCTATTAAACAATCAATTTTCTTCTTATTTTTCACTGTCGTTTTCTTTTGAATTTCTAATCTGACGTCGGATCATTTTCTCCTGTTGCTTCTGACCGCTACTTCTCTTTGTTCTAATTATTCTTCAGACACTCTGAAGTCCAATTTCGTTATGTTGACACTGATAACAAGTATCTTCACCTTTGTTTCTCTTTTTTCCTGTCTAATGTTTTGGACATTATGTAGCCCAGTGTCCTTTCCATGGAAAGACAATGCGGGTATCTTGACTTTAATTTGGAGTTGGCAAAAGTTCACACTAGCTAATTTGAAGAAAATATATTTCAAAATTTAGGACAAAATTTAACTCGTCCAACAATCCAGAGATGAGTCTGACACACATTTCACGTTTCACCATCAAGACGCTGTGGAAAACAAAGTTTTACCGGGAGATCGATTTCGCAGAACCAAACCAAGTATCATCCAGATTAACAACGATCCGACGAGTTTGGCAATGCCAACATTGTTGCTTACGTAACAGCAAATACCAACTTAAATTTGTATTTTGTCTACGATCAATTGGGAGATCGAATCCTTTACTTAGACATCGATAATTTAATGTAAATCGATTGCCTTAGAAGTTATCACCCACAGATTGAGGACGACCGTTAAGGAGCCTGGACCAACGAATATCCTGAAGTTACTATTTTGAGTTTTGCTATTGGTGGATCAGACAATTACGGTTACCAGTATCAAGATCCACTTAATGCCAAATGTAAAGTGAATGGACTGACATTGAGCTATCGTCCAAATTATGCTTGCAAAATTGACCTAAACCATCAGTCGACATTTGGAAAAAAAGTATGTCAGATCGATTACCAGAAGCGAGTACGAATTCCTGATCACAACACAATAAGTGATGGATAATATACATTTCAGTGTTTTCCTCCTGAAACAAAATATCACAAAGATCACACCATAGTCATCGACAACATCCAATGAAACCCTCTTCGAGGCAAGAAGAAAGGGAATCCCTCCTCATTTAGTCAAATATTAGGATGTTTTCTCAGTACTGAAGAAATCCAATACTCCAATGCGAAAACAAAAACCTCGGAAATCACCAAAAAGAAATCATCGAAGCCGTGTGTTAATGTTGTTGGAACGTTTAGAAATGAACCTTACGTTTGGCCAAGATACAGAAACAACGAGCATGACCAAATTATCACACTCTTTGCCAAATGGTGAAATGAACACTGTCCATCAGCCAGAAGAAAACAAAATGCTCGTTCAGAAAGGAGGATTTTTTAACCATGCTGATAGGATCGTTACTATTAAAGTGGCCTATCCTTCGTTGGCATCGATTACTATAACTCTTTTACGATGAAAACAAAAGAAAACTGATACACTTTTCTGGAAAGACAACACACTTAGTTTTTTAATCTTGAGGCAGGATGAAAATTAAGTTTAGTTCCTTACAAACGATGGGTCGAACTGTAACGTTGGTGCGAACAAGGAACACCGATCCCATTCCCACATTACAGCAAGAAGTACAGTCATTGATAGATCGAACAGATTTGTCAGAATCAGATAAATCACAACAATATGGACAATTATTGCATCATCATCCATTATCTCAAAAAGTGTTAGACTAAACAGCTAAATATAATATAAGAGATTCAAGAAATGTCATGAAAAGTTAAGAAAAACAAAGAGCAACCTACTACGAAGACAGATGCAGCGACAACAATTGAAGAAGATGAATAAACAAGAGCTAAATTTGAAATTCCGTCTCCTCCTTTCCCTCCTTTTCCTAGTATCACAACCCTACTCCCCGACGAGAAGAAACGAAAGCTTGGGAATAAAGGTATGTCGACACCATCGTCAGCAGAATAAACAAAATGAAGAAGTAAAGACAGAAGTGAAAAGAGAAACTAAGAAAAAAGGTACCAAAAAATCAATGACTGTGTCTACTTCTATATATTGTCTGACGCGCCAAGCCTCGCAATCCAAATTTCCACACGAACAATCAAAGAGCAGTATCGCATGGTGGGTGACTCACAGTAGAGTATCCTTGGTAGAAATATTTTATCCCGTTCAATTTAACAATGTGTTTGAGGGCGAAGCCACATTCTTCCACGAAATATTCAGCAAAGAATTTCAAGAACACTTGGACAAACATGATTCTTTGATTTAGGATTCGAAAACACCATCGCAAGCAATTACTCAGCTTAATATCTTTACCATGAGATTTCCGACAGGATATTATTTCCTTACTCAACGTTTCGTCGAAACGATTTCATCCATGCCTAATAATCAGATTGACAAAGTTCTGAAGAAAACTTGCCAATGTGTACTGACCGACTGTCATAAAATTTCTCGTCGCCTTAAAATGGATTTTTTTTCGACGGTAAAACGCTATCAGATTTTTTTCTCCCAGTATCTTTGCTGTTATTTTTTTTTAAACAAGACTATAACAGAGCAGTCAAAGGACTCTACCTTTGTTTTTGCAACCCTAACAAATTTCGTCGAGTGCAACGTCGTAGGCAGCATATCAGTTCCATTGCAGAGAGTCGTTTATTTCAAAGTGGATACTGCCATAGCTGATCGCGTTGAATGAGAACATACGTATTACGTTCTTCGAAAATTTGGATACCCTTATTATCTTCCTGTCAGTAAATTGTATTTTGATCCTGTCAGTATTAGTATTTTGGACAAAATATTATATTCTTCAAAGAAAAAGTCACAGTGAAGCCACATTTTCCCAAAATAAAATTGTCCATCATTCAGCAAAGTAGTTTTGTGCTTAAATAACTAACTGGTGAGCAACAGCATGGATACTTGTCCTTACTAAGGGTACCTGGAAATTCTCTTAACGTACAAAAAGTATGCCTCATTGTGATGGAAACTTGACCCTCTGAACAAGTTCAATGACAGAGCGTTGACTGCCGATGACGATCCTCAAATCTTCTACTTAACGGCCGCCGATAGATAATTAAACAAAGACATAGCTTATAATGACCAATCGTTTATTCTTGGACATGTGTTTGCCAGACAAGTATTTGTAGAATCTTGGACATGTGGTTGCCAGACAAGTATTTGTAGAATAGAATGGCTGTTCGTCTGAGCCGTTGTTGTGATATACTGTGCTAGTTCATGGTAGGGACGCTAGGGTTCAGAATTAAAAAAATATTCAACTGCACACTTTGGGAACGATTAATCGGGTATCGTGCAGAAATTGTTGATGAATCATAAAGCGATTTATGATCGATATCGGATAGCAGAACTATATCACGAGAGTGACGTGTCTTATTCCAGCCTTAGCAGCGTTGAAGAATGAAATTACACGCGCGATAGAGTTGGATCCCGCTTAAACCATAAAGCGGTAAACTGTCACAGTCACGCGAGCGATACCGTCTTAGTCACCCGCGCTTCATTCATTCGGAACAAATTTGGTTCGTACCGGTACGCATCGTTTTAGCTGAAAGGCTGACAACGTTGTTAGCGTGTGCGTTGTCGTCAATGGAAGTATCTTCACGGGACAGCTACGAATAGAATGCATTAATTTGAAGCAAGTGAGATTCAATATTGTTTTCCAATTGCTCATCTACTCGTCGGGATAGGCTCCTTTGCAAGTCAAACTCTTCAGATTCCTCAACGAAGCGGCCCTATTGATTAGTGATTGTACGCTGCGGTTATTTGCTGATCGACAGTAAAAGTCATTTTTGTCAAGAACTGTGGTGAACACACGCTGGCAGTATCTACATGGAATTTTTTATATAGTTTTTGTGCTTGTTGAACCGGTAAATAATCTTCGAACGATTTTTTTATCTATACGTAATGGTGTCGCGCTTCTAAAAGATCCATGTCGCTCAACAGGAACAGATCAACATTGGCCGGCTCGCGGCTTGTCAAGGTGGATAGTCGTTAGGCACAAAAGTCTTTGTCCCAAACGAGCACATTAACGGCGGTAAGTTAAGTTCTTATTATTTTAGTATGGTCCCAAAAACTTGTACAGAAGATTATTTTACCAAACTTGAATTGCCCAGGTGTTGCTAGTATTTTTGAGGCTGATCTGTATTATCACGTACGGAATGTAATGCGGATAACACCACCCATTCGAAGACAGATTGTCGCCGTTTTTTACGTATATCACTTTCGTGGCGGAACATACTTAGGCTTTGAAATATAAAAGCATTAAAAATCACTGTATGATATTGTTCAAGAAAACTTCAGATTGCTCACTCAGCGTATCCATTTTATTGTGACATAGAGCAATTTTATAACTATATATATTGTGTCCCTGGCGCGGTACAACATTGATGATTCAGTTACTCCATCTCATCTGACCACAGTGTAACAAAACCCGCCTGGGACTTGTTTGGCAACTGGTACTGTATTTGACGAAACCTCAGGTGTGTTCATGGGAATATTAAATCAGTCAATGTCCTCATAGGTAACTTACCGAAAGTTTGAGTTTTCTTGATACAGCGGTGAATCTCCAAGGGTTCCTGTCACAATATGGATCCAGAATGAAGTCATCAACAGCCATATTTTTGATATGCTGGCAGATTTACTGTTGATTTTATATCATTTTTGGAAGCTGAAATACCTTAATAAATAGAGTCTGAAGAAATTGTTACGAAAGATAACACATGAACAGAACACAGATCGTGCTTTCCATTAATATCTATGTTTGTAATTTATAAGTTAATTTTGCATCAGTGTGCCTTGTTTTGGTTGTTGCATATAGGAGAAACTGTCAGGTTGCCAATCGTCCTTTTAAAATGTACAGAAGATCGTCTAATAGTGACCATATCGGGAAGCATCAATTCTGCCGAAGTAAACATCATGGCCGACAAGCAGCTTTCTAAATGCATGCAGGCAGATGCGACATGGAACATTTATTCACATGTGCTTATTTTGCCGGTACACCAACCAGGAATGATTCTCCTTGTACGCGTAATGTTACCTGGCCTATGGACATCTATGTCGCTCGCAAACGACAGATCGATGTTCCACCACGCGCTTTTCGTGACAGTTAATCTTTTCGTATTAAATTCTTAATTTCAATCAACACAGTAACATCAATATCAGGGCTGAAATATTCAAAGTTTCTATATCGCGCTATACATCAAGAACGACTCAGCGTCATTTCTACTGCCTCAGCCTAGGTGATGGAAGCTTCTTAGGGTTATACATTTTTCTGATCGCACTCACTGCAGATCTGATGTCGATTACTCCAGCGGAGCAGGTGTATGTTCAATATATGTTCCCTCGAGGACGAGGACAAACACGTGTTGGACCTGCGTGAGGAGACTGACAATACCACTATACATTGGGATGAACTTGATAACGTGACGGTGCCTCGTTATTGTTTTTGTGTTCGATTCCTCCCATTCATATATTCGGGTTCTGTAGAGAGGTCCATAAGGTTATTTTAGAAGCCAGACATACATCCAGGCTATAAGGAAAATTCAGCGCAAACGATGCAATTTGGCATGTGACGGTGTTGATGATAGAAAATTGAGATCTCAAAATTATTAATAGGGAGGTCTGTGATAACCCTTTTGGTGGCTGCAGAATTGCGTTTGTTTTCGTTTATGGGCTCCAGAGCACATCAACACTGCCTTTTTCCCCACGATCACCACATACTACTGACTTGATATTAAGCAAGGTTTTGCAGTTTCCATCGCAAATGACAACCCAACGAAGTGTTAGCGCACCAATATACTTGTTTGTTTCAAGATACAAACGGCGTTCAGGGGACCAGTATGATGATATTAGGAGTGTCCGAAGTTTCTTTACGGTTAAACAGTCATCAGAAACACTTGGAAGGAATTTAGCTGATTTCGCAAAGAATCATATCGCACATAATATCATGCAAGAAGGGGTAGGATGTAAAAACAAAGAGAGGGAATAGATACATACTCTCACACAAACATAATATACTATCACACACAAGTAGGCAAAGGTAAGAGAGTTTATATAAACAATATATTTATATACAATCATGTTATCACATAAGGGTATTTATATACGCCAGTTATACTTAAATTCATGCATACTATACAGCAAAGGTAGGAGTGCTTATATAAGTATTATACCATCACAACAGCATAATATAATATCACATAATGGTAGGACTCTTCCTATCAAGTAATTACTTTTGGGATTACAGTCCAACACACCACATGATTACAGTCCAACACACCACATGTGCCATCCAGCACCCGCTTTCTAATTACAATCAAAAACTCACCCCATCTATCCAACTATGTTATTTATGCACACATTATAAGCATAAGCACACAAGCATACTATTATACAAGAGGGGGTATGATGTAAAGATTACGGATGAAATAGACACACACTCATACACATATATATTGTGCTTCATGGTCTCAAACAAATGGGAAATGTAATATTTAAAGATTTGAAATCCTACACTTCATATTATACCTTCGACACGCCGCGAGTGCCGACCAGTTCCCCATATACATTATTCATAAACCCGTGTTTAGTGCCCATTACACTACATATACCATTCAACACACCGTATGTAGTGACGACTAATACCCAGACATTTACTATCCAATACTTCACATTATAACGTCAATACGCTCTATGTAGACACCAGTACTGCACCTATACTATCCAACACGCCAGATAAGACTTATGCATACACTGCATTATATAGGAGAAGTACAGACGTGGAGTGAAACACCCCTCCTATTCGGTAATCGGATGTGAATCAAACACTATTATTTTAAAAATAAAACAAAGATTGAATTTGAAAAAGAGAATGTGAAAGAGCATATGAACAAAATTTGTTTTCTGTACACAAAAGACCCCCACAAAATATAGGACAACACCACTATTTAAAATCATCGATTAAAGTAAGAAGAATAAGTTTCTCTAACACAAAACAGGAATAAAAGCAAAGTTTTAAACATTAACCTAATCACAAGGATGACAACCTTGCGGAGTCAAATTTGACTTCAAATGATCTGAGGCACTGCCACTGTGCCCACCTACGTTTCTAGGAAATTAAACAGATAATGTTCAAAGAATTATCGTTCTATCATCATTTCCCGAGTGCTCACGGTCAAATATGTTATTATATGTTTTGACGGATAATCAAGACTACGTTGATGAGGAAAACATGCAATATTGTCAACACACAATGGAATCTGATCCTAGCAATATGAAATTATTGAATCTAGTCGATACTAGGGGTGAAACGATTCCTCGATATATCGATGCATCGATACTTTTGCTGAAACGACACACATATCGATACAAGAGGCGGATAATCGATACAAAACGATATTTACCGTTATTTTAGTCTTCAGCAGTCATGAATAATTATTATTAGTTGCCTTGTTATACTGTACAATTATAATCCATCTGAAACAGCATTTGCAGTCAGAGACACTCATGCTTATTAGTAAAAACGAAAAAGATTCTTTGAGAATACCCACTAGCCGTCTACAAGTGGTTCGTAATCTGCTCCCCCCCCCCACCATTTCATGCTAATTATCTTAACCCAAACTTATGTTCATCATATACCACATGTTTAATAAAGTACTTTACTCATCATTTAATAGCCACTGTCACGCGAAGTTTCTACTTTGATAGGTTCCTTGACTACTTTGATAATTGAAAACTACGCTACCGGTGTGTTGCACGTTGAAATATGTTACACTGAATTCTCATTTGTTGTTATTGCTGGTTTCGTTCCAGGTTAAACAATAACCACCAATCAGAAATCAATGTAGTTTATTCTCTGCGTTAAAAACAGGAAGTATTGGCAGAGCTACTAAGAGACTTCGCGGAAAAGGTAAGACTTCCACATAGCGTACGTACAGTTTGGCTTATTTGCATCCTAGTCCCTTGAGTGATAGTATAGTTTTACTTTTACAAGTATAGTTTGTGTATATTCCTGCCAAATTTCGCTGGATAGTAAATGTGGGAATTTTGATACCAGAAAACTGGGTGTTGGTCGGTCAAACTGCGTATTGGATCGTAAATGTTGGTTACTGGTGTATCTGTGCAAGTGTTGAACAAACTATAACAGGATAATGGAAGGTAAATAACTTGATAATGGTCACTCCAAACGACGTCTTGATTGTATTGTGTCAGTTTTGGATGGTAGTTCAGTATGTGATCGTTAGTAAATAACAGAGAAGGCCACTCCGAGTGAAGTGCTGATCGCATAGTGTTGGTACTGTCAAGCAGATAACTGAGTTTTGGATAGTAGATAAGCGAGTGATAGTCACTTCAAACGGGATACCGATTAGTAAGTGTAGTTTTAACATTAAATATTCTGTCAGAGGCATTGAGACTCATACTTTCAAACCTATGGACATGTTTACAATACACGTTAGAGGTCATATAACCCCGAAACTAAAAACGCATTGCCGCAATGATAAATACTCAACTTTTAAATTATCTAGTGGTCCAGAAGTCTCATATATTACCTATCTACTGGATTAGTATTACCTATCTAGTGAAATTATAATTTTTCCGTGGACTAGGCTTCTCACACATCCATTATTTTTATATTTTCCCGACACGTAAACGCCCCAATATTCAGCAACCGCTTTTTGATTACAATCCAAACATACACAACAACTATCCAACCAAAAGGGTAGGAATGTTCATACGCACGCTCGACACTTACATACACACAAACATACAATCAAACACATGGGTAGGTGTGTTTATACACACATTCTATACTTATACACACACATACTTAAAACGTTTTGGATTACTATCGAACACACCACCGTCTTAGATATTAATTTTCTTTGACGATGTGGATGTTCTAGAGAACAATGTTCTTTTTCCTGACAGATATAGCAGGTGTCTTTACTTTTATCTCGAGAAAAGTAGGCAGAATTCTTGTTGGAAGTAAACTTTCGAATGACTATCTGTACTTATATCATCAGAAGTGCGACTTGTTAGACTTTTATCTTCACAGACTGAACACTGACAAAGTGTGTTATTGAAGGGTGTGTGTGTGTGTGTGTGTGTGTGTGATTAGGATTTTTAACGTAGCTTTAAAAAAAAATTCATTCATATCGCTGCGATGTCTGCAGTGTGCCAGTTAATAGTGATGTCTAGCACTGGGGCATCATGCTGCAGAAATGTAGCATGATGTCCCACCCAGTCACATTATCATGACACCAAGCCGACCAGTCCTAACACTAACCTCTTAATGCTGAGCGCCAAGCGAGGCAGCTGTTATTACCATTTTTTAAAGTCTTTGGTATGACTCGTCCGGGATTCGAACCCACGACCTCCCACTTCCGAAGCTCTAACCACTAGGCCACCTGATGATATGTGTGTTGGTTGCTGGATAGTGCATGGTGGTGGTGTTTGTATTGTAATCAAACAAATTTTAACATTGCATTTCCCCTATAGCTCTATACATTTTTCATCACGGAATTTAAAATTACGTTCACCATTAGACTCTCCAATGCTTCTTAATGTAAAGTGTTCGATTTAAACAAAAAACCGGTTCTGGTTAGTAGAGTTTATATATTTGGATAGAAGAAAATGCGGTTCATGGGTTGTAGAGATGTGTGTTAGCCTGTACTGAAAACATGTTAGATTTACATTTTCTATAGGTCATCAGGAAGATTCCAACATGGAAACGGCCTGTAACAAATAAGTTTAAAATCAGATTTCCAAGTATGTGCCCAGAATACAATTTCCATGTAAATCAATGGACAATTTTGACACAGAATTTCCCGTACTTACCCAGAGCGACTCATGTTCAGGTTAACTCTAACAATATAAACATGTAGGGTCAGTTAAGGTCAGTCAGTTCTAATAGTGTTACAATGTAACCCCAATATTAATCCTATGGAAAAGTTTAATAAACGATATCCCCGTTTGTGCCCAGGATGTCACACCAATGGAAACCTATCGCGTAATGAAATTCCCCATGGTGCAACACATTACTACTAATGATACAAGGTTACAATAGCCTGTGGACACGAATAGGACGACGGGTAAACTCCTTGGATACACGTACTGTTATCTACTTGAAACTTTATTATTATTTTTTTAAACAATAATAAGATTTAGAAAGCAGATCATTTTTAAATATTAAAATGTCTGAAGAAGATCTCTCTCTCTCTCTCTCTTTCTTTGTCGCCAGTAGCAACGGAAAGTGAAGTTTAATATGGACTTAGAGCAACTGCGAATAACTAAAAATGTTTGAATTACCCCTTGTTTGTTCGTTATTACACTTAAACTGTTCCAGACTTGTTTCAACGTGCTTGCCCGTGATCAAATCTCCCCGCTTCAGTGTTGGAGACTCTACCCATGAAATATTTGCAGGGGTCTACTACCTTCATTTAAATCAACTTTCATATTTAAAATCATAAGCGTCTCGTTTATGTATTTAGTCAATATGAATGAAAATAGAATCTTAAACGGAAGCAAATAGACACTTTTCAAAAGGATTTTAAATTGTTTAAATACTTGAAGAGCTACATTTTGTAGTGGTCAAACTGCGAAGAGATGCGAAGAGTACATGTCTCCGTCAATACAGTTTCCTGTAGTCAACCTTAAACTCCACTGGAACAAAGAGTATGCGTGTGTGCCTGTCTAATAAACAAAATATATGTATATTATGTACACTGTATCTTTGGTAAACCTCTTGCTATATAAGATTTTGTTTTATAACGGCTTGCCTCGTTTCCTGTTATGAAAATCTTACATAAAGATACAGCAAATATAATATAATATAATATATATATATATATATATATATATATATATATATATATATATATATATATATATAGGCTTTTGGTACAGAAAAAGTTAATATCCACAATATTTGCGTTAAATGAATTGCATTTTATTCAAAAATATTATTTTGAAACTATTTTAGCAATAACTTACCGGCAGCGCCGTGTATGTAGATTAAGAGTGTATGAAATATCTTCTTCTTCAAAGACACCAGTAAAATAGCAAACAGCAATCCCACTAGGCCAAATGTAACTCCAAACGCTTCAAACAGACGGGACACAAAAAGCCATTCTAAGAATAAAATAAAAAAATTAAAATTAGCACAGAAGGAGCGAGTTAAAATCGCATGACTATACGAATAATGCATAATAGGAAATTAAAGAAAATTTAATTCTTTCACCATTGATCAAAATAAAAATCTGTTATATCATTATTGACTCTTTGACTACCAACAATTAAATATTGGACTTGATATTTTTGCGCCATTGTATTACTTACTGGACTTGCCAAATTACTTTATAGTGAAGTAGGTAAACAATGTTACTGTCCGCACATCAAAAATCGTTTAAGCAAGTGTCAGCCTCGTTTTCATTTGTCATTTCAGTCCAGTTTGTGTGGAAATTTAGCGATAAAAGACAAAAATTTCACAATGACAGTGACGCATAGGGTTTCTCTTTTGCGGATTCCTTGAAAAATGAGGTAAAAACAAGACCAGGCGGTTCTGCAAGAAGTGGCCAATTTCAACTTGTATTGGCAGTGCAGTGGTTTTTCGTGAGAGCGTAACACGGTTATTCTTCCATTTGTTTTGCATTAAAATAATATTGAATAATACCAGTCATTCGCCTACTCGTCTTTGTCTTACTGTCTTACTGCATCATCTTTATTAAGGAAAGTCCGACCCCGGATATTAATCAATGTTTTAGCAGCTCTTTCATATAAAAAGAAAATAAATGATCTGGAGAATTTCACAATACCGTCCATTTTTCACCCACATATTTAATTCAATGGCCGCCAATGAATTAGGGAAGGACTTGATAAAAAAAAATGCATTGTTCGTAAGAACAATGGAGCTAGTGCTCACAACACGGCCCATCGTTCACAGTGAAACTACGTTTATCCACATATTAAATAAAATGGCAGGCACTGAATTTGGTAAGGGCGTATTCGTTTATCTTTCGTAAGAACATTGAAACTAACTAGAAAAAAGATCAGAACACATTTTGATGTTGCCTTATGATATGGTAATGGTTCATCTGCGAAAGTGTGACTTAATAATATTACACCCACCCACCTTAGTAAGCAAGTTTCACTTATCCGCTTCTATAAAATCAAAGAATAAAATGTCAGATTAGGAAAACTAAGTAAATCGCACACTCGACTGACTGAGAATAAATAAATTGCACGTTTTTAACATTTTCAAGACAATTTTATATAAAATTATGTTACTTTATGATCTGAATAGAGAGATGTTTCCGACGGTAATTTTGCATTATATATACAAATTTTATTAACTTTAGTTGTGCATATCTATGAGAACCAGGGACATTTCTTGCATTTGGGTGTCGATTTTTAAGCTAATATTTTCAAGAAAGCCCGGGGAAAGAACATCATTGCTGTTTATATTCAAAGAAATTCCTTCCAGACCAATCATTCAATCCACTCAAACGAACACTGCCGTCTCGACTCTGTGCCTGGGTTCTTCATCCAGTTACATTGGCCACCATGTTTAGCCTATCTTGCCCTGAGAAATGGCGATAAACACAAAACATCTGTCAACTCAGCCAAAGGAAATCACACCTAGCAAGGCGAAACTTACATTTGATGTACATGGCCGCGCGTGCTGCGCATATTTTGTGCATTATATGCTAGCTTTTAGTCTATAAAGTTTAAGATTTATACATTCTTTGCGAAAGTGTTGGCGTCAAGAAATGAATATCGGATATTGTCCACTTAAAAATGTACTTAACAATGTCTATCTAATCAACTCGTACGTAAGCAATCTCCGGAGCGGGTCTACACATCTTAGTTTTCTGTGCGTACCTCATAGTTTTGTACTTCTGCATTTGATCGGAAAACCTACATAAATGTGTCACAAAGGAAAAGGGAAAACAAATAGCAGTAAGTTCTTGGCTACGCAGTACATATAGTATGCGGTTATGTACACTGCGACTAGGACTCAATACACGACGGAAGTATTTTCTTCCTTCCTTTTCTTGTTTCCGCAGAGAGAGAGAGAGAGAGAGAGAGTAATGCGTAGTATAACAGATGTCTATTTATATATCCTATTATGGACACTAAATTTAAGTAAAATTAGAATCAGTCTGATAAAACGTTTCAATTCAGTTTCTTATTTGTAACTGTGTTGAATGTGATGCTTTAAACCAGGAATTTGGGATATATCTGTTTGTTTCAACATTTACGTTCAAGTAGATAATAATAACGATTCCCGCTAAATTATTTGAAGTAGTAAATCTAAGATTGTGGAGATGATTGTGCGTAATATGCATGTTTTCAAGGTAATAGTTTCTAGAATGTACAGCTTTACGCTTTGAATATAAACTAAATTATTAAGGCCTAACGTGCAGAAACAATTTAATTTACAACTAAGTTTAAACACTGTCTATTTCGGATTCTTACCTTGTCCTCCCTCCATTTTAAGCGCATTTTTTTTAACACAAATGTCGCTATCACATCGTGACTCCATGAGCATTCCCACATAACTATTTCCTTCAAGCCACCATTCTGGATAGAAAAACGCCAAACATTGGAGAAGGCAGCCAAAAACTGTAAGAACTAAAACCGCTATATCCATTGGTATCAATCGAAAACCTGCTGCCATGATTGTAGAATAATTTACGCTCTTCAACGAGTGATATATTGTATTTGTCCAAACTCAGATGAAATACTGTGAACCTTCTAAGATGAATTTTTTCAGAATGGAAAAATGTTTGAAATATATTTTTTCAGCATCAGAAGACCACCAAAGTTGCCTACATTCTTTCCCATCAGCTAGTGATCGTCGTTGTCTTCGCCTAACGCGTGTCCGGACTGAGAGTGTGTGAACTCATTGTGTCTCTGTAGTGTGCATGATTATCGACAGTTTCAGGATGTTGTCTTTTTGATTGGAGAGAGAGAGAGAGAGAGAGAGAGAGAGTTCAAAACGTAACTCGTTCATGCAGTATCTATAATTATTATATGCTCATTTTTTTCCCGTTAACTTTACATTGACAGAATCGTTCAATATTCCCCAATACTGAACGCGCGCAACAATACACATATAGCATTCACGTGAATAAAGGAACTACTTTCTTTTGTAAATAAACAATGGACTCAGACGCCAGCACTTTTGATTTGTAAACAAATCATGTATACTCGCGTAAGCGGCTCTTTACGTTGTGGTTGTTTATTTGTTTCTGAATGAACTAAAACATGTTTCGTGGACTGCAAAAAAAACCAGCTGTCTTGACATTTTGCGTTGATTCAATGTTACGGATTTAGGCTAGCTACCTTGTATAAATGACGGATTACAAATAACAAGGCATATACTGTTTTCTTTAGCTGGTGATAAGAATGGCAAAATAAAATATACTTACAGTTTTACGTCCTGAATTTCCTCAAAATGTTTTTTCTTAATTCTGCAAATCCGAATTACATGAGTCATGTCATAGGTTTTCAATCTGGATTACACATTTCGAAAGTGTGCTGTAATTTCGATGATAAGTGCAATTGCATCCTCCTTACTGCACTCAAAATGAAATACACATTAAATTCCAGCTTAGAAATCCAGAAAATGGGTCCAAAATAAAAAAAAAAACACGGATAAGGGGTTAATAAAATGGTATCTCTTTTGTTTTAGAAGCTAATGAAACACCTGCAGATTAATGTGAGCGAAGAACAATGATTACATTTTACTACCATTAAATTTATCTCTTGTATGTTTGGATGTAAGCAAGACCGGCTCTCAACACATATTTTTAACTTGTCTCTTTTTATCTTCATTAATTTAACTTTTGTATTTTTAAATCGTTCAATCTGGTACATTATGGAATCGTACATGCTAGTACATTATGGAATTGTACATACTAGTACATTATGGAATCGTACATTCTGGTACAATATGGAATCGTACATACTAGTACATTATGGAATCGTACATACTAGTACATTATGGAATAGTACATACTAGTACATTATGGAATCGTACATACTAGTACATTATGGAATCGTACATACTAGTACATTAAGGAATCGTACATACTAGTACATTAAGGAATGCTGCAGGCTTGATAGGATTTATTACACTCGTACTGAGTCTTGTGTATAGTTTACTAGAAGTGTGAGTATATTTAATTTGGAATTGTGTGTTGTTGTTTTTGTTTCTCCATGATTAAATGTTATGTATAGCTATATTGTACAATTAACATTGACCAGTAACTGAGTTTATGACCTTGACCTAACCAAAATATTTTTAATTTGTAAACAACCTAGCACATAGCTTATAGATGTATATTCTGTAGTTATTTTAGGTTGATTATGAAATTGTCTTTATGTGAACGAAAATGTCGTTGTTTTGCGTAAGATATTCGTAGTCAAACAGGACAAACCCACATAATTGATTAGTACCTTTGAGAAATTCGCATAATTGATTAGTACCTTTGAGAAATTCGCAATCATGATTTCATGCTTATTTCACTTGCTTCCAGTTTGATCTTCGTCCCTTGAAGAAAAGAAAAATAGTGTTGCAGTATTTTGAGTGGACTTATGATTAGTGTTTATCTTTTTTATTTGATTTTATTGAAGTTATGGATTAGGTGTTTAAACGATTCATATTTTATTGTTCTGTAATCTTGTTGGGGAATCACAAATCGCGTTGGTAGCTGATTCTAGGGGACTAATTGTGTGTAATTCATGACAAGTATAATGACTGTGATCATTGCGGATCAAGACCGGAGGCTATGTGATGTTTGTATTGACGTCTGCGACTACAGGTTTGATAGATTTTAGTATTAATTTGCTTGGTTATAGGGATTGTATCCCAGAGTAATTAGCCAATTAGGTTCAGACGTCGCACTGAACCGTATTCACGAAATTTTGTGATAGAATGGGTTCGTTTTGTGAAATGATCCCTTAATATAAGGATTTCTTGTATATTTGTACCTATAGGCATCAATTATTAACGATAGGAAAAATATTTTATTAGGTGTTTGGGAACTGAACTGTCGATCTACGGCTCAGATTTGCTTACTGATAAATCAAACCAACGTGAAAATAGAAAACCATATATATGTCATATCAGAGTTACCTGAATGTTTAACCCTTAATGTTATAAGAGGAACATTATTGGTGGCTCGCTAGTAGTGAATAGGGCCACCTTAGCCTCAATGGGAATTAGCATTACAGGACCCCCTGGGCCACTATAGCCTCAAGGGAAATTTAACATGGAGAAAAATCGTGGGCCACTTTAGCCTCAAGGGAATTTAACATGGAAAAAAGTCTTGGGCCACTCTAGCCTCAAGGGGAATTGAACATGGGAAAAAGTCTTGGGCCACTCTAGCCTCAAGGGGAATTGAACATGGGGGAATAAAGTGTGGGTCTATCTAGGGACAAGGGGAATTTAACATGGGAGAAAAAAAAAAACTACTTTAGGGACAAGCGGAATTTAACATGGGATTTTTTTTTTGTTTTAAATTTGTTTTAAAAAGTGGTAGGCAATGGAAAGTCATTCTCTTTTCGAGAAATATGGGTGGCCCTGAAAAGGGCCTTTGGGTTTATGTTAATGTATCCATTAACATAAAGGGCATCTGCGGCATCTTCTTGTCCTCAAGCTGCGTCTTACTCGAATGCCATAAATCAGTGTCCTCTTGAGGCAACCTTGTCTTTCTACGTACACTCTTCGTATCCACAGACTGGTGTCTGACTTGTCGACAACGGTCCACTTGGACCGGACATACATGAGCATGTCCGTCCTAAACATCATGGAAGACACAAGGGTGGATGATTCGACTGTGGTCCACATCTTGAAGCGACGAGAACAGGTGAATCAATGCAGTGAACTGCGCTTATTTATAGGTAGAGGAAGGATTGAAACGGATTGAGTTCATTCACCAATCCGAACACGCGTTACAAAATTCAGTCAGCCCGCATCCAATCCGAAGAAAGCAGTCTGTGACGTCACGTGGTCTATATAGATTCGCTAGCGCTTGTGTGCAGTCAATCTATGCGACAGTGATTCAACATGATGGAAACTCAGAAAACGATCCATTGGGGTGCACCAGCAGGGGAGACTGCCCAAGGGAACCCGGACTTACTTTCAGAAGAGGTGAATTGGGATTTTGTGGATTTTCTTACCTCGCAAGAATTTATTCCGGAACCTTCGTTACCTTCTTCATTACCGCAAGTGGAGAATTTTAGACAGAGACAGAAAGAAGAATTGGAGAAATTTATACAACGACAAAAGGAAGCGGAACAAGCTTTTCTCCTACAGCAACAGCAGCAAGAAGAAGAGGTAAGAAAAAAAAAACAACAGCAACAACAGCAAGAAGAAGTAGCAGCAAAGAAACAAGAGGGTGAAAATCAAAAGGTCACGGTACTGTTGGACATTTAAGCGGAGTTAAGAAGTCTGAAACAAATGTATCAGACTTCTTTATCACGACCGAAGAGAATACGACCTTCCCGAGCTAAACACGCTAACCCTGTGACTAAGACTACCGTACCACCCTTAGTGATTTCAACGCAATCATCATCAACATTACGCAGTCCAGAAGTAGGCCTTGGCCGTGGCAAAGGCTTAAGGCAGTTAAAGTTGATTGCTTGAACTCACCCCTGCACCAAAAAAAAAAAGGCCCTTTTCAGGGCCACATCCACATTTCTCGAAAAGAGATAGCCTTTCAATTTGCCAATAACTCAAAAAAAACAAAAAAACCATTTTACCCCCTATAGTACGTGTCTGTGTATGAGTGCGTGAGTGTACGTTCTTATTTTAAAATCAAAACTCAAAGACACTTACCTTATATCATTAATTTATTCTTTTATCCATTGTTACAATCCAATTCACAATTCACAACACATCACTTTAATAAAAAGTTCATTGACTTCTTCTTTCTCCTTGTTTAGTCTCTCTGTATTTTGAATTTCTTCACCGTCTTTTCCTCTTCTTTCTCCTCATTTTCTTCCCTTCTTCTTTTCTTCTCCTGTTTCTTTGCCTCTTGTAAATAGAATTGTCTTCTTTCTTCCTCTTCTTCCTCTGAAGAATCGCTCTCTTCCTCTGAAGAATCCCTCTCTTCTTCTGAAGAAATCCTCTTTTCTTCTGACTCCTCTTGTTTCTTTTTTGGGCAATCTGGAGACCAATGTCCTTTTTCTTGACAATAATAACAGGTATCTTGACTTTTGTCTTTTTTAGCCCTTTTTTTTCTTTTTTGACGGTCTGGACACTCTGAAGACCAATGCCCTTTCTTCTGACAGATATAGCAAGTATCTTGACTTTTATCTCGAAAGGAAGGAGAGTAGTCCGTCGGCTGGTCTGAAGAGAATTTTCTAATGACCCCTCGCAAAGCTCTGACGAAACGTTCGATTTGGCTAGTCTCTTCCATCGTTGTGCTCGGTTTGAGAGTGAAATGAATAGTGAAAGGACAAGACACACACCCTTTTATATACGCTGGTCTGCCATGACTATAAATTAGTCTATGGTGTTTAAACTTGAGTCATTTGACGTTTTGCACTCAAGATGAAACGATCGCATTCATTCGAGAAGAAAGAAGAAGAAGAAGAAAGTAAGAGGCAGAAACGTGATCTATCGCCTCGTACCAGAGCTGAAGTCTTGGCACAAATTCATGCCAGTGATTTTGAAGAGGACATGAGTGAACCAGAATTTGAAACCTCTAAACCAAGTTCACCACCCTTAGTCAACCCTGAAAAATACTATTCCATTCGAGAGACGGAAAAGCGCACCTCTAGACAATTTAGAACCACGGCTTACAAATACACGGTGAAGTTTAAATATTTCAAGGCTGAAGTACCGTTAGAGAAAGCAGAAGTGTTCATCACTGGGGTGTGGGATTCTTTGCTCACCGCACTCAAGCGACAATGTCAACCCAAAGAAGACGATCGCTTGAGACTTTCCATACAACACGACGGTTTGAAATCCCCTGTTTGGATCGAGTTTAGCACCCCTGCAGAATTGACCGCTTCCAAAGTCATGGACAAGATTCAACACGTACAACAATCTAATGACCAGTTTGACATCACCGATGGAAAAGCCACACTGGACATGACCCACGTCTCTCCTCCTCAAGGGACCGGACGCAAAAAGATGTTATTGGTCGACGACCTTCGCAGCACCAAAAAGAGTCTCGTCCAAATTAACAACCCTCAAGACCAGATGTGTTTAGCCCGTGCTATCGTGGTGGGACGAACCTATGCCAACAAGAACGATACGGTAGAATGGAAAAGAGCCTGGAAAACTATTCGACAATCGGACCGAGCCAAACAACGAAACGAAGCAGAACTCCTGTTACAACAAGCTGGCCTGTCCAAAGACACACCCTGTGGCATTCCTGAAATGCAAAAATTGCAAGATGTCCTAGCTCCACGCTACACCTTGAAAGTGCACCCTCAAGAAATGCGCTGGCCTCTGTTGTTTCGAGGCCAAGATTTTAAGGACGGAAAATGCATTCATGTTTATTATCACGATGACCATTTCGATACCATTACCACTATCACTGGATTCCTGGGATACAGATATTACTGTGAGAAATGTGATCGTGGTTATAATAATCGAGAGCAACACAAACATTGTGGGATGAAATGCCCAGGATGTTTGGCCTCTCCACCCTGTCTGAGCGAAGGACCAGTGCCTTGTTCGACTTGTCTGCACACGTTTGTCAGCCCTACCTATTACCAACAACATTTGAAGACGCAAGGTTCACAGAAGAAATGTGCTTGTCAACTCCTGAGATTGTGCCCTACGTGTGGACAAGGCATATGTACCAATACTGCCAAGGCACACATATGTCGAGGAAAGAAAAAATGTCACATTTGTCACCACATCGTGGACTTGGAACACCAATGCTACGTGCAAAAATACCAACCTCCACCAGAGAAAGAGGACGGTCACAAGAAGAAAGGCTATTTCATCTTTTTCGATTTCGAATGCATGCAAGAGACCGGCATTCACATTCCTAATTTCTGCGTGGCTCATCGAGCGTGCGAGAAGTGCATTCAAGAACCTATCTTCAGTCATTGCCCTCACTGCAGCAAGATTCCTGGAGGGCGTGAAAAAATCTTTCGGGGACCGAACACGTTAGCCGATTTTGCACAATGGGTCTTAGACCCCATCGACAAGACGTGGAGCCAAGAGGACATCGAACGTTACGGAGATTGTCATCGTCATGCCACGGTGATGGCTCACAATTTCTCCGGATACGATGGACAGTTTCTTTTGAGATACTATACGGAACAAGGCACCGAGCGTCCTAAAGTGACTTTGAACGGAGCCAAAATCATTTTCATGCAAATGGGACAAGTACAGTTTAAAGATTCGATGAGTTACTTGGCCATGCCTTTGAGTCGAATGCCTAAAACATTTGGAATGACAGAAATGGCTAAAGGGTACTTTCCACACTTTTTCAATACAGAAGCCAATCAACACGCCGTTCTACCCCATTTACCTGAGGCTCACTATTACGACCCCGACAACATACGTACCGAACAACGGAAGCTTTCTACGCTTGGTACCAGGCTCACGCCTGGGACCCTTTTGACTTTCAGGAAGAAATGCTAAAGTATTGTCGTTCCGACGTGGACATTTTACGGCGTTGCTGTGGAAAATTTCGAGAACTGTTCATGGAACACGGAGGGGTCGATCCTTTGAAAGAAGCTTGCACCATTGCCAAAGCGTGTTCCTTAGTGTATCGACAACGATTCATGCCTGAAAACACCGTAGCTGTCATCAGCCCTCAAACGACCCACTATGTCAAACGTCAATACTCGGTCAAAGCCCTACGTTGGTTACATTACTTGTGCGACAAGGAAGACAAATGGATACAGCATGCCCGCAACAGAGGGGGCGAAAAGACCATCGGAACGTATTCGGTCGATGGCTGGGACTTAGAAAACCCCAAGATCGTGTACGAGTTTAACGGTTGCTTATTTCACGGATGTCCCGTCTGTTACCCTGATCGTAGCACTAAAAATCAGTTTTTACAACGAACCATGGAAGACTTGTACCAGGACACTTGTCAGCGGCGCCTAAAGCTGGAACAGGAAGGATACGAAGTGGTGGAAATGTGGGAACACGAGTACGATCACCGTATGAAAACCGATCCCGAGTTTAAACGTCTCGTGGAAAGTTACCAGTTCATGGACCCGCTGAACCCGAGGGATAGTTTGTACGGAGGAAGGACCAATGCCACCTGTTTGCTGTACCAAGCCGACGAAGAGAAAAGAGAAGAAATCAAATACTTGGACGTGTGTTCGCTGTATCCCTACGTGTGCAAATATTGTCGCTTTCCTGAAGAGCACCCGCAATTGTTGACGGAACACATCGACCTGAAAAACATTCGACAATACGAAGGCTTGATCAAGTGCAAAGTTTTGCCTCCCACGAACCTATACCATCCCGTCTTACCTCACCATTGTCAAGGCAAACTGATGTTTCCCTTGTGCCGTACTTGTGCCGAAACGTGCAACCAAGATCAGCCTTGTCAGCACACCCAGGAAGAACGTGCCTTGACGGGGACGTGGGTTAGCGTGGAATTGTTCAAAGCTCTGGACATGGGATACCAACTGTTAGAAGTGTACGAAATTTGCCACTTTCCCAAGACACAACAATACCACAAGGGTGATCCCAGTCAGAAAGGCATTTTCGCCGACTACGCGGATGCCTTTTTGAAACTGAAACAAGCCAGCGGCTATCCTTCCTGGTGTCACACTCCCGAAGACCAAATACAATTCAAAGAGAAATACTATGAACAAGAAGGCATTTCTTTAGACCACATCGAGAAAAACGAAGGCAGGCGATCGTTTGCCAAAGTGATGTTAAATTGCTTGTGGGGTAAAATGGCACAACGACCGTGTTTACCCAAGACGGAGTATTTGACAGAACCTTCAGGGTACTTCCAGATGATTCACGACAAAACCAAATACATGAAACACGTGGACGTCGTTCGCGAGGATTTGATCTTGTCAATTACGAAGAAGATCTGGACTTTGTACAAGACGACCCTTTTGGAAATGTCATCATTGCGGCTTACGTGACAGCTCATGCTCGCTTAAAATTGTACGAAGCTGTAGAACTGTTAGGGGAACGCGTCCTGTACTTTGACACGGACAGTTGCATTTACATTCATCACCCGAGTCAACAGCACCCTAACATCGAAGGAGACCGTTTAGGAGCCTGGACAGACGAGCATCCCGACGACAAGATTCTAAGTTTCGTCAGTGGCGGTCCCAAAAATTACGGCTACGAATACCGGGACCCACAAGGAGAAGTGCACACGACGTGCAAAGTGAAAGGACTGACTCTGAATTATCGTACCAGTCGTGTGGTCAACTTTGGGGTATTGAAAGAAGCCTTGCAATCGGGAGAGGATGAACACTTTAAAGTGACCACCTATCAACCGAACAAGATTGTACGTTTACCCACTCACCACATCGTCAGTCGGCCCTTGGAAAAAGTCTATCAAATCGTGTACCAGAAGCGAGTTCGACTTCCCAATCATTTCACCTTACCGTATGGACACGTTGGTATAAAACATTGGTTGTAAGAGGATAGTCACCCGCTAGAAGGATGACTTCGCCACAGCAAGAATCGAGTGAGAAACCCGATGAGAACTCCAAGTTCAAACCCTACCATTTTCCAGTCTTCTTACCTGACTATTGTGATTGTGCCCGTCGATTGGACACGTTTCAGAAATGGCCTACGGATAGGAAAGGATTACCTTCTTCGCATGTTTTAGCTAGAACAGGATTTGTCTACTTGGGACCTGAGTCAGGATTGGGATACGAGGTACAGTGTTTCGCTTGCGGACTGAAGTTACGGATGGATCTATGTATCTATAAAGATTCAGCTATTCTGGAACATACTCGATGGTCTCCGCACTGCCCTTACCTTTCTATGGCCTTTCCACCCATCACACTACGGTACAATGTTGACGGTACCTTAGAGACGGTACCTTCCAGAACAGGACATAGAAAACGTAAAAAAGGAAAGATGTACAAGCTGGAGACTGCATTGTGACTAGTATAAAAAGGGGCTATGGTCAAGATCGATAGTTCATTGTGACTACCAAGACCGAGCGAACAAGATGAATACTTTCAGAGAAACACAAAACAAGTTGTTTAGAAAAGCACAATTCAAGTGTGAGGCTTCGGAAGTGGAATGCGATTGTGAGCCTTGCGATGGGTACGATGCTGTACGTTGTGACCTTAGCGATGCCGTAAAGCATCATGGGAACTTTAGTGTCACTACCCCTATCATGGAAAGGGATGCTGTGCGTGTCAAACCTGAGGGATGCGAAAGTGATGTCGCTCGTCCTCTTGGACATTTTACTGGGTTTCGTTTTAAAGGGGAATGTTCACCTTCACGTCTACACCCCTACGGATGTCATCCAGCCCTGAGCAAACTCCTGTTCATGTCACCCAACCCTCATCGAAACGAACCTGTGAAAGACGAATATTCGTTTCCTGTGCGTTTGTCGGAATACTGCGACTTTGAAAATCGTCTTCAATCGTTCAAAGGAAAATGGCCTAAGTATCTGGGAGGCCCGACCCCCGAAGAATTAGCCAGAGCCGGATTTTTCTACTTGGGCGAAGGAGATAAAGTCAAGTGCTTCAGTTGCGGTGTGTCACTTCATTACTGGGAACCGCAAGATTCGGCCTACGTAGAACATGCTCGATGGTCACCGAATTGTCATTACTTACCCTTAGTGGGACCGAGACATTGACGTAACTTACCATAATCTGTTCATGGATACTTTGCTATTGAACATTCGTGCTTTGCCTGTGGAGTTGAGAGAACGCATTTACCGAGAACTGATCAAAATACAAGTGAAACGCAAACGCAAAGTTATTCAACCATTTTTAAATTATGCTCTGTTAAAAATTATAAGAAGACTAATTATGAGTGGATATTACATCAGGCACAAAGGTAAACGAGGCTATTGGCCACCACCCAAGGATTCCAAAAACAGTGGATATACTTATGGATACTTTACAAGAGAACATTTTGGGCTTGCCTGAGGAGTTGAGAGAAAGGATTTACCGAGAGCTGGTCAAAATACAAGTCAAACGTAAAGAACAATTGCATCCGTTACGTCACTATATCTTTAACCACTGGTACCTGAATGGTATAAGAGGACTGATTCGTCAGAAATTGTTTCAGTGGTCAGACCTTGTTAGTGAGTTAGTGAATGAACGAAATGTTCATCATTTTGGTTACTTCGAGATTCACCTAGAGCAACGCATTGAGGAAGACGAGTTAAAGGATTACCAACATATGTTACATGGAATCTACTTAGTGGAAGAGAAAACTTCTAATCGAAGTTTGAACTGTAGGTTACAGTATTCTAGATTTCCTTCTGGAGAACGAAGATGTCTGGGTAGAATGTACGTGTATTGCTTCCGAAAAAAAAGAGAGTACAAAAACAGGAATCCATGCCACGGCTTATGTCACATATTATTGAACAGATTCCGTGGAAGGAACTCAATGACCATATTCAAACCGTGGATCATTACCATCGATTATTACAAGAACTGTATCCATTCAATTTGGGACGACAAGTGGTGTGTGTCTTAGTGACTTGTTTTCTGGGATTTCGTTTACCAGCCGATTCCTTGTGGACTCTTTACGATCAGTACTTACCACCTCAATGGCCTTAAATGGTCACGAAAAACTCCTTTTGCTCAAAGCCTTGCGTTTTCATCTGGATACTTCTCGACCTCAACAGGAAAAAAAGATTCGTCAACTTTTAGCTACCCAAGACGTGTATGACGATGTGTGTGTAGCTTGTGACTTACATCCCCATTGGACAGATGTCCGTGCCTGGAAAGAATGGGATTTTGAGGCTTGGACCCAAGAAGTGGCCCAGTATGCACGAGAGTTGTTCAAGGAAAAAAGTTACTTTTCAACCTGTGTTAGTGACGGTGCCAGAAGAACCCGTCACCCAGGACGGGACTGTCGTGGACAGGCCTGAAAGACCCTTTCGGAAGGACACTTGTGTGACCTTACCCCCTACTATAGAACTGGTTAGAACATTACCCAAAACAGGTTGTTGTACAGACACTTGTGTTTATTCCACGTTAATGGTTATCATGTGCCTTTTATTCTTGTACTTAAGCCTTTGGCTTTTATGTACTTTTGTCTTTCGTATTCATGTTTGAAACATTCAATAAACCTGTTCTGAAAAAAGTATATAAACTCTTGTCTTGTTTGTTTTCGTGTCACAAGTGACATTTCTCACACAATGGCTACCTCTGCTGTCTCTGCTCCCTCTTCCTCCACTGTCAAAGTCATCGACGAACACTTAGATCGTGCCAGTTGGGAGGCTTTGTATCTTCGCCATCCCTTTAACATGCTCATTGCCGGACCTAGCGGTTCAGGCAAAACCGAATTCGTCAAACGTTTGATCGAACATAAACATCATTTGATCGATCGGCCACCTCAACGGATCGTGTGGTGTTACAAAGAGTGGCAATCGGCGTACAGCCTCTTGCGAGAAAGTCAAGGCGATTCCATCGTGTTTGTGGAAGGCATTCCTAAAGAAGACGACGGCATCGTCTCTGACTCCCGTCAAACCCATCTGGTCATTTTCGACGACATGTTAGGAGAAGACGAAGAAGAAATTAAACTGTGGTTCACGCGCATAGGGCATCACCGTAATGCCAGTGTCGTTTACATCAACCAAAATTTGTTTCAACAAAGTAAAGCCCATCGCACCATCAGTCTCAATGCGCATTACGTGGTCTTGTTTAAAAGCCCTCGAGATAAATCGCAAGTGCAAGTCTTAGCCAAACAGTTAGGAACGCCTTGGCTGACTCAGGCGTACGACGATGCCACTCAAACGGCACATGCCTATTTACTCGTCGATTTGAAACCTACGACTCCCGAGGATTTGCGATTTCGTACCCACTTGTTTCACCACTGGTGCCAAGACGGAGGGATTGTCCTGTACACGTCTCCGTCCTCGACTTAATTTCACTCCACATAAAAAATCTATAAAAACCTCAGACCCTTTTTCGTCTGTCTCACACAACGTCAACATGACGTCCCTTCAGTCGCATCTTCCCGTCAAATTGATTCGTGCCTTGTATGGCATCAATCGAGAAAAAAATCCACAAATACGAGCTCGTGTCTTAGAAACTAGTCTCAAAGAAGTCTTACGATGGTTCACGGTGACGGCACGTCAAATACTCCAAGGAATCATTCAGATTCCTCATCAAACCAAACGCTTTTTCGATCGAAACAAAGTCGCTTTGGTCCAACTGGCCGATCCCCGCATAGACACTCAAACCAAAAAACAAATCATTTTGAAACCTGGAGGGAGCGGTACTCTAGGAGGGGTCATCATTCGCTCTCTCTTAAGATGGGATCCTAATGCCCCCAAAGTTATCCCCAAGAAAAAAGTCCAACGAAGCCCCAAGAAGAAAAAGAAAAAGACCAGGTCCCCAAGAAGAAGAACTTCTCCAGTGACAGGACCCTCCTCTGACCAGACACCACCCCAGAAAAAGAAAAGAAGCACCCAGAAAAAGAAACAGAGAAAAAGTCCCCAGAAAAAGAAAAGTCCACAGAAGAAAACTAGTCGCAAGAGAGGCACTTCGGCCAGGACGCAACTTTACATTCGCAAACCACGACCTGCCACGGCAGTGACTGCGTCTCCGGCATCCTCAAGTTCATCCACTTCTCCGTTGATGACACCAAGAACTGAAGAGTACTTGGAGACGTTGATCACACCAAGAACTTCTCCGTTGATGACCCCAAAAAGAACTTCCCCAGTGGCAGGACCCTCCAATTTAGCGGCAATGGCTGCTGCTCACAAAGTACCTTCTCCCAAAATCAAAGTTCAAGAAAGATCGGGCATGTTACAAAGTTTACTGGATTTGTCCAAGCAAGAACTGGCTCGATTTAGTCCGTTACGTACCCCTGCACGACGTGTCATGCCTGTCCTCAAACTGATACGACGTAAACACAATCAGTGGCGACGCGTTCCAGTATAAAAAAGGTGTGTGACCAAGTCGGGGGTATCAGTGTTTTTTTGGTGCTCCTGAAGACTCAAAGATGTCACCCTCCAGAAAACCCCAAGGAAAGAAAAGGAAAGGACTACCACCACGTTTAGTCAAACATGGGGACATGTTATCTGTCCTGTCCAAAGCTTCTCCACCTCTACGAACAAAACTCATTCAATCGGCCTCCAAAGAGGTCATCGATACCGTGTGCGAATGTTGTTTGAACGTCTTGAAAGGCACGATCCCTTTGTCCAAACACCAGAAACAATGCTTAAGCAAACATCGTCACGTTCTTTGCCAAATGGTTCAAAAGAAAATTCCCATTCGTCAAAAGAAGAAGATGTTGGTCCAACGTGGAGGCATTTTACCCCTCTTGTTAGGCCCCATACTGAAAGGAGTCTTGGGAACCATGTTGGGAGGACTGGTGGGAGCAAGATAAAAAGGCCTTCGGAAGTCCCAAGATCTCAGAATCGACCCCTGACAACCCCATGGAAGGACGAAAACTAGCTTTAGTGCCTTACAAACGATGGATGGAATACCATCGGTGGCAAGAACAACGCACCCCGCATTTATCTCCCAATCCCAATTTGAGCGAGATGTCCCAGTTAGAACACGAACTGCAGTCCTTGATGGATCGCCAAGATTTGTCCGAAACAGAAAAATCGCAAAAGTACGGTCAACTCTTGCAACGACTGAAACTCTTTCACCAAAAAGCTTTAGACGAAACAGCTCTACCCACTCTAAAAGATTTTAAGACCTTGATGAAAAGTCCAGCACCATCATCACTACCACCACCACCACCACTACCACTACTACCATCCCCAGGGGTCACCGGAGATGCTACCCCACGAAGACCTGAGGAAGAAGAGATGCGAGAAGTGTTTCAAACACCGTCAGCAGCTCCCATTTCGAGTAAGATTGCAGCATCCTTGTTGACCCCGTCCGCCACACCCCAACGAGAAGAAATGAAAGCTTGGGTTAAAAAGATGATGTCCACTCCTCCTTCGACAGAAGTGAAAAAGAAAGAAGGGAAACCAGAAGTGAAAAAAGAAAAGAAGACAAAAGCCATTCCATTGCCACCTCCACCACTACCTTCGACTTCTACTCCCGTAGCCCATCGGACACGTAAATCCGTTTCCAAACCACCCTTTCGACCCACCCAAAGTAGCATCACCGAAGAGTGGGTGACTTATTAACACACAAACAAACACAAAAAATGGAAAAAGTCTTAGCCAGCATTTACTACGATCCCTCCCATCCTGCAGGTTACGCAGGAGTTCAAAAATTGTATCGTGCTGCCAAAACGCGACTGAAAAGTCTCCGTTTACCTCAAGTGCAACGATGGTTACAAGAACAAGCTACCTACACTTTACACAAACCCATTCGACGCAAGTTTGCCAGAAGTCGCACCCGAGTGGAAGGCATCGATCATCAATGGCAAGCCGACTTAGCCGATGTCTCTCATTTGGCCAGCTACAATCACGGATACAAATATTTGTTTTGTGTCATCGACGTCTTTTCCAAATTTGCCTGGGTCGTGCCCTTGACTTCCAAATCGAGCAACGAGTTAGTGCGAGCTCTGCAACGGGTGTTGAAACAAAGCGGTCGTCACCCTCTTCGATGGCAAACGGACAAAGGCACCGAATTTCTGAACCAAGCTTTCCAAAAAGAATTAAAGAAACGTGACATTCATTTTTTTACCACCGAGAATCCCGAAACCAAAGCTAGCATCGTGGAACGTTTTCAACGCACTTTGAAAGAACGCATGTGGAAATATTTTACGCATCACCACACTCTGAAGTACATCGACATCTTACCGCACCTGGTGCAAGCGTACAACCAATCTTACCATCGAAACATTGGACGTGCCCCGCAAGACGTGACTCCCGAGAACGAAGTGTTGGTGTTTGAGCGCCTGTTTGGTACGTCCCCGACGAGGGCTGTCCCTAAGAAAAGTGGAGAGTTGGCCGTAGGAGATTGGGTGCGCATTGGCAAAACCAAACGCACTTTCGACAAAGGTTACTTACCTAACTGGACGACCGAATTGTTTCGTGTCACTGGACGAGTGCATGGCCGTCATCCTGCCGTCTATAAATTGGAAGACATGAACGGAGAAGTGCTCAAATGAACGTTTTATTTGCCCGAGTTACAACGTGTCACCAAAAAAGAAGACGACGTGTACGACATCGAAAGCATTCTCGAACGCAGAACCCGTAAAGTGGGCAAACGACGTGTCAAAGAAGTCAAAGTACGTTGGAAAGGATATCCACCCAGTTTTGATTCTTGGATCGACGCTTCGCAAGTCATCGACTATAAAAAGAAGTGACCATCATGCCTTTTCACACAGACGCAGCTACGTCGACCACTCCTCCTTCACCCAGTTCTTCTGTGCAAGATTTACAAAAACAACCCTTGTGGGTGTGGTGTGGAGAACGTGTGCCTAAAATGCAAATCGTCTTTTTCTGCCAAATCTTCGTGGTGTATTGTGTCATCGGGGCAGCCATTGCCAATTTGAGTTTGCAACAAGGAGACAAACAATTGTGGACCATTTTATTGAGCAGTTGCATCGGTTACCTGCTTCCCAATCCCTCCCTGAAATTCTCCTCGAACGGGAACCACGGGAACCTTGTGTTCAGTGCCAGTGCCAGTCACCACTCAAACAACAACCGCAACCAGAACCCCATTTTGGGCGGAGACACGCCTCTGACGTCCAGTAACCCCTCGGACAGCCACAGAACTCTGGAATTATGAGTCACCAAAACCAATTTTACTTAACCTTACCCAGTGACAGTTCCATGGAGGTGTTTCCCAACAACACGTTGTGCTGTTACACGGCCAAATTACCTCAGGCCATCCCCTTAGATCACGAAGCCCATTGGGAAGTGGCTTTAGTGGAAATCATTCACCCGACCCAAGACCTCAATGTCCTTCCCAATCAAAATGTTTTTGATGTGGAAGTTTATGACGAGCAAATGCAACAGTACTTGGATACCCATGGCAAATATGACAAGAAAACCCCTGGTACAAGAAATCAAAAGTTCACCACCTATCACTTGTTCATTCCCCCAGGCTATTATTTTAGTGGTCAACATTTGGTGAGCACCATTACCTCCAGGTTTAATGTCGTATTTCTGAAAGCTTTGGAAAGTGTCAAAAAAAGTGTCACCATGGAATACCACAAAACAGCTAGTCGTTTCTTGATGCAATTTGACGGGAGTAAAATCCTGTCCATTTTATTTTGTCCTGAATTGTTTGACATGTTGGGTGGAGACATGGACATGAGAATGGCCATGATCAAGAAAAACGAATTACCAATCGTTTACGACAACGAGTCTTTTAGCAAGTTATTTCGTGCCCCGGTAGAAATGAACCAAGGACTGAATTTGATGTTTGTGTACTCCGATGTGGTGGAGTACAACGTGGTGGGACACACCTCTGTACCGTTACTGCGTGTCATTCCTTTCAAAGTGGATTCTGCCACGAACGCTGACGAGGAAGGTGGAAACACCTATCACGTCCACCGCGAATTTGTACATCCTCACTATTTGCCTGTCAGCAAGTCTTATTTAGACACGGTCAACATTGCTATAAAAGGAGATCTGGGACAAAATATTCCATTCACCAAAGGAAAAGTCACGGTGAAACTCCATTTTCGAAAACGGTTTTCTTACGACTCGTAAGTCATGTATCCAGTGTACCGAGGGGTTGCTCGACAGCGAGGACACGGTTTAGGAGATATGTTAAAATCGGCCTTTCGTTCGGTGGCCCCGGTGTTGAAACCGGTGGTGACACGCGGATTGCACGCCTTGAAAGATGCGGCACTGACTCAAGGCAAAGAATTTCTCCAAAATGTCATCATCGAGAAACAAAACCCTAAAGAAGCCTTCATGAGGGCAGGCAAAAATGTCTTGCTGCAAACGGGCAAGGACCTTTTGGGCCGACGAGACACACCTATAAATGCCCTGCACGCTACCGAGTCAGGCATTCAGCAAGGACAAGGCAGAAAGAGACGACGAAGAAAACACCCTTTCACCAGACTTCACACGTCTAAAGCGAGAAAGGCCAAGAAAAGAAGAACCGTTCGAGACTTAGACGTTTTCGATTATTGAGAAAGAACAAAAAAAAAAAAAAGACAGAAAAAAATGATGCACCGAGAGTCTTGCGCTTGTTCCAAGTCGGAACTGGATCTGTTTGCCATGCCCCCCACCATGATGACCATGCAAGAATCCCAGTGGGTGGAATTTCACCCCGTCTCCTCATTGACAGCCTCAGCTCCCATCGAGTTTGAAATCAAAGGACAGCCCGAAGATTACATCGATCTGAATAGCAGTTACTTGTACCTGAAAGTCAAAGTTGTCGATGAGGATAATACGCCCCTAGATGGTGATGAGGTAATAGCTCCCGTCAACAATTTCATGCATTCCTTGTTCAGTGGAGTGGACTTGTACTTGAATAACAAACTAGTCAGTAGCAGCATGGATACTTACCCTTATCGAGCGTACCTGGAAAATCTCTTGACGTACGGAATAGACGCCAAGAACACTCATCTCAATGCCTGTGTGGTATGGGAAGCTGACGATGCAGGCCAGTTTGAACAATTCGAAATTAATACAACCAAAGAACACAATGCGGGATTTGTAGAACGGAGAGACCGAATCAAAAGTGGAGATAGTTTAGAACTGATGGATCGTTTGCATTTGGACATGTGGTTGCAAGAGAAATATTTGCTGAACGGGGTGGATGTTCGCCTGAGAATGAATCGTAGCAGTGCCGCTTTCCATTTGATAGGTACTACTGCTTGCAAAACTGTCATCGAGGAAGCCAGCCTCTACGTACGACGCGTAGAAGTGTTACCTAAAGTGGGAAACGACATCAGTCAGACGTTGAGCAGAACAACCGCCAAATATCCGATCCGACGCGTAGAAGTGAAAACCTTCACCATTCCTAGGGGACAGCGATCCATGATCGAAGATCATCTGTTTCAAGGACAGCTACCCAAACGTTTAATCCTTGGTATGGTCTTGAATTCAGCCTTCAACGGAGTCTTCGCTGAAAATCCTTTCTACTTTCGACACTTTGGCGTGTCCAAGATCGAAGTCAGTCGCGATGGCAAGACCTTGTGTACCAGACCTTTCGAGCCTAACTTTAACAAGAAGAATTACTTGAGATCGTACTTGTCCCTCTACGAAGCCACCGGACAGTTAGGAACCAATACCAGTCACGGCATTACGTACGAGGATTATGCAGGAGGCTACGCTTTGTGGGCTTTCGATTTCACTCCAGACCAAGGCAGCGACGAGGGACATTTCCACCCTATAAAATCAGGCCAGATTCGTGTGGAAATTCAGTTTGGAAACCGAGTCCCTGATGAAACGGTGAACGTCATCCTGTATGCAGAATTCGACAATACCATAGAAATCAACAGTTTGAGAGAATTCATTCTAGACTATTAGAAGCCATGGAAGACTGTTATCCCTCTTTATCTAGTGGAGAAACTTTAGACATGGAATGTGAGGAGACTGTGAAAGAAGAAGAAGTGATCATGATGAAGTCAAGATGGCCAGAACAAGAAGCCCATTTAGTCTCCTGTTTTGCCAAACACTTGGTGGAAAAAATGACGGAATTGATCAAGAAAAATTGCTATGGATGTCAAAACGATCATCCCAGTCAAATTCAACACGATAAATGCCTGATGTTGAGTCAAGAAGAAAAATTGGACGAGTATCTGGACGATGCTTGGAGTCTCATCTCGGACGAAGACGTGTTGCACCAGTGGTATAAAGACTTGCGTGAACATTCTTGACCACTATTAACCACTCAAGAGATCCATCGTATCGAAGCTCTCCTGAATCAGAGTCAAGAGACGAAACGAAGAAATGGTTATTTGTCAGACATTTTCAACCAAAAAGTCAGGATCGAATTGACGACTTATTATTACCTGTGAAGAAGAAAAAAAAACATGGATACCTGGGAACTTTATTACCTTTTGAACCACAGTTCGTATACGGCTTCTTGGAATCCTGTCGTCTGTGCTAAAGATGAACTCCCTGATCGCAAACCTCAAGACCATCAAGCTTACGTGATCAACACGGACGACAGTCATCTCCCAGGAACCCTCTGGGTAGCCGTTTACTTTCCTCAAGAAGGATGTGTGGAATATTTCGATTCGTACGGATTGCCCCCTTTGGAAGACGATATCATTGACTTTATGAGAAGAAATGCTCAAACCATCCGATTCAATAATGTGAAATTACAAGGCACAGATTCCTTGGTGTGTGGACAATATTGTGTGTATTTTCTGCATCATCGCAGCCTGGGCTATTCCTTAGAACATTTAGTAACTCATTTTGATCCTCGTTCTTCTTCAAGAAACGATGTGAAAGTAGATCGATGGTTTTGTGACCATTATGCTTATCTTTTGTCTCAAGCTAGAAAACGTAGTGTCCATCAATGGCCTAATGACTTCCAACAGTGGAAATCACAATTTCATTCACAACGTTGTCAGCCCTGTTTAAAGTAGAGTGTGAATTGAGAAAAAAATGTTTGTCATTTTTAAAAAATGTTTGATGTTATAGTGTTGGATTATTGTTAAAAATGTTGGATTATTGTTGGTTAGTGTTAAGTGATTTTTGAATAAAAAAATGTTGTGTTTTGAAAAAAAATGCCTTTGTGGTTTGTTTGGATATAAGAATGTTTGATTGATGCTCTTTAACTTCTTACTATCCTTCTCATGACACTCATTGAACGTTGCGACTCGAAAACCGTGTGGGGATGTTTTCCTTCACGTCCGCGCTTTGACTTTAAGAACCGGGTTGTTTCCAGTCTAACCATCCATTGTCGACTCATCCTCCTACGAAGATGTGCTCCAAACTAGCTAAGCTAAACGAAGCCTACGTGAATTTGCATAGGGTCAGACACAGTCTGATACCGAAGCCAGAAGAGATAGAGAATGTGAGAATGTTAAAAGTCACTGAAGACCTGATAGAAGAGCTCTGTCTACCGGAATATCGGACTGGGAAAGGCAATTGATGATATCAAAAAAGCGGGCCACTTCGTCAATGCCACAAGACCGGGTGTCCTAATGTGACCTCATCGCTGCCGACCAATCGTGGCGGGAGTCACATACTGCTTGGTTTGACACCTGGGGCATTTCAATCCAACTAAGAAACACGAGTGTGTGGTGTGACTATTCCCACTCATGTCTATTAGCCTTTCAGTCAGGTTGTTAAGGACTAGTTAGTCCTACACCTGAGTGGCTAAATTAAAAAGTACTCTTTGAGTACATAAAAGCCTGGGGGATGAGGCTCCTTTTCCTTCCCCCAGGAGTAATTAAAAATCACGCAGTGCGTGAATAAAAAAGTGGTACATGTTCAAAAGAACGAAAACCACTATAATCCAACTAACTAACTAACTAACTAACTCTTCAGAGAAGAAGTGAACAGGGAGAAAGAAGAATGGACAGAGAAGTGCAGACTTCAGAGACAGCAGCAACAGCAACAACAACAACAGCAGCAGCAGCAGCAACAACCTGAACCTGACAGAGGCTTTGTCGATTGCCGTATCGACACCAAAGAGTTCTTCTCTTTCCGAAGAAGCAGACCTATCGCCAGAAAGTCTATCCTCAGAGGACATCGCATTCTTAGAAACTAAAAGATTGCCATAGCAAACAAAAAAACAAAAAAACAGCCCTTTTCAGGGCTACCCCAATACTCTAGAAAAGAAATAACGATCGATTTGCCAATGTGTGTAGGTAGAGTAGTGTGATAATAAACACTAACTCTTTTTTTATAGTGTGAGGGTATGTGTTTGTGTATAGGATTGTGTGTTTGTAAGTGCTCACGTACGTTGGTGTGGATAGTAGATTAAGATGATGTTTTTTTTGGCTGTTTGAGGTGTGGGGAGAGTAGATTTGGGGGTTTGATTGTATTGCTTTGCGTATGTGAATAGTATATTGAAGTGATTAATGAAAATTTTTTAGAATTGTAATGAGCAGTATAAAAAAGTGAGTGAGTGTTTCTTTTAGGTCCGCGCGTTGTTTGGTCATGATCTAGGTAAGATCAATTTTATGTTTTTAGTGGGATGTTTTCCTTCACGTCCGCGCTTTCACTATAAATTGAAACTCGCTGGACAGTCTAGCTACCCTGTTCATTCGTTGACAAAACAATGAATACCAGAATTGTGAAACTGCTAGAACTCCAGATGCACCTGGAATATGCCAGGCGCATACTAAATGAACTGTCCGCGGAGGCCATTGTCGAAGAAGCAAGAATGAAAGAGGAGGAGGAAAGAAGAAGAAAAGAAGAGGAGGAGAGAAGAAACAAAGAAGAGGAGAGAGGAAATTTCAGAATCCCAGAGACAGAAAATTGGGATTCTGAAGCCACATATCCCGCCTTTGTACTCCCAAGAAGAAAGGTGAAAGGAGACTGGGGAAGAAGATGCGTGTGTGGCGCCAGGCCAGGAAGGTGCCATCATTAGATAGGTGCATCTGGAGTTAAAAAAAAAACCAACAGCCCTTTTCAGGGCTACCCAATACTCTAGAAAAGAAATAACAATCAATTTGCCAATGTGTGTAGGTAGAGTAGTGTGAATATAAACACTGACTCTTTTTTTAATATTGCGAGTGTATGTGTTAGTGTGTTTGTGTTTGTAACTGCTCACGTAAGTTTGTGTGAATAGTAGGTTATGGGTTTCTTTATTGTTTCTTAGCGTATGTGGAGAGTATAGTTTGGGTTTTATTATACGAAAAATGAGAAAGAAGGGGGATGTTTTCCTTCACGTCCGCGCGTTGTTTGGTCATGATCTAGGTAAGATCAATTTTATGTTTTAGGGGGATGTTTTCCTTCACGTCCGCGCTTTTCGTATAAGAACCCACAATATCCGTCGTTCAAACCATTCTACGGAATAACAGATAAAAGATGGAAGTGTCGGCGTTGTTTAATGATTTAAGAAATGTTTACTTTTGGATGATGGATGGAGAATATACTATTGAAAGGATAGAAAGAGAATGGAGGTTGAGAAAAAGTCTTGACTATGTCAATGAACTAAATTAGCGAGGAAGATGACAGAGGAGATGATAGAGGAAGAAGTTAAGAGATTGAGAGGATTGATTCAACCAGAGTATGTAAGAGTGGGGACTATAAAAGAGTCTATGGACAAGGTAAAAGCAGTGAGATGCTATTTAGAAGAGCTAGAGAAATGGTCAGAGTGGAAGTTTGTGAAACGGGGCATTGAACAACTAAAGAAAGCGGAAGAAAAGATGAAAAAGATAATAGAGGAAGAAGTGCAGAAAATTAAAGCAGGTGGGCAAAAGATAGAAAAGAAGAAGAGAATAGAAAGAAAAAAGAAGAATATGAGAGACTGAACAATAACTGGATAAAAATCCAACAGAAGTTCCGAGCCATGGGTCACCCGGACTGGATACCGGAAAATGAAAAGAGAAAGAAGAAGGGAATTTGGGGAAAGATTAGGGGCTGGATGAGGAAATGGAGGAAATAGAAGAAGAAGCAGAAGAAAGCCAAAGGCCCTTTTCAGGGCCACCCATATTTCTCGAAAAGAGAATGACTTTCCATTGCCTATCCCTTTTTTTAAAAAAAATTTAAAAAAAAAAACAATCCCATGTTAAATTCCGCTTGTCCCTAAAGTAGTTTTTTTTTTTCTCCCATGTTAAATTCCCCTTGTCCCTAGATAGACCCACACTTTATTCCCCCATGTTCAATTCCCCTTGAGGCTAGAGTGGCCCAAGACTTTTTCCCATGTTCAATTCCCCTTGAGGCTAGAGTGGCCCAAGACTTTTTTCCATGTTAAATTCCCTTGAGGCTAAAGTGGCCCAGGGGGTCCTGTAATGCTAATTCCCATTGAGGCTAAGGTGGCCCTATTCACTACTCTCGCTTTACATACCTCTTAGGTGACAAAGATAGTTGCCTTGAGGCCTTTGGAGATATAGGGTGACATCGACTTCAAGTCAGACTAACGCAGTATGTTCGAGATGAATTTTCTCTTCTCGATGAACATTGTCAAAATGTATTTATGGTTCTATTTTAATATGCTTGTATGTAAAAAAACATAATTGCCTGCTACTGGTCATTCAAGTGACTTATTCGGGAAGATGTCTATTATAACATAATTTTTTTCTTCTTCACTTTTTCTTCTGTTGATATGTCAGTCATGTCTGCCGGTCATTGATCAACCACATGGCTAATATAAAAGCGGCCAACCACTGGCTAATATAAACCATTTCGTATGGAAATTATTTCTAGCTTTTTGGGGGTAATGTGATTGACGACTGTTAACTTATTTACAGTTTTACTTTTATTTGTAACACGACCCAGAGAAAATGTTTTAGCCCACACCACCCAGTATTTTTCTTTGCAAAATCTGAGTTCCTCAGCCCTGGTATATGTGTCTTTTTAACACGTCTTCCTTTCCGAGAGATTTAAATCGTTTTGGTTTATGGTCACCTTGCTGTTAACTGGAAAATAATTGCGGTTGAGTTGATTCATTTGAAATGTTCAATGTATAAATTTATCTAATATTGCAAATTTAGCGACCATTCTCCAAATTATGCCGTTTCGGACACAGCAGTTGTGTGCAGAAGACCAGTGACCACTAACCTTGACCTAGAACACTATTTTTATCCAGATTTATGTATAAAAAATTTAAAGTCAGAGCAAGAAGCATTCGTTTCTTTCAGATTTTTTATATACAAGGATTGATTATCTGATTATGTCAAAATCAATTTACTCAATTTTTTTAGAAAGAGAAGAGTTTGGCTTTCATTGTATACAGTGTGTATACCTTCTCTTTCAATGTTTACACTGGCTAATTTTCTCCCGATTCTAATTGTAGGAGCGTCTGTGGTAGAAAGGATTAACAAAACGTTAAAGACTAGAATGTGGAATGAAAGATTTCGATGAATCATTAAACATTTGAGAACCAGGTGAAACATTCAAATTGCAGATCCATTATGTATATCAATATCTGAGAGCATGAAAACTTTGCTCCTTTGAAAGATAACGACTTCTAGATGAGACAGAACTGGAGAAGGGCAGGCAGCTCGTTAAAGTATAAGGGAGTTTAAACACGCATAATATTGAACATGTGTTGATTACAAATACAGAAGGAAAAAGGCAAGTGCATTCATAAAATTTACATTAAGTAACAAAACTCCTATGTATGATGAACGTGATAAGGCGACTACAAAATATACAGTATCCTTGTATGATAATAAATATTTAAAAAATGTGAAAAGAGATAATATTCAAGATATAAGTTTATTCTGACTACATCTGTTTGTTTACAAAAAGCTCAAAAACAGGTGTAAAGTAAAAGATATAGGGTGGTGTAAGAGCTTTTTAATCAGATAATGAGTACTATACGTTGATGTGATCATGACGACATTTAAACTTCTTTTTAATGTCATTGAAAAATGGTATGACAACCACGCCAACAGCACGTGAGCTTCGCGCGATTAAACTATCAGCTATGCATTTGTTCTGGATAAACCTTGTATCATTGACAATTGCAATGCGTCTGTGAAAGTTTCTGTAACAAAGAATCGCGTCAAAAGTAACCAAAACATGATCATTTGGGATGAGCTTCTTTTACACCACCATTATTACAGCACAATGCTGACAAAGTATCATGATTATTTATTCCAGTTTGGGAGTATATAGAGTTGGAAGACATCACAACTTTAATTTTACATATCGCCGTAGCTAAAACTGAATTACACAGGTAAATGAAAAATCAAAATTGGATTTGGCTAGCGCACGTGCACAGCATGACGTTGTGGACGAAATTCAGTCATTCCAACACAAGGTATAATTAGTTCAAAATGTAATCGGTGCATTTGAGAAAACTGATGTAGGAAATGGAGACTTGAAATAGAAAATATAAGGGATGCAAAGAGTGAATAAAACCAAGGAGACTAAAATATTATCATAGTACAGGAAATTAGAACATTACAATCTGAAAGCTATAAAGAACTGCATATTAATGTGCAAAACCACTATAAGGGGGCTGAAAGTATTTCCAAAAGTAAAGTAGAGGACAATTTCACCTTGCTTTGTTGAACGTAAATAATAATTTAATATGAGCACGTGCAGTCCGTAACACTTGTCCGAACATTTTGTTTCATGGTCCAGTTGACATGGACATTGAAAGAATATTTAATGGCGTAAAGTGTTTACTGTACAAAGGCTCAAGTCTGCACACACAAAAAACATGATCTCTTTTTCATAAATACACTTAAAATGTGACAGTAATTATTACTAACAGATACAAACTACAGTGTGACACAGATACAGACCACAGTGTGACATAAACGTATGCAGATTCAGCTCAACTGGGCAAGCAGCAGAGAGACTGGGCCCACCAACTTTTTCGTCCAACAGGACCATCTATCAAAAACTCTTCTGATAGAAGGTCTTATTTCGCAAAATAAACCCTTCTAGCCAGAAACTATGATGACTAAATCCTCTTTTCTGGCTAACGGGGTTATTTCGACAGCAATAACCAGCCGCTATAAAAAATAGTTTATTCACGGGGTGACGTCGACGGCGACGTTGGTGGCGTAGTCTCTCTGCTGCTAATCATTTTAGGATTTCTGTTGTGAATTAAAAATTTAAGTTAACAATAATGGCCAACATTGGAGAAGCACATTCCGCTAGACTAGCTCGAGAACGACTTGAAGCAATAAAAAAATTTCTTCCTGTGCGAGATTCTGTCAGAGAAAAATTACAACAACGACAGCAAATTCAGGAAGGCTTCGCAACGACCACAGGGGAATTATTTAAACCTATCACTGCAGTCACTGGAAAGGTTTTAACTGCTATCAAAGGACGAACTGAGGAAGAGGCTGCAATTGAGGGTGGAAAACCAGAGCAGGGATTTCTTCAAGCAATAAAACAACTTAGTGACCAACAAGTAGCAGCCGCAGCTGATCCAGGTGCAGTAGGTCCAGGTGCAGTAGGTCCACTTGCAACTGCCAAGGAAACATTTCTTAAAAAATTTACCGAAGATGGTATCGACGAAATAAAAAGTATTCCACTGAGTACCGTAGATGAGCTTAGAGATTTTTCTGTTTGGATTGTTGATAATTATCGTCGCAGACACCAATTTCTAAAACCAGAAGCTGTCAAGGGTATGTCTCAATCTGAGTGGGCTGATTATGTGTATAAAGTAAATCGAGATTATTCCAGAATATCTAAAGGTGATGATACTTATAATTATATAAAAACGGGTATAATTGGGTATAATAAAAAATTAAAAGATGAAAAAGAAGCAGAAAAACAAGCGAAAAAAGAGAAAATACAAGCGAAGGAAATGCAGAAGAAAGTTACCGCAGAGAGAGATCAATCACCGCCATCTGAACCACCTAAACGAAAGGGAAGACCTAAAAAAGAGAAACCAGCGCCGTCTTACTCTGATCCAGAAGGAAATGTTCTTGAAGAATTGGGGATGCTTGAACCTAAAACCGGGTCTGGTTTTATTGCTTGTCCTAATAATATCATCGGTGATGTATCTCGGTTAGAAGTGCTTATCGGAGGAAAACGAGCTGGAAATAACTCTCCGGAAATAATTAATGAAGCGGCTGATATCTGTCAACGACTATTTCAGCGTGGCATCATGGATATCGGCATCTACCGTGAACTTGTTAATGAACTCGCAGATGGTTATTACAGCGACTAGTTAGAGAAAACAACAATTAAATAAAATGATCATACACGATACTCGACCCAGCCCAGTCAGAGTAGTGAATTCACGATTACCGGTCTACAGAGCAACCTACGGAGATGGTCTTGGTGATGTTGTTACGGGTTTGTTTTCAAGGATAGCCCCTAAGGCGTTACCGATTGCGAAACAACTGTCGATGAAAGCGATTGATGTTGTCAAGGATAAAGCTCTTGGAGCTGTTGGTAATCTTGCGGGTAAAGCATTCACGTCAATCAAGGACAGACTGTTACGGTTATCACGTAGACCAAAGGCGGTTAAACCACCGCCAGTAAAATTGCCGAGCACTGAACTTATGCCCGCGGATGTCAGTAAAGTAATAAATCAATCCGCGAATCAAAAACTTGCGGCGCTGGTAAACCAAATACCCGAACAAATAAATACGAGCATGATATCAGGAAGTGGTTTTCGTTTTAGACGACGATAATTTTATATAATGTTTAAACGTGTATCTGACCCAGCGTTCGACATGGATGCACCAACGTTTAAAGATGAGTCCGTGCGTGATTATCAGTATTATTCCTACGAAGCAAGATCAGCCAATCAGCGGGGGCGAATTGAATTACAAGTACATGATACAAGTAGATATTTCTTACCCGCTGAAGCATTCCTTGAAGTCACGGGGGAAATTGTAACAGATGTCGCTATTGATACACCATACGACACTAATATCCAAGTTGGTTTTGTTAATAACGGCGTCATGGCGCTATTCAGAAGTGCTTCATATAACATCGACGGAAAGGAAATTGAAACGATTCAGGATAACGTTGACGTTGCCACAACAATCGTGGGATTAGCACGATACTCAGATGATTACACTAGATCAGCTGGTCCGACTATGATGTTTGCTAAGGATAATTACGATGAACCAGATGGTAGACCTAGCATTGTGAGAACACCAAAAGACCATGCTGCTCCTCCTGCTGATGCCGCCGTGGAAGATTTATCATTTCCCAACCCTAATTATAATTTAGGATTTAAGACACGTCAATTAATGTTATCGGATGTACGTAGGAGATTTTCATGTGCAATTCCGCTGGTTCACATCTTTGGGTTCTGCAGAAATGTCAGAAAGGTTATTTTTGGAGCCAAGCATACAGTTGTACTTGTTAGAAAGGGTGACGACAACGACGCCATCTGGCGAGACGGTGATCCTGCTGTTAATCCTGGTAAAGTAATATTATCTAAGCTTGCGTTGTGGATGCCAGTGATGTCACCATCGTTAGCTGAAGAGCAACGGTTACTCTCTTTCATGGACACAGGTGGTAAATCATTGATATCATGGTTGACAACATCTACAGATTCCATTCAGGGCGCCGGTGCTAGAGAATTCACGTGGCACATAGCATCACAGCAGGGAGTACAGCACCACGACATATTTTCGTAGCACTCCAGGCTAACGCAAGAGTAAATAGTCAAACACGATCGCATATGATATTTGACAAACTTGCTGTCTCTGAAGTTTCGTTGCGAATAAACGGGCATCAAGAACCATCCGAGGATATAGCGATAGATTTTGAAAATAATCAGGTTGCGCGTGCGTATCATCGTCTGATGACATTTATGGGACGTGATCAAAATATTGATACCGGCTTGCAGATATCACAGTTGGATTTTACAACGTTGTATCCGATTTATTACTTTTCACTGGAAC
Source organism: Sinohyriopsis cumingii (assembly GCA_028554795.2). Taxonomy (NCBI): domain Eukaryota; kingdom Metazoa; phylum Mollusca; class Bivalvia; order Unionida; family Unionidae; genus Sinohyriopsis; species Sinohyriopsis cumingii. The sequence continues at coordinate 12,849,520 of CM068836.1, forward strand.
ATCTTGATCTGACCAAACAATCGGTCGTTGATATACACTTCAAGGCTAACGTTGGTGCGTTTCCGGTTGGTGGTTTTAGAGCGATCGCTGTCATACTCTCCGATAAAGCAATGCTACTTGAAGGTGTTGGTGGACGAATGAGAGTCATCGATGCTCCAGTAGAAAATATGTAAACAATTAGATCAACATCGTATTAAATAAAATGTCATACAGTTACGTTAATGTGTCACTGACTCCTGGTCAGGTGAAGAAATTACAATCGAAAAACGCGAGCACATGTGGGACGTCAATAACGTTAAAACATGATCAGCTAGCGGGCGGTCCCAACAAACTATCGCTGACCAAAACCCAGCTAAAACATTTCAACAGCGCGAAGCAGGGCACAACTGGAGTTCGAATTGACCTCTCTCCGGCCGCGGTCAAAGATACAGTCAAAAAGACCGGCGGAATACTTCCATTTCTTCCAATAATTGCCGCCGCATTAGCACCAGCAGCAGCCGCCGCGGCAAAGGCAGCCGCGTTAGGAGCAGTTGGAACCGCTGCTGGAATGGCACTAAAGAAAGTAACCGGAAAGGGAATTTTACACAAGGAAAGTCTAATAAAAAGACAAACAAGAACATAAAACCCAACAAGACGCCCCCGAAAGACAACTATGCCTCAGCCCAATCGTTTAAAACTTCCAGTGGAACAATACGGAGCGGGTCTAAGACTACCGGGAACTCCGGCGTCATGGTACCCAAAAAGGTTTTGAAAACACTTCCAGCGAGTAATTTTGATCTACTCGATGCTGCTAAACAATTACGCATAAAATCCTTCAAAGGTGTATTTATGCGAGATGAATTACCAGCACGACCGAATAATCCAGAAACAGGAATTATTAATCTTGACAACAAGGAAGGCCCTGGGACTCATTGGGTTGCTTACGCGATCGATCCGCGTGGAATTATCTATTTCGATTCGTACGGGCTAGCACCGCCAGTTGAATTTCTCAGGTACGTCCAAGGATTTCCAATTCCAGTTTGGCAGTCAACGTTACCAACACAAACACTAATCGATCCTCCGATATGTGGTCAAGAGGTTTTGAATGTTCTTGACGCGATAACAAAACATCCAGCGATTCCTCCTCATAAAGTCGTGCACGAATACACGTTGAAAAATCATCCCCAAATTTAAACAACCCCATAACAGATAATGGTTGATATTTACGGAAGATCAAGCAGATCCAAGGAGCGCCGCGAAGACGTCGATTTATCGAAGTATGCGACTAAAGATGAAATTGATGATCTTTTAAATCTGACCGGGATAGACCCAGATGAGGTTGTTATTTTTCAGGACAGGCACGGCAAGCTAAGAACCAGTAACATTAAGTGGAATGACATAATTCGCAGGGTTATTGGAGCTGTCACGGACAACATCGTTGTGTTCACCGACAGCGGCAGAATCAGAGATTCGTCGATATCAATTGCGATGCTGCGAGATGATGCACGAAGAGTCGCAGCGACGTGTGTAGCAAAGACCGGTGATATAATGACAGGCGAACTCAGCATGAACAACAACAAAATAACTGTGTTAGCGGATCCAATAGGTCCCGAAGATGCCGCAAATAAACAATATGTCGACGCGCAGTACAAACTCGTTGTTGGCCTAGTCAGCGACAGAGTAATAAAATCCGGCGACACAATGACAGGCGAACTCCGCATGAGCGGCAACAAAATAACCGCGTTAGCGAATCCCGAATCCGACCAGGATGCGTCAAACAAACAATACGTAGACATCGTAAACGGTAAACTAAATACGCTACGGGTAGAGTATGATGTTCACATAGGTGCGTTTGCAAGATTTCGCAGAAACTTTCAAGATGCCATGAATAAGTTTTTGGAACACCCTTAGTCGTCGATATGAAGCTTTCCGAAATCAAAACCGACATCAGCACGATCAAACAAACACAGCAGGATATCGTATCGGGTATTCCTGATATCGTTAACAAAACCAGTCTGATTAAGGTCCCCGTTACAGTTACTCCCGGGCATATCACCAACATCGTGTTCACGGTATCATCGGGATTTGCAACATGGTCACGACAAAATAATACTATCAAGTACACAGCAACAGCCACCGGTGTGTACAGGCTGTCTGTGTTTTCCGCTGCTAAGTTTGAAATCTTCACAACATATCCCTGGAGACACTCCACTGATAAGTATTCCGGGGTTTGCACTGTAATACTAAACAGCGGAACCGAGGAAACATTTATGCTTGAAGCCGAAGATGATAATTTAACAGCAACATCTTACTGGTGGTGTTTGGAATTCGTCGCAACAACTCCTCAGTTGGTGACCGCGTAATTGAAAATCGCCAGTGATTTTAAATAGCGTCGATGATGACGTTGAATCCAGATGCTCAACAATATCGATACAATCAGGTACGTGAGTGGCAGTCAGCGCTGAAAAACACCATTGACAGATGCGCAACAAAAATAAAAAAATACAAACGCCGTGTGACCGTGCTGGACATAACAGTGTACTCGGTATCCGCGGTAGTTGCATCCACTGGTGTGCTATTGTCTGCGCTGACACCAGTAACTGCTGCAATCGCTATCCCCGTCGCGATTTCGGCCTCAACGACGATTGCGGGAGTCGCCAACATCATCGCAAAAAAAATATCCTCGTGCGCGATAACAAAATTACACGAGTATCAGCAACTAGCCAACGTGGCCAACAGCGCCTACTCGAAATTGTCCTCGTTGATATCATCCAGCGTAGACGACAACAACATATCAGATTCTGAATTCACGCTGATGTCTGGCATTTACAACGATTACGAACGCGGGGTCGGTTTTCATTTGAAAACCAACAATAACAATAACGATGGAAATAATTCAGCATCGAGCGCTGCTCGACATAGCCGCGAATACAACTCCGACAAGGACCACAATGATATCAGTGTCCTCGACGCAACCAGAGTTCAGCATTAATTTTCCAAATGCAATTCCAGTAAGTGAAATCGCGGTGGCACAATTACGAGTATATCACAGTTGGCCCAATATCAGTCGACATCATTTCACGGACAGTTGCCGAATAACTCATTTGTTTTCTCGTATCAGAATAACACTGATGGAACCCCAGATTGGAACGTCATTGCGTTACCCACTGGGAGTTATCAGATCGAAGAAATCAACAAAGAAATACAGCGTCAAATAAAACGTATCACCGGAAAAGAAGCAAAAATATCAATCACTGCACACGAGCCAACGCTGTCCACGATCATCGAAATCTCAACACCGGGTTACGCCGTAGACATTTATAACAGTTCAATCAGAACAGTATTAGGATGGCCTCGAAATCCACCACCGGCACCACCGACACCACCCGTTGCACCCGAAAAATCCGATTATATCACTGACGCGAAGTCATATCACGGAATTATACCCGGTTATAGGCCGCGTCTGGATGATATAAAAGGTGCAACGGTGGATAGGTGGATCCCGCCTCTTAGTGACGGCGACGATATTGTGTTGACTTTTACTCGTGCAACATATTCAACGGGAGTGGGAGGATTAGGATTTCGTGTTTATCTGAGCGAAATTACTGAATTTTTTAAAACTATTAATGTGGAGCACCGTGCCCAACTAGCGCATCTACGGCAACGCTTCCAAGAACATCTTTCTGATGTAACAGGTTCACGTGGAGAAATTATTAAGCAAATCGAAATATTAAATCAGATTGCCGCAGATATGGAATATATTAACCAACGAATGATTCAGGTAGTAACCGACAGTAGCTCCATCATTAAACAACAATTTTTGGATAAGTACTCGCTGACCGAAGTTGAACTGCCGAATTTTAAATTACCACTGATATCGTCGATGAATACTTCGATGACATACTTGCACAGCACAAACGAACACTACCAGAACCCGTTATCTTGGCACATGATAATTCCACAGCGAGCGATGGCCGGCATGTTTCTCCGGGCATCGTAGCAATCACTGATGTCGTCGCGGTCAATCTTGTATGTGATGTCTTCGATGGCAGTTACAACATAGACACAACAATATCAAATCAAGCCCAGCAAGGGTTTATACTGTATTCGTTTACTCCTACACAACCGCCTGGATTTTTGATTGTGCAAGAGCCAATCAATCCGGTATCGTTGCGGTGTCATAATCCGACGCTGACAAGGATGAATTTTAAAGTCACTGACCAACAGCATAGACTGTTGGACCTGCGTGGGGAGACTGTTAGTATTAATCTGCTGGTGAAATCCTAGGGGATTTTCGTCCTAAGGACTTTCATCGTGAAACGATTTCCATCTTAAGACTTTCATCGTGAAACGATTTCCATCGTAAAAATACAAAGTATTTTTCAAGGACTTTCAATTAATAATATCATATCATAATAATGTCCAAAAAATCTTCGAATTACCAGAAGTATGATGATGACGAGGATGAAACACAAAGTGTTTCCACTGACAGTGATTTTGTTGTCAGTGATGAAGATGTCTCCGACAGTGATTTCGCTGACAACGACGACGATGACGATGATAGCACTGTGGGAAACGCTAACGGCATCATCATCAATGACAGCACTGTCACAATAAATTATATTAAATGAACGCGAATAACATAGCAAATGTATCAACACGTGAAATGTTCCATCGTTGACAAAAGCGCGCTTGAAGAATTCATTCGAAAAATATTTACCGGAAATCATTCCCCGGGCGTTGTTAAAATAATCATCGATAAACACGGCAATGATGACTTTTTACTGACAGATTTTCAGCTGAAGCAACTCCGCGAAAACAATATCACGATGATTACTTGTGATGCAGACCAAATTCTCAATGTTGCTCACTCGTGCATTTCACGGGATCATCTCGATAAGATACTTCAGTGAAAATTCTTAAAAATATTTTACTTTATAACACATTTTTTTACCACTGACAATTTCGCTGATTTTCATAGGGTATTTGCTAGTAAAAATCAGCGAAATAGTCCATTTTCCTCGATTTAATAGGGTATATTGCTATGAAAACCAACGAAACAGACCAAAGTCACAGATTCATAACGGTAATTGCTAGTAAAAATTAACAAAACACACCAAAGTCATAGATTCATGGGGGTATTTTGCTATGAAATCAACGAAATCGGACAGTTGCATAATTTACACAGTAAAAAAAAAGTAATATTTTTTTTTTTACTTTCGATTTCACTTCCAAGTAAATGCAATCAAGGTGAGGTATTTACTTCCTCGTGAATGACTTCGTCATCCGTGACGAAGCTATCATTGCTTTCACCCTTGACTTCATCATCCTTGACTTCGTCAGCGGACATACAATGCTTTAATTTCCGGACCCGATTGTTAATTATTTTTTTAGTTTCATACTCGGCTGCCAGTGCCAGCCTGATCTTTTCGATTGCACGAGACAGTGGAACAAATTCATTTATTTGTGTCTCCGCTACGCTGGCTAGCAATTTATACAAATTATTTTGGATCATCTTTATGAATCGATATTGAGCAGGAAGAATATAACGCCCTGCGCATTTAGCTTCGTATAATGATTCAAAATCTGACAGAATAGTTTCAACATTTAGTAATATTTTAAATCCTTGTTTTTCTAATTTTTGAATAGCATCAATCACATTATTGATATTTTCTTGATTCATATTTATATATATTTTTAAATATTTAAAATAAAAAGACATCACATCTCCTTGAGTCTCTAGGGTGTCTTATGACATCCTACCAAACTCAGGAGGGGGCGGAAACACTTACCCCCGATTGAGCCCCTAAACTGCCAAATAACAGTCTAGAAGGCCCAGAGGGTGTGTTTGCGAAACGACGAGACATTCCCCATTTGTGAACCTCCTAGCTTACCATTTGATATGCTAGCAAGGCTCATACGGGGATAACACATAACACATAACTTAATTCTAGGGACGGCACAAACATATAGTATTTACAGTAGAAGCTATTTACAGCAGTTGTATTTTACAATTGTATACATAACTTATCTTAGGACGGTACAAACATATAACTTATCCTAAGACGGCACAAACACATAACTTATCCTAAGACGGTACAAACACAATGCGGGGTTATAATTCTACATCCAACAAGTTGCACACTGCCCCCTGAAATCAACCCTGTTTCCGGGTAAAAGGTTACCCCGAAACGGGGCGATAACAGAGTACGTGTGCAACTTCGTTGGGTTTCGAAACCCCAATATAGTATTAGGACGATATTGTATATAAACCGACTGATACCCGAAGGTTCAGAAATAGCTCAGCGTGATTTGTTTAAAACGTATTTTCTTAAATAATAATCGTGTGAAAAATACAGATGAGCCATAAACCTGAACAAGTGTAATAAAATAACGATATTGTCTGTGAAAAAAAAGATGAATACACGTTTATTCTTGATTTCATCAAGTACTTTGTCATTCTTGCGCTGTCACCTGATAGCGTCAAGGGGAAAACAAGGGAAGTTATTTACTTCCTTGTGCAGAAAATCGTCTGCTCGTACCTGTCACCTTGACAGCGTCAAAGGGGAAATAATTGTATCATTGACTTAAAAAATCCTTCGGATTTTCACGCAGTCACTGCAGAGTTATCTCCGTTTGGAAAATCCTCGTGATAACGAAATATAATTTTCTGATTATTATACTTTTTTGCCAACGCGGATTTATATATTTTTTCTGCGACTTTTTGTACTGAGGATGCACAAATACCGAAATACTTGCCAGCTGCACATATCGGTTGAAATTCTCTCTCTTCATTTGTATTTAAATTTATGGAAACAACCTTCTTGGCGTATTTACTATAACAACCAGCATTACCAGCCCTACAATTTTCGCTCTGCGTCACAGCTCTCAGATTGGATAAATTATTATTAAGTTTCTGTCCATCAATGTGATCAATTACAAGACCTTTTTTGATCTCTCCATGGAAACACTCGAACACGAACTTGTGGTTAGAATAATTTTTACCGCCAGCAACCCTAAATTGGAGATAACCAGCATTAATAACAGTACCAACTGGTTTTTTCAACCTGCTATTTCTAACTATTCCCTCGCGAGATGCTTCATAATTCTTGATTGTGGGATGTGAGACAAATTCTTGGCTCATTTATATAATAATATATTTGTCTAATTTATAATTTGTCTGAAAACCTAGTTATATAATCACTTTCGGATTTTAGCGCGTCTCCGTTATTTTTTTTATTGTAATATCGCTTGAGTTCACGGTATCGTTTCCCCCCGCACCCCGCACATAATTGTGTTTTACCCCTGACACCAATGCCACATCGCAGGCAACGAATAGGTCCTGTGCTTCCTCGTTTGATGCTCTGTATATGTTCACCGCAGAATTCCTTCCTACAGGGCTTACCACAGACTGTTACAGATCCAACTTTTAACCATCTGCAGTTGTTCATTGTATATACTATATTTTCTTATTTAAATATTTGTCTTAAATATAATATGACAGTGTTTTCGAAATTATCCGCAGTTGACGCGGGGAGATTCGATCTTGACAGGATAAACCCGGATCCACGACGACGGCATCTAACTGATCTGTTCGATATTATCAACGAGGGTAAGAAAGAATTCCGCGACGACGGCGCATCTCATGTATGGTCGACATTTAAAATTATCCGCGACGACGACATCATTTATGCTACAATGACTGATGCCCGAGCAAAAACAATTATTGATTATATTAATCAACGCGACAAGAAATATTTTTTCAGAATAAAATTTATTGTCAACGTCGACGACGATACGTGGATTATCCGTGACAAATTCGACCCTGTTCTTGCTAACGGAAAGACCGCTCTGTTAAGCAGCAATTGTAAACCAGGAATGCTGACCGGGATTGATATACCATATTACGCTCGAGCGTATCCTGTAACCGCAGTCATTTATGGAATATACCCGGTAAAAAAACCAAAAATTGATAAACTCGCTCCGATGCGATTTGGAAACGCAAGCGTTTCTACGCTGAATTGTGTAGCCGAGCGAGTAATGGAACATTTTAAAAACACAAAACGAGGAAACGGTTTAACCGATCTGCGACGTGAAAAAATAACAGCCTGGGGTGAATCGGTTAAGAATACCGGGGCAACAATAAATGATGTTGCTGCGCTATCAAGTAAATTAAAATACTCAATAACAGTAAAAACACTAACCGGGGAAATATTATACAGTTCGAAGCATTATAAAAAGTCAGGAACACCGATTGAAATTATTGATCATAATTCGCACGCGTGGACTGATGCGGTTACAATATTTCCACGAAACCGTGTTGTCAAGTTTTATCGTGGAAACATATACGAGGTTATTTACGCGCTGAGTAAAACCGACCCTGTGTCGGTGTGGTTATTTAGGAGCTCTGAAGATTCCGAGTATGATCAATTTGTGAGACCCAACGGAGAATTATACAGAACAGAATCGTTGCACCAACAAATGAAAAAACTCGCAAAAACGTACATGAGATATGCCAGCGATGAGCAGTTATTGGTTAATTGTTTTACAGTTCCAAGTGTTGCCGCTCACGCCGCCAGAGAAAGAAATTCGTGGAGACCAACCCGAAGTCAGTTTCTTTCAGATATACAATTAAGTTGTGTCGAGTATGGTCATGGCGGGTTGTGGAATACCCGATATGACTACCGGGATATGATTTCCGTGGATATGATTGCCTGCTACCCAGGAAGCTTTCTCGGGAACGGCGAGTGCCGCGAATACTTTGCGCGGTTTGGACACCCCACGAACTCGATGACACGAGTCGCCGTAAACGGCGTTTTACCCGACGCTGACCTGACAGGATTTGCTCGTGTGACTTCGTTTGAATTTGCTGCGGGACTTCATCCGATTTGTTATGTTTGGTTTGGTAGACACTTCGTCGAAAAGCGCTGGGTACCAATAGTGTCATTGCGATACATGCTTGACAGCGGCATACTGGTATCGTTGACTGTCAGCGAAGCAATCATATGTTATCGACCGCAGACATCAGTTTGGTTGCCAACACCAGAACGTGTAACTCTCGATGAAGTTATCGGCGAGTATGCACGAGAGTGTCCAAATACCCCAATGGATGTCATTGTCAGTGAGGCTCCTAAAATTCTCAAGATCAAACTCAAAAACAGTGAAATCACAGCGAAAGATCTTGGACGAAGAATAATCGGTAAATTTACTCAGGGTGCAGCATTTGATCATAAAATGCATCACTCGCGGTTGATTATCGATGAAGCTGAATTGGATTTCATAATCGCCGACGCGGTTGCCAGAGACATATTTTGTAACAGGGAGGATGTGTTCTTGTCCGACTGGAAAAAGTTGGGCACAATTGTAAGTTATATCGACGGAGAATCGCCTCAATACACACATTTGAGATCTTCAATGCTGGCTTATGTTTCTATAAATTCGTTATCGATGGTAAATCGATTTCCTGGTAACGCAGTCAGAGTTGCCACGGATTCATTTTACATCGACAAGAAATATTCAGAATCACTGACCGATATAATGAAATTCTGCGGCGGAGATGAATGGGGTTCGTGGAGAATAAAAGCCGAGATGTTGCACGGGTATTGTGAATCCGCTGATGTTGCAATCGAGGACGATTATTATAAATCAACAATGCCAGAAATATCTTCCGCACCGTCTGTGGATGATCCAATCACCAGACATAAAACTGTTTATTTGAACGGGCCGGGCAGGTCTGGTAAAACAACTCGAGCGATTGAATTATTTCGGAATTCAGATATGATTGTGCTAACACCTACACACAGGCTTGCCAGGGAGATGAAACAGCGAGGAGTCAATTCTTGTACTTATCACAGCTTTTTCAAATACAGCGGCGGTACGTGGACGCCAGATCGAATGGGAACAAAATATATCAATGATATAATAATTTGGGATGAGATATGTACGGTGCCGCTGGAAACGTTAAAAACATTTCTTGATTGGCTGCTAACGAAAAATACCGCAGTGATTATGTGCGGCGATCACGGTCAACCACCTCCGTTTGTCGGCGCATCTCCGCATGATTGGCTGAGGAATTTTGTTGATTATCACGAAGAAGTAACTGATGATTACCGAGCACTTGATGCAACGCTGAAAGAATTTAAAACATTAATCAGGCTACAACAGAATAAAATTCAATGTGAAATCATGCGCGAGATGATTCCTGAAACTTCGATGAGCGACTTTTTACGCGTGTGGAAACCAAACGATTTGATAGTGGCGAGTAGAAAGATAGTCAGAGACACACTTCAACAACAGCTATTTCGGTTGCAACAAGAAAAGTTTCCAATGCTGCCAACGCCGTTATGTTATAGACCAACTGATACGCGGTTACAAAATATAGATGTTGATATTCCAGGAAAGACAGAGAAACAGAATTTAGTATTGAATGATATTGTGTTAGTTGACATCGATGCTGTTGAGGATGCACTAGCGATGAATAAATCGCCGTGGACGCTAGGATACGCAATGACCATTCATTGTTCTCAAGGACTGACTATTTCAGATACAACTGTCTGGATCATTGATGATCGAATCGAATGGTCCAACTTAGTCTACTTGGCGGTGTCCAGAGTCAGAAGAATATCTCAACTGCGAAGAATTGTCTTGGAAAATCCTTCGGATTTTAAATCAAACAATGAAAACAACAGCGATGGTGATGTAATAAGAAAAAAACTCGCCAGTTACAAACAGAGTGACAAAAAAAATAATCGCGATTTTGATCTTGATGTTGACTTCGTCGTTGCGCTGAAACAACAACAGAATAATCACTGTGCGAGCTGTAATTGTATAATGCTATGGCAGTATTCGAATAAAAATTCAAGACAATTTACCGTAGACAGAAAAGATAACAGTCGCGGTCATACACGTGATAATGTCATGTTGACCTGTCTTGAATGTAATCGACGTCGGGGTGCCAGCGCTAGTTAAGTCACTTCAGTGATTTTGGCGGCAATTGTGTGTCCTCGGGAATTACCTGAAGTTGCTCACGGGTGAATCCGCGTTGAGGAGCAGTTGAATCCAACTTGTAGATTGCTGGTCTGCCAGTGGATCTTGTCGCGGTGGATATCTTATGTGTGGTAACACTCCAAATGGGATCAGTAGCTCTTCGTTTACCACCTTCAAGTTCGCCTGGTTCGTATAAATATCTAACTGTGACATTACCCAACACTGGCTGTGTTGAAATATTATTTCGTTGTATTTGTATATATTTTTTTGTGATCGCGATGGAAGGTTTCATGTTGGTTGTTCGAGTTATTTCATTATTTAGCGCAGCTATCACGCTTGGTAATCTTGCAACCCATTCGCGCGATCTCGTATCTTGAATGAATTCTTTCGCGTATTGATATCCAAATAACCGCTCAGCAAGTGTTCGATTGAATCGCTCAACAATGGCCTGATCACGGTGAATTTCAGTGTGTCCTCGTCGTATGGTGACGTTATGTTGTTTCATCAACGATGATACTGCACCTTGAAATTCTTTGCCAGGATCAACTTGTAGCAGATGTGGCCATCGCAGAGGTCCTCGCCGATAAATTCTTTCAAACGCAGAAGCAACCTCAGATGCTGTTTTAGTTGTTAACGGTTCCGCATCTTTGTATCTACTGGCAAAATCAACTATGGTTAACGCGTACTTGTATGTGCGTCTTCGGATAGTATCATGTGGCAGAAATAATATATCAGCTTGATGAACCTCATTTGGTACACTAACGTCGAAATGCGCGAAGTGAATTTGTTTAGGGCGCGGTAGATAAATTTGCCATATTGCCTGTCGGGATAACCAATTTTTGGCAGTAACCGCCGTAACTTTTGCTGCCTCAGCGAGTTTACTAATTGCCGCGTTACCTCTCCAGTATCCGCTTGGGGAATAATAAATCGACTCCATTATATACCAGTACCTAACGCTAATGTACCCTTCATTGCAGTTTTTATCAACCAAGACGCTAACCTTTCTTTGAAAGATTTATCAGGAATGGCATTTAACGCGTGAATTAATTTCACGTCCGCGAGATGGCGCTGTTGCAAATCCTTGCTTCGGTAAGCTACATCATGAGCATGGCACGCTGCATCGATAGCGTTTATCGGGTACTCACCGGGTTTTGGTTGATCCTGAGCATCAAGTCTGATATCAAGTCGGGTTCCTGGACCACAGTAATTATATCCTGGAAGATGTTTTTCTCCTGGATATTTAGCCCACGGAGCTCCTGGCAGCGCTGTTAACTTGGCTGCGATATCACCTCCGCTTTTTTTAAAATAAATCTAAATTTTTTTGGTGCCACATCGTTCACACTTACCCGTGAGCGCTTGTCGATTATTTTTTGTTGTAATTGTTGTCGTATCCGTAGTTGGGGTACGTGCTCGGCATTTCACACAATATAAATCCATATTATTTTATGATATATCTAATGGAAATCACTGACTTTTCCGCGACAAAGCGACGAGAGCCAATCAAGCATAACTCAGTGCTACCAAATTCTGTTCGAATGATTATCATAGGTCCATCTGGGTCGGGTAAAACACAGCTGTTGTTGAATTTGATAATGAAGTGGATGAAGTGGGATAAATTATATTTGATTGCCCCGTCTGTGGACGATCAGCGATGTTATCAAGTGCTAAAAGATTTTAACGAGAGTGCAAAAACAATCATTGGAAATGCAAGCATTTCTGAGACCGACGAAAACGTAGTTGAATTCATAACTGACATAAATGATGCACCCGGCATTGATGACATCGATGGATCAATGAACAACCTAGTAGTGTACGATGATGTCATGCTGGATAAACAAACAAACCCTGCGAGAATATTTTCCCGTGGTCGACACAAAAACACTGATGTCATTTATGTGACTCAACGGTATACACAAATTCCAAAAGTGATCAGAGATAATTGTAACGTTCTTGCAGTGTTTAACGGAGTTGACGCACACACGCTGAGAAATATTCATCAAACTTGGTGCAGTGGTGACATGGACCTCAATAAATTAAAAAATTTCTTTAGTCATGCTCAACGAAAACCACACGGGTTTGTGACGATAAATTTACATGATCCTCGGACACGATACCGAGTTGGGTTAGATACATTTTTTAACTAAAAATCCTAAAATGATTAGCAGCAGAGAGACTACGCCACCAACGTCGCCGTCGACGTCACCCCGTGAAGAAACTATTTTTTATAGCGGCTGGTTATTGCTGTCGAAATAACCCCCGTTAGCCAGAAAAGAGGATTTAGTCATCATAGTTTCTGGCTAGAAGGGTTTATTTTGCGAAATAAGACCTTCTATCAGAAGAGTTTTTGATAGATGGCCCTGTTGGACGAAAAAGTTGGTGGGCCCAGTCTCTCTGCTGCTGGGCAACGTTGGTGGAAACACCTGAACATGGAATTCAACAGCTCAACGTGTGCAAGAGTTAGTAAAATCAGTTTACAAGTTTAACGTTCGCTATATAGAGCACTAGGATTTTCGCATAACTTGCAATCTGAATTTTCCTTGGCACCAACTTGACGTCACACTCAGAAACAACTTATGACCTTAGTCAAATTACACGATCATAATCATGATGAATCGACAGGAGGAGCAAACAAGAAATGTGCACAGCTCAAGTAACAGTCTGGTCTATATTGTAGTTTAAACGTAACTCACACTTCGCCTCAGATGCAGACAAACAAAGCCCGACATAAATGAAACAACAGCTATCCATTCAAAGGTTATGAAGCGATTTTTTTTTCTTTCGAGGGTTTAAAGTGCTAATGTCATAAAACATATTTTTCCGTGTGATATTGAAGTATTTCTCACAAGAACAGTTTGTAAATAAACACGTTCTTTCATGATTTATCCATTATTATGTATTAAATCACATGAAACATGAGAATAATAACGTCAGTCAGTTAATTAATCACTCATTCCCTGAAACAATGAAGACTATTGAACCAAATGATCGTGATCACCTTTAACAGATTATTAAAATACAATTACTTTTCACTGTGCATAGCAATAAAATAAGCTCACTTGTCGAAGATTTCGTATTCATTAAATAGAGATTTCTCTAAATACCATATCTATTTTGTAAAATACTAACTTTTCATTCTAATGACTGTGTTATCAATAATGGCCAATATACATTAGGAAGATAACTATAAAAAAGAATCGCAGTGGTATCCTTTGTCACGCACAGTTAAAAGGAGGTAAATTTCACAAGACTAGTACCGGTCTTTTAATTATCTCCCTTATCCCACCCTCTCTATTATGACTACGAACACGAGTAGCCAAATAAATCACAACACTTTCTTCCTATTAAAAAAGAGAAATTCGAAAGTGTATATCTTCGCTATAAACTTATTTAAATTTAAATAGAAAAGTGCTATTTTGCAAATTCTTGGGGTCAGTATGAAACCTCACATCGTCTAGTCATTTTTTATGTTTTAAGATTTTATGTGAGTTCATTTTAATAACGAAAAATATAATCGATGTCTTGAGTTAATAGCAGTGTTAATACAATCAAACGAAAGTTGGAAGAAATCACTAGTCAATATCTCTACCATCTGAGATGTTTTAATATCTAAATATTTTCTGAAACACTGCATTAACCTGTTTAGCTCACAGAATATGAATTATTCTTCTGACAATAGTGTGCACACACACACACACACACACACACACACACACACACATATATATATATATATATATATATATATATATATATATATATATATATATATATATATATATATATATATATATAAGCAAACGGGTCTTTGTGAAAATTTAGCAGTTTGGAGATATCGATAGAAACTTGATTGCTTCCATGTATTAAAAAAAAAAGTAACACAATTAAATATTGCTTTCTTGATATACAGTGTTTAAAAAGCATTCGATTAAGTCCTATGTATGTATGTAAATAATGCATTCATACTTCTTTTCATTTCAAACTGGAAATTCAGTAATAATATATATATATAAAACTTATACACAATCATTTTAGATCCAGTGCTATTGTAAATGGTCATAGCTCTTTTTATTTCACGGAACAGCGGCGATTCAGTGGTTAAGTCGTTACGCTCATGACCATGATCAGAATGGTATGTGCTCGATTCCCATCACCGTAAGGATCGGCTGACGATTATTTTTTGTCTTGGGTAAGGCACTTTCTTCTACTTCTCTTGGTACAATATAACCTTCATAGTTTTTATGTGCTTTAAAGCACCAAACCAAACCAAAATCATCTGTTCAGTATATCCAGTTGTTGACAGAACAGTTCACATCTTCTTGTTTCTTTGTTTTGTGGTGGTGTTAACCTATCCGAAGTTTAAAACAAAATTAAGGTATAATACGTACGAATATAAAATGATAAATTATCTTTAATTACAGATCAATGAGAAATCATAATATTTACACTGGATCTTGCCAATATACTCAATACTTTATTTTCAAGTTATTTATTAGATTATTCCGGTTTGAAAAGGAGAATTAAAAGCTGAATGCTGCAACAAATTGAACATATGATACATTTGGCTAGCAAAGGAAAACGCACTGAATTCTGCCAAAAATTAGTCTCTGAACAATCATTCAAAGTCAGAGAAAAAGATTTATTTAGTGCTCCAAATGATTCAATTATATGAAACAGAATCCTCATTTTTAAACTTTGGTTATAATTAATCTTTTTTCAGCGTAACAAAATACATCAGCGTTTCGAATGACGCCCGAAATAAAATTACAAGATTTATTGCAGTCATAGATTATGAGCATGGCAGACTACATGTTTCCAAACAGAAATGTATTCTAGCCCGTAAATTTACATACGTTAGTAGAATGCTACCATCCGCATCATATACTGGTAATAATTCTCTCTTTATGAACATATAACAATTTAAATCTTTTTTGGTTCCAAACATTTTAATTTTTCTTCTAGATCTCAAGTCGAAATTAATGTTATTAAAAACACCTGCGTGAGACTGGTTTGAGTGTTTTCCTATATTTCCACTGACCTGATAACAACAGTCCTTGTCAACTGAAAGGTTATTAAAGGCACAAACACTATAAATAAGTATTTTCTAATCACCTTATGACCACACATCACAAAACTCTAATAATTCCACACCTGAGTGGTTTTTAATATTTGTATGATTCACCATCATCCATTTCTAAGCCGAACATTAGTATCTCAAGCCATTCAATAGAAAACACGATCCTTACACCTAAAACCAAGAACTATCGAAGAATTATTCCTATCTCAAATTACTAAATATGTGTACCAAAAACTATCCCTACAGTATCTTACATCAACAAACTAAGGATGGTCCATTGTACAAAACTAATCCATGCTGTCATAAAGTCTCGTGAATGATGTACAATATGATGTCTGCCTATAGAAACGGCGAATTACTCGGTTTTATAAATATCATCCCAGAACCGAGTCCCCATATTCAACAAATATTACTTAAATCTAATAAAGATATGAATGGATACGTAAATACAAATAACACATATCATAGGTTTATTGCATTAATCATGCCTCCCAAAACACTCGTCCTCGAGTGATCACAAGCGTCATACGTGTGGTCATGAATCAAAATTGATTACTTCCCTAGAATAAACGACTAACCCGATTAGTGCTTCCCACAAAATGGTTACAGATCTGAATCGGAATCAATGGACCTGAATGCCCAGATCCGCCTTTCTTCATGTAACTAACTCTAAAATAGAATAATTCATCCCCTACAAATAAAATATATATAAGCAACAAACAAAAACTACATAAAGTTCAACCAAAATGACGCACTTTGACTTTGGTTATCAAGGCTGCAGATTCTCGTCTATTAATAGCAGGTTACATGTCCATGCAAAATACCATGAGTTTCTCAAACGAGCGCATTAAAAATAACAATATCCATGTTCACAGTAACTACGACCTCTTTCTAGCTGATCTACAAGACAGTCCAAGTAAACTGTACCGGAATGACAGTTTCGTCCTGTTACTCCATGCTATATTTCGAATAACTCCCACACAGCACCTCCTGCTACTATAACGAAGATACTGCAGGTAGAGCGATATAGATTATTTTTGACCATCCAAGTTTTTCCCAATGGTTGGTCGCACCAAGTCACCTTATGTAGCGGAATGACAGTTTTGTCCTGTTACTCCATGCTATATTTCGAATATCTTCCACACAGCCAGCAAGGCCATCAGCAACTTGCCAAACACACAGACACCTCCTGCTACGATGACGAAGATACTGCAGGTAGAGCGCTATCGATTCTTTTTGATCATCCATGTTTTTCCTAATAGTTGCTCGCACAAAGTCACCTTCCTACTTTTGACAAGCCTCCGAGATCATTTCCTCTCTGCTAACGATAAGTTGTCCCAATACGACAACAAAGAGACCATTCCAAACTATCCAGCCTCTAAAACATTCCGTTTGTATCCGACCATAGTAGGTTATTACACTGCTGCTCACATCATAAAGTCAGGCTGCCATGACAGATAAAAAGCTTCCTCAGGTCAACAGTCACGATGGAGAATCATTCGGTAGTTCTGCGCCTGAACCTAGAAATGTTGCCCATGAGGGCACAGTCCGAACAATACCGAATAGATAATTACAAGTGAGCAGTAATATGAATCACTAACGCTTCCAGAGCACAAATAAACCAGTTCTAAACAGGCTATGGATTTTCATGCACTATGAGTAACAATGACCTTAACTTCTATTCTTCAATCCATACATGATCAAAGCTATTAGACCATTACCGATCATATGCTGGTACCTAACAGATTTTAAAGTAGGCCGTAGAAAAGGAATCTAAACAAAAGGTCTCTAAAAGGTCGAAAGCACATGCCCAACCGTATCCTGCTTACCTCGACGAAAACTCGGGTTTAGAGAATTGTGCATCCTCAGCGCCTATACTAACGGCTCCAAATGTATTGTCGCCACCAGACCATACTAACTGACACCGCATCCTTGCATCAACACCCCACTAATATACAAGCTATATCGTGCATGCTGACACTGCATCCTCACATCGACACTCCACTAATATACAAGGTCTATCGTGCATGCTGACACTGCACCCTCGCATCAACACCCTACTAATATACAAACTCTATCGTGCTAGCTGACACTGAATTCTCACATCGACACTTGACTATCATATAAGCTCTATCGTGCTAGTTGACACTGCATCCTCACATCGACACCCCACTAATATACAAGCTCTATCGTGCTAGCTGACACTGCATCCTGACATCGACACTCCACTAATATACAAGCTCTATCGTGCTACTTGACACTGCATCCTCACATCTACGTCACTAGTAATATACAAGCTCTATCGTGCATGCTGACAGTGCAGCCTCACATCTACGTCACTACTAATATACAAGCTCTATCGTGCTAGCTGACACTGCAGCCTCATATCTACGTCACTACTAAGAAAATTCTTCACTAACATTTAAACAATCTGAATTTAAAATGTCACAGTTCACTCTTGCGGATAACTCCAAAGGCAGAATATTACACCAAAATCAAACTATGCCAATGAGTCCGTCGATTGTTTAAATATCCATGGCGTTATGTATGATTGCTTCTCTAAAAGCACATTAAACTATTCCAATTTATGTACCTCTTGTCAAAGCGGCTAACACAAGACTTCTAAATAATGTTTCTGGAAGTTAATACTGCACATGATAATCTCAGACATATAATTAAAGACAGAAAGGTCATCGGCCTTCAAGTACGATTATTAGAAAACCAAATAATCATAACTATACAATGTACACCAACCACAGAACACGTATCTGAGATACTCGTGCAGACTTCTTTAATGAAACCGTCGCCCACCCTTCTACTTAGTGAAAACTGGGAAGGGAAAGTGTGTGTGCGTGTGTATGTGCCCACGCGCGCGCGCAATTGAAAGTGAGTGGGGTTAGAAGGTTCTTCTTAAGTAAATGAAACGCACTCAGGTATAAATTCATGAATCCCAAATAGGAAGGAAGTCATTGTAATTCATCCGTGAGAGATTCTGAGATTTCAATCACTCTTTTCTAACTTAAAATGCCCTTCAACTGACCTCGTTTCTGGTCCAGAACGCTCACAATATTTTTTTTAAAAACCGCTTCTTACCTACCCACTTTTACGAAATCTCTTGCGCCATGATACATAATATATTATGTTCCATCCTGAATTGTATCTTAAAGGTAACAACATCAACTGTTCATAAAGCAATATATCTGGTCACGGATATTAAAAGAAAGAAAAATATTTTCTTTCGGGCAATAAATGTTGCGCGGCGCGAAGCGAACTTTAAAGGATGTTTGTATCTTCATACAGGAGTTGATTCCATGTTTAATAGCCTGACTTCTGCTTGTTCAATAGCCTGACTTCTGCTTGTTCAATAGCCTGGCTTCTGCTTCGTTGTTGCTCTTGTTATTTTTTATTGCTTTATTTGTACAAGACATAATAGAAAATATAAATACCACAAAGTTGTCCCAAATCTCACCAATGCGACCATATATTCTTTCGTGTCATACGCAAGTGGGTCATCTACCGAGCCAATGAAACATCTGCTTGAGTTGGCTTGAGGCTGAATGTTTTCCCCTTTTCCAATGACCTCAGAACAACAGTCGTTGTCAACAGAAAGGACATTACACGCGCAAACACTACAAAAGCTATTTCTCTATCTACCTAATGACCACACGAAAAATTCTAATGTCACACTTGCATGGTTTTACTAATTTCACATTTGTATGATTCACCAGTAAACCTTTTTACGCGGAATAATAGTATTTCACGCCTTGCAATACAATACACGAATGAAGCACCCCACGCCAAAAATATTTCTACCTCAAACTCTAAACACTTATGCCAAAAATATGTAGATAATTCCACATATTAAAGAAATCAGAGAGGGTACATTCCACGAAACTAATCCATGCAGCCACAAAATCTTGTGAACGCCGTATAGTATGACGTCAGCTGCTAGAAAATGGTTAATTGTTCGGGCTGAAAATATCTTCCCACCACCTTCTCCCCAAAATCGACAAATAACGACAAAAATCTAACAAAACTATAAACGGAGACATATCTAAAATTAGCACACATTCTAGATTTTATTACAGGAAAACTTAGCACATTAGGAGGACTCAACACATGTATTATCTAAATATTAATATTTTGCTTTACCAAAATGGCAGCAGAACGTAGAGACATGAAAATGACGTCTAAAATAGACTGTATATTTTCAATGTATTTTAATGCTGTATAATGTACGGAACAGACCAAAAACAATATGTTGAGTTTTTATAAAGGAAAAACTACGAAACAAATGACTTAAAATAATGAAATACTAAGGCTTAGAAACATTTCTTAAAGGAAAATGAGGACTTCAGTTGGTTTCAAACCAATGGTTAACATTAACAAACTTGCAGACTTTCACAAACTTAGATGGATGCAGTTGAGAATTTTACATAATGCAAAACTTCAGAGTCATATTTTGGGGAATTGCAAATGTCTCTGAGACTTTAAATATTTTATTTAGATGGATGAAAAGAAAGTATCGAATTAAAAAGAATTTGCTTTTAAATACAAATGCTAATAAGAGAAGAGGTTCATACCGATGAAGTAATAAAGTATATTAAAAATTCTTAATCTTATATATATATATATATATATATATATATATATATATATATATATATATATATATATATATATATATATCTGTGTGTGTGTGTGTGTGAAAATTTATCGCGCAAATATACATTGTAATTGGAAATGATTGCATACAACATTTCATAATTTCACAACCTTGGTAATATTTTCATGGACGTTTTCAATGCTAATTAGGATCTAGCAGGTTCTTATCGACGTGTAATTAATCGCATATTTAGCGTCACCAGTAAATAACAGTAATAAGGCCCAGTTCAGAATAAGCCTTGGTAAATCAGTTTGTTTCGTATGTAGTGGAGTGTCCGCCTTTCAACAATTACCACCAGATCTTTCTGACGATTTTTCCATCAGAATATGGCGCAAGGAACACCTCTCATTTTTTTCTCCTTCAATTTGAAAGGCATACTAACAAAATACGTATTTGTATTACAATGTACACGCGAGTAAGTACATTTATAATTCCAATAATATATCTCAGACGAACGGAAAGAAGTATGAAGTCATTGTACATTCTTATTCTAGTTTCACATTTTGTTCATAGCCAGTCATTCATTTGTTCATCCGGACCTACCTAACTACCTACCTACCTACAGACAGACAAACAAACAGTCATAACTTGATAAGTTGTATAGCTGAGATCGAGTCTTTTATAGTTCAGAGCGTGAACTGCCCACCCCCTTATTTTTTTTTCTTATTCTATTTACATAAAGTATTAAGTGACGTAAGATATTTGTAAATTTGCGCTACTTGGTACTTACTCGGGTGCCAAAGGTGCATGTTTAACATATAATTCATTTAATTCAATAATCATACCGGTGCAGTAAGCGAAAACTCATATTTGCTCAGAATACGAGATTCCATTCAAAACATCCCCATTAATCGTGTCACCTTCTTTATATATCTGAAGGATAATAATGAAAGGTCACCGAAAGGCTATCGGCCTGATGGGTAATCTTTTACAATACACGAAAATGATAATATGAGAACAAATGAAGTATTTTGTGATTTTCACGCAGTAGGAGTAGTTTAACCGGCGTATAAAGCGGTGTCAAGACAATTTGTCACTTTAATTGAAGGTGCTGCTCTGTTGTAGAAAGCAATTGTTGATTGAAGTGTCAATTGCTCGATTTCTCTCAATCGGATCTCGCACACTCGACATAAATACAATTGACAGACCGACGAAGTCTTTTGGGCTGTTTTACCCAGAGGGAAAGCCTGCTTCGAATTAGTCCGCCTCATTGGTTTCGTTTGAACCGTAAACTAAATGTTAGCGAAACGAAAGGTGCCTGTGTAATTTCCGCATTTGTGCGATTAAGAATAAAAGAGGGACGACATTTATTGTTACTCTAGTGGTGTTTCTATGCGAAAAACTATGTCGAATATTCAAACCCTTGGAAACGTATAGTTAGCTTTACCGGTCAGGCAAATGGACATTTACAACCACTACTTAGATCCTTCTCGCATATTTTTCTCTTCCAGTAACATTGCTAAATTGTCCAGTGTTGGGACTAACAGGTTGCGAGATTTTGTCCTAAAAATTAGGTTTTTCACAAGAGTTATGACTGTACTGTTTCTATACATACTTTCCTCTCTGAAACGTAGAGGTCTAATGAAGCAAATAGAGTAGCAGCACTTAAACAAGTTTATCTATTACATGGGGTTTGTGTACACGTTTATAACGATAGCTGTTCCAAAGTGGGTTTTAATAACGGTACAGAACGCATGCCCCGCGTAAAAACTATGCCATGAATGACACACTCTCCACGCATCTATTCAGTGTGTTTTGCAACGTAAACCTCATTTGATTTTCAACCCAAGATCAAAAAGTAACCGTTGAAGTGTATAGTGACACAAATCAGCCAGTCCTGAACGAAGGTGTACTCATTTTTTTATGGATTAGTGGCCAATCCGTCAAAATGGATGTAGTACAGTGGACATTGATTCTGGCAGGTAAGTTGTATGTTTTTTCAATCAGAGAGACAAATTCTGTTCTAGAATACAATAATGCTTCAAGTTTGAAATTATCGCATGTTTCTCTAACTTTTGTGCGGAAAAGCCATACCGTGAACTTAAGCCACTCCATTGATAGTCAAATTGACAGGATTATGTTTCAATCGTACAATGTTAGTAGGTCAATATCCTAATTTATTTGCTACTAAAGTTATTATTATTATTATTATTATTATTATTAACTATCATTATTCCTATTATTTCTACTTGTACATAATTTAAATGTTTATTTTTCCGCAGAAAAACTAGTAGTAAAATAAGAAATAGTCCTGGGAGTGTTGGTATTAACAAATA